>CM024758.1:125104736-125236409 GCA_014218235.1 Colocasia esculenta | reverse complement strand
ATTCTTGAAGGCACATGAGATTAATATGGAACCTTTATCTGAAAATTCTTTGAGGAAAAATGTTACTAATGTTTTTAAACTTGTAGCTCCTCTCCTTCCTCTTCTTCTAGCTCAGAAGAGGCAGGTTCATACTCTGAAGATAGTGATGAAGATAAAGTTTTACAATCATGAAAGCTTCAAAGAATTTTAGCGAAGAAGAAATATGGGTCTAGAAGATTTTACAAGAAAGAAAAGAAAAACAAGGAGCATCCATGCTATGAATGTAAGCAACTAGGACATATGAAGGCTGATTACCCATGAGTGAAGAAGAAAGATCAGCCAACAAAGTCTGAGAAATTGAAAAGAAAAGAAAAGATATATAAGATATTCAAAAAGAAAGCCATGGCAGTTGTATGAAGACGCCTCTTCATCAAAATCATCTAGTTCGGATTCAAAGAATGAGCAAGTAATCTAGCCCTCATGGTAGGACTATATTATGCACCATCTAAAACATCTTATAATTCTTATTCAGATTTTGACTCATATAATCTAGAAGCACTTAGTGAATTATATAATAAATATAAAATTGTAACTAAACAATTAAAATCATTTAAAAATAACTTCATTAATATAAAGAAACATAATTCTGAACAAAAATAGAATTAAAATAATTAAAATAATAATTAAATGGTCAAACATACCAATAGTCTACTATGTGAAGATCTGAAAGATAAAAATATTAAGATCATGGAATTGGAAGATAAACAAAAAGCAAGTCAAAACGAAGAGAATCTAAAAGAAGAAAATGAATATTTAAAATCATCCCTAAATAAATTAACAAATGGTAAAACTTTTTTAATGTTATGTTTAAAAGATGTTAGATTAGGTAAAAGAAGTATGGTTTAGGATATACTCCTCCAAAAAATGAAGAACATATTATTTTTCCACGAGAATTTCATATGCCTAAATTTATAAAACCATAATCAATAAATAAAATAAAAAGAGTGAAGCAACTAATTTACAAGCAAAAATATAATAATAATAATAATAAAATGTAATATAATAATGATCATATTTTATGTTGATCACGTTGCAATAAGCTAGGATACACTATTAGCATATGCACTACTAGACATTTATTATGGATTTCAAATACTACAATTAACCCTCAAGTATCCAAAAAAATTGAAGTACTTAAAGTCTCAACTTAATGTTATTTGCACGATTATCTGAAAACATCTAAATAGTACTTAGATAGTAGATGCTCAAGACATATGACAGATGACCAAAGACTTTTCACAACATTCAGATCTTAAGATGTCTTGGTCACATATGTAGACAATGGCAAGGGCCAAGTGAATGGATGTGAAATAGTTGGAACAAAATCTAAAAACTTAATGGAAGAAGTATGATGCGTTGAATGCCTCGAGCACAATCTAATAAGTATCTGTTAGCTATGTGATAGAAGACATTTAGTTTAGTTTTAGAATGATAAGTATGTAATTATAAAGGATAATAAAGTAGTATTTGAAGCAAACAGAGTGAAGAATTTATATACCTTACAATTAGCAAAGTTTAAGGAAGTAGATTTATGTCTTGCAACCAATTAGGAAGAAGAAACAAATCTATGGCAGATGAGATTGGGTCATGCAAGCACTTATGTGATCAATAAATTAGTAAAACATGATATAGATGAAGGTCTTCCTAAGTTGAAATTGAAGAACTCTAGAATTTGTCTAGCTTGTGCAAAAAAAAGGGTAGACCAAGACATTATTTCAATCTAAGAATATTGTAACAACTTCGAAGATATTAGAGTTAATCCACATGGATCTTTTTGGACCTATGAGAATAGCAAGTCTTTGAGGAAAAATGTATGGATTTGTAATTGTAGATGACTATCCAAGATACACTTGGATGTCACTATTGGAAAATAAGTCAGAAACATTCTCTGCATTCCTGAAATTCAGCAAAGTGGTTCAAAAAAGTCAGAAGTATACAATTACAAGTATAAGATTAGATCATGGTGGATAATTCAAGAATGAAGAGTTCATTTAATTATGTGAAGAAAATAAGATTTAGCATAAATTTTCAGCATTAATAACTCCTAAAAAATGGTGCAGTAGAAAGAACTACTAGATATGGCCATAACAATACTATCATATTACAATTTGTCAAGATATTTTTAGACCGAAGCAGTTAGCACAACATGCTACATCATCAATAAAGCCATGATTAGACCAACTTTCAAGAAGACTTCAGACGAGCTCTACAAAGAAAAGAAGTCAAGTATCAATCATCTTTGACCTTTGGCTATAAGTATTTCATTTTGAATAATGAAAAATATAATTTAAGAAAATTATATGTTAAAAGTGATTAAAGCATTTTGTTAGGCTATGTATCAAAACTAAAAGGATATAGACTTTTTAATAGGAGAGCTTTGTTAGTAGAACAAATTGGTTATGTTTTATTTGATGAGACTAACCCTTCTTTAAAAAGGAAGGAAGAAGATTTTTGTGAGGATCTTAGTAGGGAATTAGAACAAATCTCTTTGGACAAGAAGGATGAAGATCCACCTTTGAAGAGTTTGCAAGAAAAAAGTTGAATCACATGTAGACCTATCCCAAAAGTGGAAGTTTTACAAAGATCATTCCAAAGAAAATACCATAGGTAATCCACAAGATAAGATAATAACAAGAGGTATGACTATCCATTGTGATTACTTAGCATTTGTTTCTCAGATTGAGCCTAGAATAGTCAATGAGGCATTAGAAGATGAGTTGTCACGTCCCGACATTTAATACATCTATAAATATCATAATGTGAGTGATTAGGAAATCAAGAATAATTTTTGAACTTTTCGAGCATAAATTGCCTGGGGTCTTTAACTAAATATAAATAATTAGTGTCATTCTTCCAATTTGAGGTATTTACGTGATTCTTAAACTACAAATCAAAGGACAGATGCAGCAAGGGTTGATCTCTCAGCCCACATTTTCTCGATGACCCGCCTTTTAGTACTGTAGTCCACTTGGGGAAAAGAGTAGGTATGAGCAATTGTGCACAGTAAGAATTATCCTTCAATAACAAGGAATACATAAATATGAATAAAGGAGAAATTTGCTACACAAGAATATAACAAATAACAGGGTACAAGTAAACAGAGAATAGTACAAATCAAGATGTAGACGAGTTGAATCAAGCATAAGTAACAGTAACAAGAATATAGTGACATGTCAATGAATTGGGCCAGGATGACAAGTATCAAGTATATAATGACGTTCCATCAAATATCAAGTTACCTAGCAGCTCTCTAAGAAGGTACTGGCTGTTCATGAAAATTGCAAACCAAGTGGAACAAGCATGGAAACAACAACGTATAATGGAATATCCACTAATCAAGCAGAAAGTAGTGTCAATGCCAAACACACAGGTGATCCATTAACACTCTACAGATTAAACACATTCGAGTGCTCCTCCCAGGGACTGGACCTACCCCTATTTGGATTGGCATCTTAGTCATAGTGAGTCCAAAGGCTCAAAAAAATGTAGACACTCCTTACCGTTATGTTTTCGAACAATTATTTGTGTAGCAACTTCAGAGTTTCAATAACAAAGCACATATATGGTAATTGTACATGATCTTGTATTGCATGGATTGTAGATGAGTTGAGAGTAGTCAACATGCAAGGCTCAGGTTCAAAACAAATCAAATTCCCGGTCAAACCAGAAATTCGGCTAAAAACTAAGTGTTCCAATTAAAAATCAAGATTTCCTCTTAAAAGAAAAAAAATATTATATTGGTGATGAAAGGCACATTAAATCAGTATTGAATTGGGACATAAGACCATAGTCAAATTTTTTAAGAGTCAATCTGAAGTGGAGTTGAATTTGGGTTTACTGGAGTCATTTGAAGTCCAACTAACTAGAGTGATACATGGTTAATTACTTTGAAACCAAATCAAATCATGTGTCGTCGGTGTCCCGAATATCACGTCCAAACTCCGTTCATAGATCCTTGTATATTAGCATTCTAAAATATCCGGAAAGAGGAGAATCAGAAATGGTTTAGAACGACCAAGGTTGTTCCAAGGAAGGGTCTAATTAATAGTTAAATGGTTTATCTTGTCAATTTAATAGCTTTAGAACCAAAGAAAATTAAAATATCCAACTTGGTTTGACAGTCCAAAACCTTACTGACTGGGGGTAGGTCGACTTGCTGAGGAATGTGGGTCGACCTGCTAAAAGGTTTTAAAGAGGGTAGGTTGACCTGTGTCAAGGATAGGTCGACCTGCTCTGTGGGTGCGTCGACCTACTCTGAGGGTGCATCGACCTACTGATCAGGGTGCGTCGACCGACTATGGTCACAGGTTGACCTACTAAGGGGTGTGTCGAGCTGCTGATGAACACAGGTCAACCTACTTAATGGGTGTGTCGACCTACTGATCAGAGTAGGTCGACCTGCTCTGGCTCTCCGGAGCCTTTTCAGTTAGGTTTCACTTCTGGTTGAAGATAGGGATCTGATATTCTAATTCCAGGGGTATTACGCAGCATTCTCTACCCCTTATTAGGCTTCACATATTAGCTTCGTGATGTGGTACTTAAACTTATTCAACACTTAAAACCTTTATCAAAAAATCAACAGAATAAAACATCATAGAGACAGTCATACAAACAACTAACTAGTAGGATCAATTGATCATCTTGGAAGAATCGGTCATCCGAAATGCAAGGGTCAGTCTACTGCTTATTCTAGAATGGTCTGCATCTTCTCAGACAAGGGAATCAGTGAAACACTCAAGTCGATTAACCAAATCCGGTGGAACTTGAATCATCAGAAAATAAAAATAAAATAGAATCATACTATCTTTTCATGCATGGATGTGGAGGCAATAATCTATATTTGTACGAAGAAATTCTACTAGTATGAAGATAAACAAACAAGAAAGAATTGTAGGGAGGGACCTTATACCTTAGTCAGGTACAATTATCAAGTCGAAAATGGATTCCTAGATAGCACGATGGTACTTTCATCTATTCTCCCATTTCTTCTCTTTGTGTCTCCTTTCTTCCCTCCTTTCATAGAAGGTGAAGTGGTAATGGAGTGGAGAGACGAGTTAGAGGGTATGATGGTGGCACGATGGTGGAGTGTTGTGGGAAGATGAAGAGGTTGAAGGTAAATACAAAAAGCAAAGGGAGAGGTACTGGTGTTCATGGGAATAAGAAGAAGAAGAAGAAAATGAAAATGAAAATCAGAAAAGGGTACAAGAAGGTTGTAGAAGGTTAACTATAAGGCATGTCATGCTCTTGCATGGCAGCCACGATAAGAGGTTGGGAATGGCCCTTCTGAAGCCACGACTTCGATTAGATAGGGTCTAACCAACTTCCCACACGTAGCAACCGCCCTTTCTTAAATATTAAGGAAAGGTAATGTGCTTACGTAGGTAAAATAGGTAATGTAACTCAAATTAATTTATTTAAGCTTTTTTTAGACCTTAATTTTATATCTAAATGACATCTAAAAAGGTGAAATTTTAAACATAGGCTAGATAGAAGGTTTTGCAAATTGTAGTAATTTTAGTTTAATTTTTTTAATTAATTTTTTGTCAAGAGAAAATTACCCTGAAAACCATTAAATTGTAATAATTTTGATATCCATGCACCAATAATTTTTTATTTTTTCATATCTAGAATCAGTATATTTTTCTGAGAACTATGGTGGTGTCAAATTTTAATTATGTTATCAAATTTTGATGACGTCTCGTCAGGATGCGTGCATCAAAAGATAGTACCAGAGTTATACTAATAATATTCTATATCCCTAAATTAAGAGGAATTATGTTTTATGTAAATGGTCATGTCTCACATATAATTTACTATCTTTTATGATTTTCAAATGTCATATTATTTTACTATAAACTTTGGGACATTACATGGGTCTTGAACCCTAGCCATGTATAAGGAACTAAGTTTGGATCATTGTGCCTAGCCATGGAGGGAAGAAATGGGAGAATAGAGGAAAGTACCATCGTATGATCATACAGTTTACTGGATCCAAATAGGTTTTCAAAAATAAAATGGATGAATCAGAGGTAATTATTAGAAATAAGGTCCGACTCGTGGCTCAGAGATATTCCCAAGAAGAGGGAATTGATTTTGATGAGACTTATGCTCAAATTTCTAGACTAGAGACTATCAAAAATTTATTAGCTTATGCTTCATCAATGAACATTAATTTATATCAAATGGATGTTAAAAGTACTTTTTTGAATGGTTTTAAAAAGAAAAAGTTTATGTTGAACAACCACTCAATTTTGAAGTTATTAATTATCTTAATCATGTTTTGAAGTTAAAGAAGGCAATATATGGTCTGAAGCAGACTCCCAAAACTTTGTATGGAAGACTAAGTACTTATCTTCTATCATATGATTTACAAGAGGTAAAGTAGATAGCACTTTATTTATTAAAACCTTTTTAGCTGGGATCTTAATTGTACAAATATATGTTGATGATATGATATTCGGGGCTACTAATGAATCACTCCGTAAGTTATTTGAAGATTTGATGTAGAGTGAATTCAAAATGAGCATGATATGTGAGCTTAACTATTTTCTTGGGCTTCAAATTAAGAAAACCAAACAAGGAACCCACATTTGTCATACCAAGTACACTTCAGAGTTACTTAGGAAATTTGGTTTTGACAAGTGTAAGTTATTAAGAACTCTCATGAGCTCAAGTATAAAGTTAGATAGTAATCCACATGAAAAAAAGATGGATCAAACAGTCTACAGAGGTATGATTGGGTCACTACTCTATCTCACCGTAAGTAGACCAGATATTATGTTAAGTGTATGTTGGTGCTCCAGATTTTAAGCAGATATAAGATATTCACATTTAAATGCTATTAAAAGAATGTTTAGATATCTAATTGGTATAATTAAATTAGACTTACGGTATCCTAATGTTATAAATTTAATTTACTTGGATATAGTGATGCTGACTATGCTGGATGTAAAGTAGGCAAGAAAAGCACAAGTGGAATTTGCCAATTCCTTACAAGATGCCTAATTTCATAGTCATCCAGAAAGTAAAACTTTGTAGCCTTATCCATAATAGAAGTTGAATATATAGCAACTAGAAGTTACTGCACTCAACTGTTGTGGATCAAATATCAGTTGAAGGATTATGGTCATTAGATGAATCAAATTTTATTGTTGTATGACAACACAAGCGCCATCAACTTGACTAAGAATTCAATTCAGCACTCAAGAACCAAGCATATTGAGGTCAAACATCATTTTATAAGAGACCATGTAAGTAATGGTGATATTACTTTTGAATTTGTTGATATTGTTCATCAATTAGCAGATATTTTTACTAAACTATTACCAGAAGATAGATTTTCATCTATAAGAAGAAAAATTAGAATGTGTAATCTTGAGTCAAATATGAAAATTAGCAACTTGAACAACATATAAGAATTTGACTAAGTCCTAAAAGTTCACTAGTAATCGAACCTTCCTTAGACTAGTGGATAACTTCAGTCGAACTTACAACTGAAGTTGTAGTTAAAGTCTAACAATGGCAATTGAAGTTCCTTAACTTTAGACGAATTTAGATAACTGCAAATAAAATTGGAGTCGAAGCTCCTTAAACTTCAGTCGAAGTTGTATAACTTGAGATGAAGTTGGAGTCGAAATTGGTCCAGTCAAAGTATTGTTGACCGTCAGTCAAACTTCTAAGAAAATATAATTTATCTCTATTATTGTCATGTATCTCAGTCGAAGATCTCATCCCAACCATAAATCTTTTCTATTTCGACTGACGACCATTGATTCCAATCACGTTCATTCTTTGAACTATATATATAGACAAACCATCTCATTGATTTCATCCATCCTCATTTATAAACCCTTGAAATTCTTTGGTGTTACTCTTCCCACACCTGACGTTCTTGACAGTAAATTTCTTACGACTCTTTTCTCTCAAACTCACTTAAGGTAGGATATTTTTTGCTTCTCTTATATTCTCATCGTTTGTTTACTTCTTCCTTCAACAAAAAATCATATTTCCTCATCCTTCTGGTAGATGGCTGCTCATAGAGCCATAGAAGCTAGGTTTTTCCAAGAAAAGTGGTAGAGTTTTTCACAGTTGAAAGGTCAGCTTGTGGCAATTATCGATGTAGTTAATAGAATGGGCTGGAGAAAGCTTTACAAGAGCAGCAGAGTAGTATATAAAGATGTTGTAAAAGCTTTTTATGCCACTTTGAAGGCTACCGATGATGGAAACTTCAAAGGTAAAGAAATAGTTATTTATGAGGATTTGTTGTTTGAGATATTGGAATGTCCAAAGAGTGGTTATAACATCTCTGAAGTCATGTCATTGGATAGGCAAAGGTTGGGCATCATAGGCCCCAAATGTGATATCTTCAAGAAGGCTATAATATAAATCAACTAACAACAAAGAAAAAATTGTTGCATGTGTGTGTGTGTGTGTGATGTTGTAAAAGCTTTTTATGCCACTTTGAAGGCTACCGATGATGGAAACTTCAAAGGTAAAGAAATAGTTATTTATGAGGATTTGTTGTTTGAGATATTGGAATGTCCAAAGAGTGGTTATAACATCTCTGAAGTCATGTCATTGGATAGGCAAAGGTTGGGCATCATAGGCCCCAAATGTGATATCTTCTCTTCAAGAAGGCTATAATTATAAATCAACTAACACAACAAAAAAATGTTGCAGTTTGTGTGTGTGTGTGTGTGTGTGTGTGTGTGTGTGTGTGTGTGTGTGTGTGTGTGTGTGTGTGTGTGTGTGTGGTGTGTGTGTGTGTGTGTGTGTGTGGTGTGTGTGTGTGTGTGTGTGTGTGTGTGTGTGTGTGTGTGTGGTGTGTGTGTGTGTGTGTGTGTGTGGTGTGTGTGTGTGTGTGTGTGTCCTTACTAAGATCAGGTCATTATTTTTTTGTAGTTGTCTTTGCTTGGTTCCTTACTAAGATCAGGTCATTATTTTTTTGTAGTGTCTTTGCTTGGTACCTTAGTATTGTTAAGGCACTTGAGTAGAAATTGCAGGGAGTTTGTACCATGTGTGTACCCTTTAGGATAAAGAAAAACTTGCTTGGAGTAAGTATGTGTATTCCCCTTGGATAGGGAAGACCAATTGATTCGGTGGGTTGTAACCTTGTGGTTAGGTTAGTGGAAATCCCAAGTGTTTTTAAGGAGTAGACGTCGTTGAACCACTCTTATATTTATCCTATGTTTTGATGATAACTAAAACTAATGAATATCACAAATATATTTAATAACATTTTAAAAGATATTTTATGTACAAAAAATAATGATAACTTCTATTGTTGTAAAAAGAAATGCACTAAAAGTCCATATCGATTACAGTTCAATGTGTATCAATTAGAAACTAAAGTGTTACATCGATTATTGTAGATTGTTTCTACCAATTAGTGAAGAAGAAGCTCACTTCGTCATGATTTGTTCGCTAATCGATATGTGTGCTCATCGATTACTGAAGAAGCCTTCTACCAATTAGAGAACAAGTTTTATACTGATTAGAGAAAAGTTTTATACCGATTATTGAAGAAGTAGTGTTCTAATTGTAGAAGAAACAACTATTCCGATTAGTGATATATCGCATCAATTATTGAACATTCGCCTTCCGATTACTTAACTTCATTCTGACTACCGAACAAAGGTTTAATAACATATTGATTATGTTATGAATGTTCTGATTACTGAACAAATGTTCAACTTTATTTCGATTGGTGTTGTATACATTTCGATTAGTGAACAAAGGTTCATTACTCATTTCGATTGGTGAACAAATGTTCAGTATTATTATGATTGATGTTATTTACATTCCACTTAGTGATATGAGCATTCTGATTAATGATCACTTGACTTATGTACTTCCAATTAGTGACTAAACTGATTCTGATTAGAGTATAAACACTTTATTCATACCGATTACTAAACATATATTTCAATTACTGATATCTAGTCTCTTGACGTGCAATAAAATTTTCAAATGTCCTTCTTTCTTGTCAGACAGAAAGCTCCTACCTAACATAGTAGGCTGTCAGCAAGAAATATGGAAGAGATATGAGTTGACTAATATGTTATACATTTCTCTCTCACTAACCTTTCTAGGCTTAAATGCGTACAAGTCAAAGGAAATCTGAGGCATCTGTTAGACTGAAGAAGACAACGGTTAGATACAAGTGAGAGTAGAAGGAGAAGTAGAAGAAGAGAAGAAGCAATGGATAGAAGGATATTGTAACGTCGCGTGCTTTTCGGATCCATGCGGATCATGTGCATTGTGGTTGTGGCGGCCGTTGTGAGGCCGGTGTGAGTTGGGTGTGTGGAATGCATGGTGTGATTGCGTGGCTTGAGCAGGGAAGAGCAGGGTAGGTCCTGAATGGAATGGGACCTGCTGCTGTTCTGTCTGAGTTGGCGGCCAAGGGGTGGTCGTGACTGTTGGCGTCCAGGTCATTGACGTTTACATCATGAACTTGGCGGCAGTAGTTGTGGACGTTTATGTTGGCGGTGCATGTGGGCGACAAGGGGGTTGACGCCAACCTGTCAGTTCAGCAGGTTATATGTTCACCCGAGGGCAGCTTTCTCAGCTCACCCTCTCTCCCTCTTGCCCCAGCTTCGCGCCCTGGTGTTTCTGAAGGTTTTAACAGGTATCGAGGAGTGGCTGGTCGATCGTGGGACGCGCGGCGTCGCCGAATTGCGCGAGGAAACGTCGCGGCATGGTGCAATTCGCGTGGGAGCTCGCGGAGGGCTCGGCGTAAAAGGGAGTTGCGGGAGATTCTAACGCGTTCTGAGGTAGGGGACGAACCCTGGTAGCTCCGTAGAAACATTAAAACACATCATAACTACTTAAATCCGCATGATAATCCATGTTTGGATAGAGTTGCACCATATGGGATAATGGTGGTTTGAGTAGTTATTGTTCGAATCATGTTTAAACGGGTTGCATTGGGTTCTGTCATGCTAGAGGGTAGCATTTGCAGTTTTCCAGTAATTAGAACAGCTAGAGAACTCGCAGGACCGGATTAGGGTTTCTGCAGGGTTAAGGCCGGGGGGGAACTTGGCGTCAACATCGTTTGCCGCCAAGATCTTCAGCCAGGAGGTTGACGGCCAGGGACCTTGCCGTCTACTTCCTGTAAGCGGCAATCGATGTAGCCGCCTACTCTATATGAACAGAAATGGCTATTTATGGTGTTTTATCGTTAATGCGTGGGTGTTAACGTATGAGGTGCACTGAGTGCACTTGGTTTACGTGTTTAGCATACAAGGTATGTTGTTAATTGTTTACTTCGGTGACTGCGCGTTGTGTACGCGAGTCAGTTGGGTTCACGTGTAGTGGACCAGTGGTTACTTGTGGTTTACGTGAGGTTTCACGTGGTTTGTGTGTGACGTGCACGTGGTTTGTGTACGTGACGAGTAGTACGACGCCTACCGTGGTTACCTCTCCAGTTGGGTGCCCAGGTTCTTTGTGAGCCAGGCTGTTAGCTCGGGGCCTTGTCCCGGTACTGTGTTGTACCGTTGAGGTCTGTGTCGTCTGACCTGGACACCCTCACTCTTGTGTTAGAGTTGTACGTCCGGCTGAGGGAAAGACGACAGTGGGACAGTGACAGTTGTGGTGTTTTTAGTCACTTGCAGCGCGCTCGTAGTTGGGGGTACGGACACCAGTAGACGTACTGGACCCCAGCTAGTCCTTTTCCAGTGCCTCACTCTAGCGAGCCTAGGCCAGGGTCTCTGAGGTGTCAGGCATGGGCCTGTGACCGTGTGGCTTGCAGGTTGTGGTGTTTTTAGTTGGTCTCCATAGTTGTTTGACCTTTTTACGTGGAGCGGCAGCTGGACTTTCGTCCGTGGCTGCGAGACTGAGAGGTGGACCTGTGTTAGTTTGTCGAGTCAGTTTCTGGTGTCGCGAACCAGTTCACGTGGCTCGTGTTGGCTGTCTCTACTTTGGCTTGTACACCTGTTGGGTTTTCCGTTTAGTTACTACAGTGGTTTCTCGTAGTCGACAGACGGTGAGTACTTTTACAGCTTACTTACCTGCTTAGCTGTTTTATATGTTGTTGGTACTGTTTACTGTTTTGTACCTGTGGTTTGTGGTTTGTTTGGCTTTGGGGGAGTTCCCTACTGAGCCAGTGACTAGAGAGGCTCACCCCTACCCCCACAGGTGAGGGCGAGGAGGACGTTTCCCGTCCGACGTCCAGTTCTGGCCGCGTCGTAGCGGAGCATGGTCAGTACCTCCAGCGGAGTAGTAGTACTCAGCAGTGTAGCTTTGTAGTTTTGTAGTTGTTTACTTTCTTTTGGTGTACCTCGGGGTATGCCCCAGACTTTGTACACCTTTTCAGTTTTAATGGATTATGGCTATGTAAATTGTGAAAAATTATATATGAAATGTGGTGTGTTCCTTTATGTTTACACGGACTGTGGTTTGGTTTCCCTTGCGAGGCTACGGCCCGTTCGCGGGAGGCGGACTCGGATCAAGTGCGTTATGGTTTAACGGGCTTGGCCGAGGCGTTCCGTCACAGATATCCTCAATGGTCTTCTTAAAGGGATATATAAGAAGATGGAGGGCTACAAGCTAAAGGGAGCAGAGTACACCCACATCAAGGCAACAAGATGATCTGTTCAAGTGTTTTGCGCTCAACCCTCATTTCTTTTTCCTTCTCTCTATGTGACAATGTAAATCTGAGAGAGAGTTTCTACCTGAGAGTCTGAGCTTCTTTTTTATCCTTTAGCTCTTAGATTCCTGTCCAGATCAAGAGTGTGAAGTTCTTTTTCTTCCAGACTTCATCTCAATGGCATGCTCTTTCTTTTCTTAAGAAATGTAGTTTGTTCCTCTTCCTACGAGAAGAGAAGACCAGTTGTGTGCTGGGTGGTTCAGCAGAGGGATTGTTCTCTGTGTTCCCCTTGTGTGGGAAGACCAGCTGGGGTCTGTACCAGTATGAACCGTGCTGGGGTTTATACTGTAGGATCGAATAAGCAGGGTGAACAGATCTAGAATGGGGGTTTAAATAGATCTAACACCAATCACAGCGGAAGCTTAAGCAATTTAAAAAGTACTTCATACTATAGATCCATTCAAATAGAAAGACTTACTGATCTGATGTGTGGGTGTGTGTAGTTGATGTGTAAGACAACTAACTAAGTAGTGTGTAAGCGAAATCCCTATGCATGCATCTAGCGCAGAAGAATATCAAACCACTGCACAGGAGATTTTTAGGTGGTTCGGAAATCACACCAGTGATTCTTACATCCACCCCTCACACAGTGAGGTCACACTACTCAAAAACCTGAGTACAACACACACACAAGAGCTCTACGGCTCAAACCACACACACACATAGAGCACAACGGCTCAGACCACACATACAAGAACTCAACGGCTCAATTCACACATACACACACGTTCTGATAGAGATCAATTTGTACAGAACACTTGTGCAAGTCCATCAACACTCAGAAATACACACACAAAAGAAGAAACTTTGCATGTGTTCTCAAGTTAGAGAACAACTAGACTTCAAGAGGATTGACGATCTTAGATCTCCAGATCAGAAAGAAGAGTGAAGGATTCACTAACTTTTTCTCTTCTTTTCCTTATTCTTCTTCTTCTTGGCGATGCAGCTCTGCTCCTCTTTCTGGGCTCTGCATTTTCCCACTCCTTTCCACACATCTCTGTTTTGCTGCCGCTTCTGGACACCTTTTCACAAAGGACAAAGAGCGTATTTATAGCCAGATGTCCAAACCTCGTACCTAGGGTTTCGTGTACCCCAAGTAAGACACATGCTAGTCACATGTAGGGGTGTTCATAAATCGATTCAACCCGAAAAACTGAACCGATCGTTCAGTTCGGTTCGGTTCGGGTTGAAGAACCTCACAGTTCAGTTCGGTTCTCTGGTGGGGAAACTGAATGAACCGAAATATATATTAAATATATTTAATAGTAAATACTATCAAGAAAGAAAGGCTAGCCCAGTGGGCTAGCGCCTTACTTTCACATGGGCGGTCCTGAGTTCGAAACCCAGGACCGCCCATCCGCCCTTATATGGGCTTTTTTTTTCGGTTCAAACCAAACCAAACCGGTTCGGTTTGGTTCGGTTTGAACAGTAATTCGGTTCGGTTTCAGTTCACCCAAAAAATGGGGTGAACCGAACCGAACCGGACCATGTTCACCCCTAGTCACATGACATCCTGCACAGAGGACATCTTTAGTTATTCAGGAGAAAAGGCAATTGATGTGTAGACAATCTATGTTTAAACATGAAGTAATCGATGTCTACAAAGAGGTAATCGATGTTTAAGTTGTTTAGCAATCGATATTGTGACAATCGATCTTAAACATGGTAATCGATGTTTAAGTGATTGGCAATCCATGTTGTGACAATCGATCTTAAACATGAGGTAATTGATGTTTAAGTGATTGACAATCCATGTTGTGACTGTAACGACCTGACCTCCCGGACCCCCACCAGGGACCCCGAAGTTCACGTCGCCACCCACGGATCCGAAGACCCAGAAGGGTTAGAAGAAATACTCTAGTGAGATATGTACTGAATTTAAATAACTATAACAATATAACAACTGTACAACGTGTCCCAAGTAAAAGCACAGGTACAAGAAGAAAGGTGCAGTCCTTAAGGGGCATACTCTGAGAACTTGCAAAGCACAACTCTCAACTCACTCAGGTACAAGAGCTCACAACACTCGCTCTCACTGCTGCTGACAACACACGGCGCCACAGCCGCTTCCGCAACCCATCCGACACCGAGCTCCTGCGACGACGAGCCCCTAGCTAAAGGAAGTAGGGGGAATGAGCCTTGCAAACAAGGCCCAGTAGGGATTACTAGTCCCTCACTGGCCAAAGCAGCAGGAACTCCAAAAATAAGAAACTACACTAGAAAGTTGTAAAGCGAGGAACACCTACAGCAGGGTACTACAAAGCAGCGGAATAGAACAATGCAACACCACGACCACCAACCAAGGTCATGACACACACACGACTCCCATAGAAACCAACAGAGTCGGGCACCAAGCGGAAGCAACCCTTGGCACACCCGCCGAGACCATGCAACAACCAAGTGAGAATGACGTCTCACCACAAGCACGGCCACCTCAGACCTCCACAAGGTCGAGGGCCTATAAGCAGAACCACCTCGGACTCTGGACACACCACAAGGTCGGGAAACCACACACACTGGTGCCACCACGGACTGGCACCAAGGAACAGGACTACGAAACCGAGAGAACACCAAGCGGAAACCACCAGAAGCACAGGCTAACAAGGCCAAACCAACAACGCCCACAGAAGCTAGACACGGCCAGGCTACAACCACCGTGCAGGCTAGGGCAACGAGTTATACTTGGAAACGTCGTGAGGAAATACCGTCACAACAACAGCAACCAAGCCACTACCACTGGCAGCCAAGAGGAGGACACACCAGCCACTCACTCTGCTTGCAAACTTGGCTCCTACCTCTGCCTCCCAAGAAGAGCGAGATAAAGTTGCCACAGAAACAGCACAACATAACAACAATCGCAGCCTGACCAAGCTGCAGCCTCACGCCTGACCTCCCTACGTGGCTCTAGAACCAACGCAGGGCGAGGCAATGAGAAGAAGGACTAACTGGCCTGCACCGGGAAGAACTCCAACCGACCTCGGCGTCCCAAACCAACCAAGAGAGCTCTACAAACGACTTGGCACAACTGTCCAAACCTCGTTTTCCCTTCAACTCCAAAGTCCGCCAACTCGAGCATGCTTGTAGCCTCGAACGCTCCCTCAAAGGCTCCCGAGGATGGGGGTCCCAGGCAATGGAGACAACCTTTGAACGGGACAGGCCCTCAAGTGCCAAGCACCGGGTGAATAGGCGGGGCAAGCACAACAAGAACCACGCCGAACCGCAGGCTTGTAACCCACAACAAGCCCAGCAATCACGAGGCACGCAAGAGGGCCGTCGACCAACCAAGGCATGCACGAGCAAGCCAGAACCTCGGAACACTACCAGAAGTACAAAAAACATCGCTCTGCTAATAATCGATTGGCCGTTGGATAATCGATTATTAGACAGACGCGACCCTCCTAGCACCGTAGCTAGGACACGGCCACGAAGGTGTCACCTTCGGTCTGAGAAAACCTGCCGCGTTCCCCACCAGAAGGTCCCAAGGGCAAGCCAGCCCTGAGGCACAAGCCGACACCACAAGCGAAACCACGGAAACACTCGAGGCAACACAGGTATTGTCGTGTCCCCCTAGGCCATCACGATACCATCGCGACAAGCAGGGGCACCGTGACAACAACCCTATTGCGACAGGGAAACGCACCGCGACAAGATCACGTCCGACCGTCAGACCGCTGAAATGTTGCGAAAAATACTGCTATCAGAAATCTAGAAGGGGGGGTTGAATACATTTCTACAAATTTTAAAAAATCACTTAAAGTGAAACTTCGAGAAACTTAATTGATTGTGAAATCTGAGTGTTGATGGAAATTCTAAACAAATTAGGCAAGCTAGATGATAAGATTTAGATGAACATATCAAGCATCTAGCGCAAGAGATAAGCAAACCACAATGACACAAAGATTTAGGGTGGTTCGGATTACACAACAGTGTATCCTATATCCACCATCCACACACACACACAATTGTGGCTTATCTTGCCAGTTCAGAAAAGTCACAAAGAACCACACACACTCTGAGATACGGAAATCTCAGATTCAATCACACACACGTGAAATTGGGCACAAGGATTGCACCACTTTCACAAAAACACACAATGTAGAATGAGATTGAAATGAGAAACCAGTCGGAGCAATTGAATTCCAAATTGAATAGGACTAGTTCGAAGATCCCTGTTTCTGCTTTAAGAATGAGGATCAGCTTCTCTGCTTCAGCTCCAGGAAGAAGACTCAGATGGATTGAAATTCTCCTCCAATTGGATCGTCCAAGGTATGCAGACCTTTGGTTCCTTCAGATCTGGGAGCAATTCGCCAGGTTGAAGCCTTCTTTAGAAAATGGATCGGAATTCTCTGGAGTCTGGAAGAACAGAAGTATATGGCTCGGCTTCTTCTCTAAGGCCAAGTGGATAAGGGGTATTTATAGCCCATGGGTCCACAAAATATCTTGGGATATGTGAGCATAGAAGTTGTCGCCCAAAAAGGCCTTTCCCAAAAGCTTCCACGTGTCCCTGTTAATCACATCAAAAAGAAGAAGAAAAATTCGACAGACTGTGTCGACATACCTTACCTATGTGTCGACACCCTGTCCCAGTTATCACAAAACTGTCCCCTGGAATCTTGAACTAGTGTCGACACACAACTAGGTTGTGTCGACACTACTGGGTAATTACAGATGACTTGTTCTGGGACAATGCACTAGTGTCGACACACAATTGAGTTGTGTCGACACCACTGGGTAATTGCTGATGTCTTTGTGCTGGAACAGTGTACTAGTGTCGACACACAACCAAGTTGTGTCGACACCACTGAGTACTTTTGAGCTGTAAATGTGAAGGAAACTGAAGGAAACATTGTGAGATAAAAATGTAAGCATGATAAGCATGGTTTCAAAGTATTAATGAATCACATTTGGCTATCATCAAAATCAGAGATCCAACAATCTCCCCCTTTTTGATGATGGCAACTATGATTCATTAAGTGACTTTAACTTTTTCAGATATGATCAATTTCAAAGCAAGTCATAGACATGATAAGTACATCCACAATTTTCATTAACATCATCCAAACATTTTCATTTCTTGGCAAACAACCATATCATTCACTTGTGACAACTCAGTCATACAAACATTCAGTAATGCAAGAAATGTGCTAGCATTCACATCAAAATCCCAGAGATGCATGCCTAAAAAGTTAATCAACATGAATCCTTCTCCCCCTTTGACATCATCCAAAAGGATATCAAGCAGAAGTGGTAGGGTATGATGAGTCAAAGATTGAACACTTTTATAAGAATCAATGCAGGGTTAAGCTGTTCATTTTCTTTGATTTTTTTTTATTTGTCATTTTGAAGTAATGAGCAGTCAAATATAGTAAATCTTTTTACTCAAGTAAACATGTTGTTTACACACCAGAATCCCTGGTTACTAGAGATTTACTAATTATCCTGCCTCAATGGGTGAATGAGAACCTTTTTACATGGAAATATACGTTTATCAGACGCCAATATTTCCAGTTACTCAGTTAACATTGGATATTTTTTTATTATTAAATTTACCCCTTAGAACAGAGATAACACAGCACTTCATGACATACATGGCACTTCACTGTTTGTGAAGGTGTGCAGTTTCTCAGTGTTATGCCATTGCTCTGTAAAACTTTTTTTTTTTTTAATGAACATTGAGATTTTGACACAGCTTTACCCTTTCATCAGTCTTGAAGTAAGTGTTTAAAATCAATACATGATTGAGCGAAAATCCATGAAAGAAATCAACTTACTTGGGAATTCAAAGTAAAAAGAAGTATTAACAGAAAGAACATGTTATAGCATTTAAGAAATCATCCCTTATGTTCTTCGGAAGACTAAATGAACATTTCATGTAAAGATATTCATCAAACACTGAATTAACTCTGGTTAATGATAGAGGAAAGGTACTTAAGCTTTTCTCCCCCTGAGTCATTGATCTCATCTAATTGTCATCATAAATAATTATGATTCTGAATTCAATTTTTCTTTAGACATTTTCCTTTGTTTCTCAAGCAGCAAGCCCCCTCAATGTGTGAATTAATGAGCCATTCAACATTCAGATTTTGGCAGACAAATTCATCAAGAACACAAACATGATCAATCACAATACAAAAGAAAGAACAGAATGATTCTTACACATTTTAGATCATGGGTACTAGGCGGAGGATTTTCCTCACACATAATGATAGCTTTCAAACAAGCATAACTTGTTCTTCCACTAATCACCATTTGATATACCTCATAATCTTAGCATAACAAACCACAGAGTTCTTATCAAATTTTATTTTTATTCCAGGTTGCATATTCCAAGTTCTCTTCTTAAGGAAGTGAATCTATCTTCAGCCAAGGTTTGTGAAAATATCTGCAATTTGTTTTTCAGTAGGGATGAATTCTAATTCAATGTTTTTATTTGCAACTTTATCTCTTAGAAAATGATGCCTGATTTCAATATGCTTTGATCTATAGTGTTGAATTGGATTTTTGGAAAGATTGATTGCACTAGTATTGTCACACATGATAGATGAACATCCAATATCAATGTTGTAGTCAAGCAATTGACTTTTAATCCACAACACTTGAGTTGCACAACTTCCTGCAGCAACATATTCTGCTTCTACAGTAGATAGTGCAACTGAGTGTTGCTTCTTGGATGCCCATGTTATCATGCAATTTCCTAAGAATTGACAATATCCACTAGTACTCTTCTGTCAAGTTTGCATCCAGCATAATCAGCATCAGAATATGAAATTAGATTAGCATGACATCCAATTGGAAACCATAGACCCAAATCACAAGTTCCACAGAGATATCTAAAAATCCTCTTAACTGCAAGCAAATGACTCTCTTTTGGACTAGATTGAAATCTAGCACAAAGACACACTGAATTGAATATCTGGTCTACTTGCAGTAAGATACAAAAGAGATCCAACCATACCTCTGTATTGCTTTGTATCAACCAGTTTACCTTTTTCATCTTTTTCCAATTTGATGCTTGTACTCATGGGAGTAGTTGTTGGTTTAGCTTGTTGAAAGTGATATTTCTTGAGCAACTCTTTGACATATTGGCTTGATTAATAAAGAATCCATCCTGATGTTGTTTGACCTGCAAGCCAAGAAAGAATTGTAATTCTCCCATTAGGCTCATTTCAAATTCACTGTGCATTAGATTAGAAAATTCTTCACACAGTGAAGGGTTAGTGGATCCAAAAATGATATCATCTACATACACTTGAACTACAATGATATGATTATGAATTGATCTTGTGAAAAGAGTTTGATCCACCTTACCTCTGGAGTAATTCTTACTAACCAGAAAATTGCTCAATCTATCATACCATGCTTTCGGAGCCTGTTTTAAACCATAAAGAGCTTTATGCAATTTGTAAACATGGTTAGGTTTATCAAGATCTTCAAATCCAGGAGGTTGAGCAACAAAAACTTCTTCTTTAATATGACCATTAAAAAGGCAGTTTTCACATCCATTTGAAACAATTTGAAGTTTTTGGAACATGCATAGGCCAAGAGAATTCTCACTGCTTCTAATCTAGCTACTGTGCAAAGGATTCCTCAAAATCAATTCCAAATTCTTGTTATATCCTTTAGCAACCAGTCTAGCTTTATTTCTGACAACTTTTCCTTCCTCATTCAATTTATTCCTAAACACCCATCTAGTTCCAATTATTGAGTTTTCAGGATTTTTAGGAACTAAACTCCAGACTTTATTTCTTTTGAATTGGTTCAGTTCATCATGCATGGCTTCTATCCAAGAATCATCTTTTAGTGCTTCTTCAATGTTTTGGGTTCTATTGAGAAATAAAAGCCATATGATCTTGTTCAATGATATTTCTAAAATGAGATCTTGTATGAACTCTGTCGTGAACATTTGCAACAACATTCTCAAGAGGATGGTCTTTAGAGTATTTGAAGTTACCTCCTGTTGCTGTGCTTACCTGCTCTGGTGTCGACTCAGTGTCCAGTGGTGTCGACACACTTTCAGGTTCAACAGCTTCTTCATTTTCTACACTTTGATCTTTTTCTCTCATAAGAATGTCAGCATCTTCTTCTTGATTCCTGAACAAGGTAATGTTAGTAGATTTTTCAATATTCTCATCAAAAAATGACATGAGGAGTTTCCTCTACAATTTTTGATTCATTGTTAAAAACTCTATATGACCTTGAATTTTCAGAATATCCAAGAAAGATGCCTACATCACTTTTCTTTTCAAATTTATCAAGATCATATTGTCATTATTGTGAATGAAAACTTTACATCCAAAGACTCTAAAATATGCAATGTGAGGTTTCTTACCTTTCAAAAGTTCATAGGAAGTTTTCTTAAGGACTGGTCTTACCATTACCCTGTTGAGGATATAGCATGATGTATTGACAACTTCTGCCTAGAATTTTCTTGGAAGCTTACTTTCAATCAACAAGGTTCTTGCCATTTCAACTAGAGTCCTATTCTTCCTTTCCACTATTCCGTTCTGTTCAAGAGTCCTTGGAGAAGCAAACTTATTCTCAATTCCTTTATTCTTGCAAAATAAAAAAATGAATTATTATCAAATTCTCCACCATGATCAGTAAGGATAGAATGAATTTTATTATTTTGTATTTTCAATTTTATCAACAAATTCTTTGAAGTTTTCTAAAGTGTCACTCTTATGAGATAGAAAGTACACCCATGTGAATCTAGAAAAATCATCCACAATCACAAATCCAAATCTATGTCCACTAAGACTGAGTGTCCTAGTTGGACCAAATAAGTCCATATGCAACAATTCAAAAGGTTTGGATGTGATTAAGGGTGCAATTGATTTGAAAGATTTTCTGGTTTGTTTGCCTTGGGCACATGAAGCACATATCATTGTATTTTTCTTTTTCTTCATTTTTGGCAAACCATTCACAAGAGAATTTCTTAACAACTTATTCAGAACATTTTCACTAGCATGACCTAACCTTCTATGCCACAGTTGAAATAGATCATGCTGATTGGCAACAAGACACAAATTTTCATGTTGATGACTATCCAAATCAACCAAGTAAACATTGTTTATTCTTTGGCCAAGAAATTTTATTTTTCATTATCTTTTTCAACAATTTCACATGATTCAGAATTGAAAATTACCTTAAGGCCTTTGTCACATAGTTGACTTATGCTCAAGAGAATATGATCAAGACCTTCAACAAGTAAAACATTCTCAATGGAGCTTGATGATCAAGACCTCCAAGAATTACTTGACCACCATCTATTTCAGTCAATGTAGAAAATTTTCCTTTATCTACAGTCATATGTCTTGAACAGCCACTATCAAGGTACCACTTATCCTTCTTGTGGGCTGTAAGACATTCCTGCAAAACAGATTTAGAAAAACATTTTGGTACCAAATTGCTTTGGGTCCCATCAGTTGTTTCAGCTCAACAGCAAGATGTTTTGGAATCCATATTTGTTTTATTTTCTTCAAATTTATTCTTGATCTGCATTTTTCATCAGTATGACCAGATTTCTTGCATGTTGTGCACATCATTACTCTTTGTGGTGTGAACTTATTATTCCTCTTGGTATGAAAATTATATCCAACTGAGAAACTTTTGTTGTTCTTTGAACACAAATCTGATCTATCATTTGATTTCCATTTTTGTTGATCTTTGCTTTGAAATCTGTCTTGTCTTTCTTGAGTTTTGTTTTTGGATTTTAGATTTGTTTGTGGTCTTCCTTTGATGTTCTCTTCAAAGTTGCTATAAGAGGTACTACCTTGAACAAATGAAGTTATCAAGGTTTGTCCAATCTTTTCTTTGTTTTCAGGCTGATAACCTAGACCATGTTTGATGTGTTCTTTTGAATTCCTAAGATAGCATCAAGGTTTTGCTTGCCTTTGACAAGTTTTAACAAGGTCTTTCTTGTCATTCAGTTCTTCTTTAATAGTTTTCAGTTCCTCTTGTATCACCTCTCTTTCATTTATGAGTTTTTCATTTTCATCATTAAAATCTGTTTTTCTTTTTCATTGATTGACATCTCTCCTTGATCTCATCAATTTGTTATCCATACATTCTTTGTCCTTTTTTAGATTATTGATTTCATCAGTCAACACTTGGAATTGCTCAGATTCTTTAGGAGTTTGCACCATGCTGTTTATTTTTCTTTTCAATGCCTTATTTTCATGTTTTAATTCACACAATTTTTCAAATAACACAACATAGGTTTCTTCCCAATCATCAGTTGTAAAATCCTCAAAGGAAGGACTTACCTCAGTTATTCTTCATGCCTTGCCATAAGACATGTCACCTCTTCCTCATCTGAACTACCTTCTTCTTGGTCTTCTTCATCCTCATCACTCCATGTAGCTAGCATTGCTCTTGTCTCTTCTTGAATATCTGATTTTTTAGCTTTTTTTTAATCAGACACTCTCCTCTCATGTGTCCTGGTTTCCTGCATTCATAACAATAATGTCAGTCATTTTAGTAGTTTCCAATTTTTATTGAAATCATTTTTCCTTGAAACATCCTTTCTAATGAAGGACTTGAGCTTACCTTTCCTTTCTTTCTCAAAAACTTTTTGAAATGCCTTGTCAATAAGGCTAGTTCTTCATCATCTCTTCATCAGAAGATCATCATTTTCATCAGATTGATCAGCAACAATTTTTAACTAGATGAAGCTTTTAGAGCAAAGGTTTCTTAGATGTGTTCAAGATGCATTTCTTTTCAAGTGATTGTTGGGTTTTTCATATATCATGTTTTTGATGATCACATTAACATCCTTGAACATTGAATTAATGCAAAATTGATGTGTTAACTAACATGAAAAAACACCATGAAAGTGATTGAGTTAAACATTGCTAAATCATACAATGTACATCACTAACAATGTATTTGCATGTAGGTGTACAAGCATGAAAGATGGAACTTTGAAGAGGCATTGAAAAGATGAGCAAAAGGCACAAAAATCTGTCAAAGAGGTTCATCTGTCGACAGATGCAAACTGCCTGTCGACAGATTCATACAGTCATTCTCAGACAGAACTCAGGTTTGCATCTCTGAGTGCATCTGTCGACAGATGCAATGTACCTGTCGACAGATACACACAGACAACCCAGGACAGAGCTCAGGTTTTCTATTCCTGAGTGCATCTGTCGACAGATGCAAACTGCCTGTCGACAGATACACTCAGAAACTCAATTCCTGAAACCCAGTTCTCAGCCTGAGTGCGCCTGTCGACAGATGCAAGTGCACCTGTCGACAGACGACGGAAACATGAGATTTTGTGTTTCCAAATCCGGCCCCACTTGGGTGTTTCCTCCTCCACGACCCCCACCTTTACCTAACACTATATAAGCATCCTTTTGGAGCCAATTCGCAGAGAGCAGCCTCCCATCCAAGAGCCTCCAAGGGACCAAGAGAAAAGCCCCAAATTGCTGCTCTGCTTCAACTTTCCGCCCAGATCGACGTGGAATCACCATCTATGCGGAGCTGAAGCCGGATCGTCATCAATTCAACCTTCTACATCGATCAATCTACATCCAATCGAAGTTTGAAGAGCGTTTGGACGATCCACGAGAAGAATTCCAACTGGATTTGTCCCTAATTCCCAATCTTCTCCATTTCATAATTTCCATCCAATCGTGTGTGTGTGTGGTTGTGTTTCGAGCATCCCTTGTGCTTGATTCACGTATTTATGGTTGTTCTGATCGTGTTTCATCAGACAACGTGGTGTGGTTGAGTTGTAGTGTTGAACTCGCTCATAAGCAGTCGTTTCTGCGTGTGTGTGTGGACAGTGGATGTAGGATACACGAGTTGTGTACTCCGAACCACCTTAAATCATCGTGTTCTGTGGTTTGTTCACGTTTTGCGATAGATGATTGGTAGGCACGGTGTTCATACGCACGTTTGATTCCCTGTTCTCTTTAAATCAACTCAAGCGGTCTCATACTTAATCGAATTCTAGTCAAGTGTCTTTGAGATTGCTGTAGCATCGAAAAGAACCATCAATAGTTTAAAATTGCTGTAATCTATTCAACCCCCCCCCCCTTCTAGATTACCGTATTGTGTATTTCCGCATAACTCTTCGATTGGTATCAAAGCGGGTTTCTCCGATTTACTGTTGTTAGTCATTTGATCTAGCGATCAGGAGATTTTCGATCTTATGGATTCTAGCAAAGGGTATATGGCGAGGGACATTCAGTAACCAGGCCACCCTATTTTGATGGCACTGACTATCCTTATTGGAAAAACCGTATGCAGGTATTTTTGAGAGCTCAAAATTACGAGCTGTGGAAGATAGTCAGCAAGGGACCATACGTGTTGCCCGAGGATGAAGACACCTGGACGAAAGACCAAATAGCTAAAGGAACTCTCAACTGGAGCGCACTAAACATGATGCAATGTGCGGTGCATCCAAAGGAGTTCTCAAGAGTCTCCACATGCTCAACAGCAAAAGAGATGTGGGACAAGCTTGAACTCATTTACGAAGGTACGTCCGAGGTAAGGGAAACTAAAGTTAGCATGTTAGTGTCTGAATATGAAATGTTCAAGATGAAAACTGATGAAACCGTATCAGACATGTTTGCAAGATTCATGCTAATAGTTAACGGGCTAAAAGGTCTTAAGAAGGAATACTCTGAAAGTGACTTAGTAAGAAAGATCCTTCGTTCTCTTACTTCATCTTGGAATACTAAGGCCACTGTCATTGAGGATTCCAAAGACCTTTCCAAAATGAAATTGGATGAACTAATTGGCTCTCTAATGACATATGAAATCAACATCAAGAGAAAAGAATTAGAAGAAAATCCTAGGAAGTCAATTGCTCTAAAAGCATCCAATAAATCATCAACAAGTTCCAAGAAATCCATTCAACAAGATAGTGATGAGCAAGAAACGTCTAGTGAGAGTGATGATGATGAAATGGCAATGCTCACTAGACAATTCAAGAAATTTTTCGAGTTCAAGAGGAGAGACACAGGTAACTCCAAACCCTTCCTAAGAAAATTTTTTCACAGAAATATGAGTCCAACAAAAAATCTGACATTGTTTGTTATGAATGCAAGAAACAGGGGCATATGAGAGGAGAATGCCCGGAACTCAAGAAGAAGCTGAAGAAAGAAAAATTCACCTCCAAAAAGGCCAAAGCAATGTTGGCCACCTGGAGTGATGAAGATGAAGATGAAGATGCACAAGACATCCGATGATGAAGAAGTGAAATGCTTGATGGCCAGGAGTGATGACTCCAGGGAGGTAAATTTCTCATTTGATGATTTCACTGCAAGTGAATGGGAGGAAGCATACACTACTTATTTGAAAAATTTCGTGAAAGCATTAAAAAGGAAATGCAACTCCCTTGTGCATGATAAGAACAATGATGAACGAATTGCATTCTTGACAAAAGAATTAGAAATGATGAAAGTTGATGAAAAGACTCATAATGAAGAAATGGATTGCTTGAAAATGAAATTGCAAGAAAACAAAAAGAAAAAGACTGTTTAAGCCATTCTATTGAATTCCTTCAAGAAGAACAATTGGAAACAAAGAAAAAGTTGGAACAAACTGAAAAGGAGTTGAAAGAAAAATCTGAGGACTTAATGAAATTTGTAAAAGGGAAGCAAAATCTAGATGCGGTTTTGGGCACCAAAATACATGTAACCAAGCATGGGTTAGGATATCAACCTGTAAAACAAAAGAAAATAGGAGAATCATTGATTACCTCCTTTGTTGATCTTAGCCCAAACACAAGCAAGCATGCTCCCACAAAGCATAATTCAAGAAAGTCTCAGACCAAGCCAATACTACACAAACAAAATGTTCCCACAAGCAAAAGAAAAAGCCACCTGTCGACAGATACAATGGTGCCTGTCGACAGACAAGAACAATTTCAATGAATAAACAGTCTATCAAGCAACAGAAAATTGAAAAGAAAAATTCCTTCATGCAATGTGTGTAAAAAGATTGGTCATGATGAAAAACAATGTTGGAATAATCCAAAGAAACAAAAATTCAAACAAGTTTGGATTCCTAAACATCTACTTTGTTGCATGAATGAAATTTTGGGACCCAAAGTAATTTGGGTACCAAAACCTCTTGTCTGATCCACATCTGCAGGAATGCCTAGCAGCCCAACATCAAAACAAATGGTACTTGGATAGCGGCTGTTCGAGGCACATGACGGGCGACAAAGGTAAATTCTGTTTCCTAGTGGAGAAAGACGGAGGACAAGTCATTTTTGGAGGTAATAACAAAGGCCAAATCATTGGCACAGGTAATGTTGGTAAGTGTACCTCCAATTCAATTGAAAATGTACTGTTGGTTGATGGCCTTAATCACAATTTGCTTAGCATAAGTCAATTATGTGATAGAGGTCACAACGTCATTTTGAATCAAATTCATGTCAAATTGTTGATAAAGAAACAGGAAGTGTGAAATTCTGGAAAAAGAGTGAATAACATTTACTTAGTTGACTTAGATGATCCAGAGAATGACAACTTGTGTCTTGTTGCAAATAGACAAGATGAATTGACCTTGTGGCATCGTAGGCTTGGCCATGCGAGCTACAACGTGTTGCACAAGATCATGAAGCTAAATTGGTAAGTGGACTTCCTGACATTTCCTTTAGCAACAATGAAAGTTTTTGTGATGCATGTGCACAGGGAAAACAGACCCGGAAGTCTTTCAAATCTAAAGCACCGGTAAGCACATCTAAACCATATGAACTGTTGCACATGGACTTTTTGGACCAACTAGAACTCTAAGTCTCAATGGCAAACGTTTTGGTTTTGTCATTGTAGATGATTTTTCTAGGTTCACATGGGTCAAATTCTTGGCACACAAAAGTGAAACACTTGCAATATCAAGAATTTTTAATAGAATTGAACATGGCAATGTGAATAAAATATGTTCAATACGCACCGATCACGGGGGAGAATTTGATAACAATGCATTTTCTGATTTTTGCAGGCACCAAGGAATTGAACATCTGTTCTCTTCCCAAGGACTCCAGAACAAAATGGAGTAGTGGAGAGGAAAAACAGAACATTGGTGGAAATGGCTCGCACTCTTCTGGTGAAGGCCAACTCTCCAAAAGGTTTTGGCAGAAGCAGTGAACACTTCGTGCTACATTCTAAACAGAGCCATGGTAAGACCTGTGATAAAGAAAACCCCCTACCAGTTGTTGAAAGGTAAGAAACCCAACCTTGGGTACTTCCGAGTTTTGGCTCAAAGGTATTTATTCATAACAATGATAAATCTGATTTAGATAAATTTGAAGCCAAAAGTGATCAAGGTGTTTTTCTAGGCTACTCAGAACACTCTAGGGCATATAGGGTGTTTAACAATAAAACACGCACTGTGGAAGAAACGCCACATGTCATTTTGATGAGTCATATGCCAAATCTAACTGTTTGAATATTAACAGGACTGAAAAAAGGGATGAAGGAACATCACTTAAGGATCTTCAGATCAAAGCAAAAGACAAATCTGAAGAAGATTCCAAGACCAAAGGTGGATATTTCACAGGGACTACTATGAAGATGATGAAATAGCATTCAGAAAACAAGATGAAACACTTGAAGAGACTCCACCAGAAAGTGAACCTCCTGAAGAACAACATTCACAAGATCAAATTCCTCAAGGACAAGATACTCCCGGCCCTTCAACAATCACAATGTGAGGTATTCCAAAGATCACCCACTTGATGATGTGATAGGTAGTTTACTGATTCTGTTCAAACGAGGTCTCAAGTAAGAAAAATAATTGAACATGATCTTTTTGCTTTTGTTCTCAAGTGGAACCCAAAAATGTTGAAGAAGCCTTAAAAGACAACTCATGGATTGATGCTATGCATGAGGAACTTGGTCAATTTCAAAGAAACAATGTATGGAGTTTAGTTCCTAAAACCCCTGAAATCTCTATCATAGGAACTAGATGGGTGTTTAGGAATAAACTTAATGAAGAAGGAAAAGTGATCAGAAATAAAGCAAGACTCGTAGCAAAAGGATATAGTCAAGAATTTGGTGTAGACTTTGAAGAGTCCTTTGCTCCTGTAGCCAGGTTAGAAGCAGTCAGAATCTTATTGGCATATGCATGCTCCCATAAGTTCAAACTCTATCAAATGGATGTTAAAACTGCTTTCTTAAATGGCTATATCAAAGAAGAAGTCTATGTCTCTCAACCACCAGGTTTTGAAAATTCTGAAATGCCTAACATGTGTATAAATTGCACAAAGCTCTTTATGGTTTGAAACAGGCACCTCGAGCTTGGTATGAAGACTAAGCAATTTTCTGGTAAGCAAGAACTACTCAAGAGGTAAAGTAGACCAAACACTCTTCACTAAGAAAGTTCTCAATCACATAATGTTGTTCAAGTTTATGTGGACGATATTATATTGGTTCTACTAACCCTTCACTGTGTGAAGAATTTTCTAAACACATGCACAGTGAATTTGAGATGAGTTAATGGGGGAGCTTCAATTCTTTCTTGGTTTGCAGGTGAAACAACATGAAGAAGGCTTCTTCATAAATCAAGAAAAATATGTCAAAGAGCTTCTCAAACGATTTCAATTTGAGCAAGCCAAACCAGCCTCCACCCCAATGAGCACAAGCATCAAATTGGAAAATGATGAGAAAGGTAAACCGGTAGATGCAAAGCACTTCCGAGGTATGATTGGCTCACTCCTTTATCTTACTGCAAGTAGACCGGATATTCAATTTAGTGTTTGCCTTTGTGCTAGATATCAATCTAGTCCAAAGGAAAGCCATTTAATTGCAGTCAAGAGAATCTTCCGATATCTCTCAGGCACATGCAATTTGGGTTTTGGTACCCAGCAGGCAGTAGCTTTGATTTGATTTCATATTCTGATGCTGACTATGCTGGATGTAAAATTGATAGAACATGATCTAATAAAGAACTTATCATTTTTAATTCAAAATCATTTTAGATTTGTGTCATGTCTTCATCTTAATGGATATGGATTTTTGTCTTGCACATACACCCATTTTGCCTTAAAACAACAAATGAACACTTGTCCCTTTGAAAAATTTGACAAAAATCAAGTTTTCACCAAAAAGGAGCTATCTGTCGACAGATAGACTGGCATCTGTCGACAGACGACGGCCCAGATCCGTTTTTTTCAGAAAACCCTCGCGCCGGTTAACCTCCTTTTTGTGGGGCCTTCCTTTTAAAACCCTCCAAGTCCATTCTAAGGCCACCCACGACCCTTTTTCACCCCTCCTCTCTTATTCCTCCTCCTCCTCTCCAACCCCCTCTCTTTCCCCCTTCAGGGCTCCGTCTCCGACGATCCTGCTCCTCGTCTGGGATCCCTCCACTCTGCCTTCACACCATTCTCATCCTTCCTCCTGCGATGGCACCCAAATCGAAGCTTCTCGCTCGCCGTCGTCGCGCTCCGACGGACGCCGGAGAAAGCTCCAGGGCTCCTTCCGAACGCCGCAGCAAGCATCGTGAGGATCGGTTGCCGGAACTCATCGTTCCTCAAGGTCTCCGTCTTCCGAACCAACGGCACCTTCAAGAAGATTGTCCAATCCCGGTATGTGGACTTCGAGTCCTTAGCACCGATGTTCCCCTCACTCCTACCTTATTTTGACACTCAAGGGTGGACATCCTTCTTGTACTCCCACTTGCAATACTCTCCAACTGCCGTATCCGAGTTCTTCAATAACTTAGGGCTTTCCGATCAGGGAGATATCTACTCTTCGGTGAAAGGCACTCGTTTTCGCCTCACCGCAAACCTTCTCTCCACAGCCCTTGAAATTCCAAACTCAGGAGTTGAAATCTTCAACTACAATCCCTCTGCTTCTGAGTACTATGAGCTTCTCACGTTGGAACCTTATGACACTACCAAGGAGATTGCTCGTCTCAACGCCAACTCCTTTCCTCCCTTGATCCGGATGATCCATCACATCTTCACTACCTTGATCGTCCGAAGGATGGAAGTCGAGAGTTAGTCACCGAGGTCCACAAATCCTTGTTCATCTTTTTCCTCAAGTGTCAAGAAATCAATCTTCTGAACTCATGATAAGCCTCATCCGTCGGTGTTTCTCTAACACTAAAAGATCAATGCCATATGCTTGCCCCATCACTTCTCTTCTTATTTTCCTTGGCATTCCTATCCCTCCAAGTGAGCTCATCTCACTAAAATCCCGAAGTGCCTTTGACCTCATGCCGCCAACCGCATGGGCTACAAGATTGTAGACGGCGTCGTCACTAGGACTCTCAAGGGACAGGAACCACAAGGAGCTGACGTGTCAACTGGTGAAGAAGACAATGAAGATGATGAAGCAAATGAAGGCAGTGATGAAGAACCCTCAGGATGAGCAAATGCCTGACCAAGCTCAAGAGTTTGATGATGTACTGTGCCTCACAACAATCCATTCGTGATTACTTGGCACAAATCCATCAAGAAATGATCTCAGGATTTGCTCACATGACGTCAAGATTTGATCAAGTAGACGCTCGCCTCGACACTTTAGATGACCGTCTTGACCACCTCTACTCCGAGAGAGATGAATCCCGTCACCCTCCTCCTGCTGGACATGTCGATGAATAGAGGGTCTCAGGGTCATTAGAGGTCACTAAGAGTCTTAGATGGGATTAGTCTCACTTGTCTTATCATCTTTTGCTTGTTCATGTTATTCCCTTTCTTTTTATTGAGTCATGTAATGATTATCAAATGTACTGTGAAATTTCAATGATCAATCAATGAAAACTCAGTTCATGTTTATTTGTCTCTAAATGTGCATGACTTGACCTTTTGCATGTTGTCAAAAAGGGGGAGAACATCAATATATGCATCAATTGAATGTTTTTGTCATCATCAAAAAGGGGGAGATTGTTGGGTTTTTCATATATCATGTTTTGATGATCACATTAACATCCTTGAACATTGAATTAATGCAAAATTGATGTGTTAACTAACATGAAAAACACCATGAAAGTGATTGAGTTAAACATTGCTAAATCATACAATGTACATCACTAACAATGTATTTGCATGTAGGTGTACAAGCATGAAAGATGGAACTTTGAAGAGGCATTGAAAAGATGAGCAAAAGGCACAAAAATCTGTCAAAGAGGTTCATCTGTCGACAGATGCAAACTGCCTGTCGACAGATTCATACAGTCATTCTCAGACAGAACTCAGGTTTGCATCTCTGAGTGCATCTGTCGACAGATGCAATGTACCTGTCGACAGATACACACAGACAACCCAGGACAGAGCTCAGGTTTTCTATCCTGAGTGCATCTGTCGACAGATGCAAACTGCCTGTCGACAGATACACTCAGAAACTCAATTTCCTGAAACCCAGTTCAGCCTGAGTGCGCCTGTCGACAGATGCAAGTGCACCTGTCGACAGACGACGGAAACATGAGATTTTGTGTTTCCAAATCCGGCCCCACTTGGGTGTTTCCTTCCTCCACGACCCCCACCTTTACCTAACACTATATAAGCATCCTTTTGGAGCCAATTTCGCAGAGAGCAGCCTCCCATCCAAGAGCCTCCAAGGGACCAAGAGGAAAAGCCCCAAATTGCTGCTCTGCTTCAACTTTCCGCCCAGATCGACGTGGAATCACCATCTATGCGGAGCTGAAGCCGGATCGTCATCAATTCAACCTTCTACATCGATCAATCTACATCCAATCGAAGTTTGAAGAGCGTTTGGACGATCCACGAGAAGAATTCAACTGGATTTGTTCCCTAATTCCAATTCTTCTCCATTTCATAATTTCCATCCAATCGTGTGTGTGTGTGGTTGTGTTTCGAGCATCCCTTGTGCTTGATTCACGTATTTGTGGTTGTTCTGATCGTGTTTCATCAGACAACGTGTGTGTGGTTGAGTTGTAGTGTTGAACTCGCTCATAAGCAGTCGTTTCTGCGTGTGTGTGGACGGTGGATGTAGGATACACGAGTTGTGTACTCCGAACCACCTTAAATCATCGTGTTCTGTGGTTTGTTCACGTTTTGCGATAGATGATGGTAGGCACGGTGTTCATACGCACGTTTGATTCCCTGTTCTCATTTAAATCAACTCAAGCGGTCTCATACTTAATCGAATTCTAGTCAAGTGTCTTTGAGATTGTTGTAGCATCGAAAAGAACCCATCAATAGTTTAAAATTGCCGTAATCTATTCACCCCCCCCCCCCCCTTCTAGATTACCGTATTGTGTATTTCCGCATAACTCTTCAATTCATATGTCATTAGAGAACCTATTAACTCATCCAATTGCATGGTTGACAGATTTTTGGAGTCCTCAATTACAGTAGCCTTCGTATGCCAAGCTGGTGGAAGTGATATAAGGACTTTCCTAACAAGGTCACTGTTTGAATATTCCTTTCCTAGACCTCTAAGACCATTTACTAAAAGCATGAATCTAGCAAACATCTCAGAAATAGTTTCATCACTCTTCATTCTAAACATTTCATATTCTGAGACTAGAATACTTGCCTTGGTCTCCCTTACCTCAGAAGTTCCCTCATAAATAAGTTGGAGTTTATCCCACATCTCCTTGGCAGTCTTACATGAGGATACTCTGGAATACTCTTTGGGATGGATGGCACATTGCATCATATTCATGGCACTCCAGCTGAGTGTGGACTTGTTGATCTGGTCCTTGGTCCATAAGCTTTCATCCTCAGGAAGTTCATCTGGTCCTTGTCAACAATCTTCCAGAGCTCATAATTTTGTGCTCTAAGGAATACTTGCATCCTGTTTTTCCAATAGGCATAGTAGATCCATCGAAAAAAGGAGGTCTAGAGATTGAATGACCTTCAGCAATAAAACCCTAACATTCTCCATAGCAGTAAACTCTTGATCGTTAGATCAAACACTTAAAGTGTAAAGAGAACCCTCTCTGATACCAAATGAAATGTTGCGGAAAACACTGCTATCAGAAATCTAGAAAGGGGGGTTGAATAGATTTCTACAAATTTTAAAAAATCACTTAAAGTGAAACTTCGAGAAACTTAATTGATTGTGAAATCTGAGTGTTGATGGAAATTCTAAACAAATTAGGCAAGCTAGATGATAAGATTTAGACGAACCTATCAAGCATCTAGCGCAAGAGATAAGCAAACCACAATGACACAAAGATTTAGGGTGGTTCGGATTACACAACAGTGTATCCTACATCCACCATCCACACACACACACAATTGTGGCTTATCTTGCCAGTTCAGAAAAGTCACAAAGAACCACACACACTCTGAGATATGGAAATCTCAGATTCAATCACACACATGTGAAATTGGCACAAGGATTGCCACCACTTTCACAAAAACACACAATGTAGAATGAGATTGAAATGAGAAACCAGTCGGAGCAATTGAATTCCAAATTGAATAGGACTGGTTCGAAGATCCTGTTTCTACTTTAAGAATGAGGATCAGCTTCTCTGCTTCAGCTCCAGGAAGAAGACTCAGATGGATTGAAATTCTCCTCCAATTGGATCGTCCAAGGTATGCAGACCTTTGGTTCCTTCAGATTTGGGAGCAATTCGCCAGGTTGAAGCCTTCTTTAGAAAATGGATCGGAATTCTCTGGAGTCTGGAAGAACAGAAGTATATGGCTCGACTTCTTCTCTAAGGTCAAGTGGATAAGGGGTATTTATAGCCCATGGGTCCACAAAATATCTTGGGATATGTGAGCATAGAAGTTCCCGCCCAAAAAGGCCTTTCCCAAAAGCTTCCACGTGTCCCTGTTAATCACATCAAAAAGAAGAAGAAAAATTAGACAGACTGTGTCGACACACCTTACCTATGTGTCGACACCCTGTCCCAGTTATCACAAAACTGTCCCCTGGAATCTTGAACTAGTGTCGACACACAACTAGGTTGTGTCGACACTATTGGGTAATTACAGATGACTTGTTCTGGGACAATGCACTAGTGTCGACACACAGTTGAGTTGTGTCGACACCACTGGGTAATTGCTGATGTCTTTGTGCTGGAACAGTGCACTAGTGTCGACACACAACCAAGTTGTGTCGACACCACTGAGTACTTTTGAGCTGTAAATGTGAAGGAAACTGAAGGAAACATTGTGAGATAAAAATGTAAGCATGATAAGCATGGTTTCAAAGTATTAATGAATCACATTTGGCTATCATCAAAATCAGAGATCCAACAACCGCGACGCCATCGCGTCGGACCAGTATGTCGTGACATAATCACGCCCTCTGGTGTCGCGTCGCGCACCATGGTCGCGACACCAGAAGAAGGGCAGACCCGCGGGATGCTCCATCCCGGGGCCACCCACACACCACACGGCGGAGGGGAGCATGGAGAAGCAGGAAATGCTATCTACAAACCACGAGGGGCTCCCAATCCACCCAGATCGAGAAGGGTATAAGCAATTCCTACCTTTCAAGAAGAAACGAACCCAATAGGGCTCTTCACGTTGGATTGGCCACCTCCTCCTCGCTCCACGCAAGCTCCATGGCGCCGGGAACACGAGCACGGCCCTCCTCCTCGCCTGAAACGCACAAAGGGGAGAGAGGGAGGTGGAGCACTGCCGGAGGGGGAGAAGAAGAGAGGGGAAGGAGGAAAAGGGAGAAGGGGTCGTCGGCCAAGGACTTAAGCCTTCAGCACCCAAGACGCGATGGGGCGACACGTCACGTTAATGACCTTAACGCGAAGGGTCAACACACCGCGACAAGAACGCATCCCCCAGGGACGCCGCGACAACGCAACGGGTCATACTGACACGCCTGCCACCCAAACAATTGCCAGACGACAAAAGGCACGAAACATTGTCATGACCCATTGACCGGGCGCGATACAAAGACAGGATGGAGAAGCAAGGCACGACAAGAATGCGACGCACAAGCTGGTCGCGACAAGGATGACTGTCGCATCGACACCCACGACGCGACACTAACGCGTAGCCCAGCCTGGGCATGTTAGTGGCCAGTCATCCAAGACATCTGATGGAAAGTCGGGAAGCCAGGTCTTACATTCCACCCCCCTTAAAATAATTTCATCCTCGAAATTCGAGTAAACCTAAGAGATCCTGAGGAATGAAATGAAGCACAGGGAGTAAACATAAGACCAGCGCGAAGAAGCCACTAAGTCTCAACACGACCTCCTCGTGGCAACAATCGCATAGCCAAACATGCGCGGAGCACACAAAGCGTGGGTGCGAAAAGCCACTAAGTCTCACCACGACCTCCTCGTGGCAACAACCGCACCACCAAACACGCACGGAGCACACAAAGCCGGAAAACCAACGGCTCACACAACGGGCTCCAAACACATGGGGAGCACACAACCGAAAACCCAACGGCTCACAACATGCTCCAAACGCGGGTGGAGCACCAAGACTAGAAACCAACGACTTACTCTAGCCATATGTGGGGCGTTCAAATGGAACGACAACCCCACAAGTGTCGAGCAACACCAAATCCGACCTGAATGGCATAAAAACGCCAACCAAAAACCGCACGACTGCAGCCACCAACAGACCCCGTTGTTGGGACCAATCGATTGGCTACCCACTCTGTCGCAAGCAAAACTCGACAAAGTACATAGTCGCCAACAACCACATAAGAAACACCTGAGAACCAACCACAAGTCTCAGGGGAACGGCCTCACGCTACTAGCAGCAGCTAGCATCGGTCACCAGCCAAACCGAGAAACCACGCGAGAGACAAGAACCAAAGCGAGAACACGCTCACAGAGAATCCTCAATGCATGAAACAACGTTCACCGCCACTGCTAGGTCTCACCCAGACCTTCCTCGCGGTCCAACAGGGACAGCTAGAACACGTGGAGCCACAAAACTGGGAAACTACACACTCCACAGTGCTACACATCGCGACAAAAGCACGGAAGGCGTCTGAGGTTAAGCTGAAACCGGACACCTCCCAACGTCGATAAACCACGTGGTCAAGTACTAGCGAGCCAATAGGCCTCACTGTCACCAAACAAACTGATAGGAGACTCCGCCATCGGCTTCCAGACTCACCAACACCACGCACAACGGAGAACCAACGAGGAGTTGGCAGCACACCCGCCACGCACACACAGGGCTCAGCACGGGTACCAACATGCCAACCACAAAAAAGATGCACAACCACACAAGAACCAAAACAACTGTAGAGGTCGAGAACAACACGTCGACCTCAGAGGAACCCAGACTGAAGTAGGGTACCACAACCGAACACACTCGCTCTCAAAGCGAGAAGGAAAACCAAGACATAGGCCACAACCAAAGCCTGGCGTACCACCGATAGGGCTACCTAGACAAGGCAAAGCAGCCACCCCACAATGGCAATGGTACAACCACAAGACTCAGGCTAGCACACGTGTCCCAGAGGCGGAAAGCCTAATGCCTCCAACACTGAGCAAACTCGTGAAACGACGCACGAACCTCGCGATCAGGTGACACGGCACAACACACGGTGCTATCATAAGCACCGAGAGCCACCCAAGGTACAACACAATGCACCAAAGCTCCAAACGGCACAAAATCGAAACACTCGAGCATGAGCACACGGTGCTACCACAAGCACCAAAACTAAGCAAAGTGCAACACAGGTGCACTAGCGGCCAAAACAACACCATATGCTAACAGGAAGGACTCTTCACCAGAGACCTGTCAAAAGCCACACGCAAAGGACCGCAAGCCTGAAAGGGCACAATAGGCCATGTCGGCCCCAGCCCTTGAGCACAAAAACACAAAGCATCGAAGAAAATGCTCAAGGTGCAGTACACACAACCGCACCAACAGCCCGAGACGACACAGGGCCCACCGAAGGGGACTCTCCACCAAAGACCCACAAAAGAAACACGCGGAAAGCTGACAAACTCAAGAGCGCAACGACTACATCAGCTCCAAAAGGCACACCAAAACACGGGACACTGACTCTGCTGCATAGGGAGCGAAAACCACAGCGACTCCCTAGCGCGCAAGAGCAAGAGGCACCACCTCCATCGCGACTGATAGAGAGGCCAAACACCAAAACAACGACACGAAAAGCCTCCAAGGCACAAGCCGAGGCACGATTGAGCACACGACGGAATAACGCTTGCACAAGCAAGTCAACCATGAAAAACCAATGCACAACGGAACAACACTCACGTAAGCAACCCAACAAGAAAATGATACTACCTCGCACCGAACCAATAGAGACCCAATGCCCCAAATTGTTCAGGCAGGCAGCAAGAAACAATCACAACGACAAACGGCACGAGCAGGTCCACTGACCCACGGTGCCACAAGAAAATGACAGCACGAGGGGAGCAACCAACTCAACCCAAAAATAACTCAAGGGAAGATAACTCCACCAGAAGGTCGCAACAATGCGCACCCTGGTGACCCAACATCACAGTGGATCATTGGCACCTCGAGCAACCCACGAAAAGCAGACGAAGGAGACACACAACGAGTCTCTTCCACACACGAGAAAGATAAAACCACAACGCAAGACTGGCACTACCACAAGAAGCACAACCATCCTGACACTGACTGTACTCACCAGACTACCATCTGCAAGAGCAGGTCGGGCACAGAAAAATGAAATAAACCATCTGAGTCATGGGGACACACAAAGTCCCACCAGCACTGTCGAGAAAACTTGAAAACGAACAACGAGACAAGCTGGCCAGCTCAACGGCCAGACACACGGCCAAGGGCACAACACCTTGATCGAAAACGCCCAAGCAGACTGTAACGCAGACAATCCAACTGGCAACAATGACAGCTCATCTCTACAGAGAGAGAGAGAGAGAGAGAGAGAGAGCAGTGACAACCAAAACAACATGAAGCATCTGACTCAAAAATGACTTGATGGCCTTTATCACACAATTGACTGATGCTCAAAAGATTGTGCTTCAGACCATCAACTAGAAGCACATTATCTATTGAGTTAGAGGCATACTTACCTACCTTACCTGTGCCAATTATTTGGCCATTATTGTTACCTCCAAACACAACTTGACCTCCATCTTTTTCCACCAGCAAACAAAATTTTTCTTTATCTCCCGTTATGTGCCTCGAGCAGTCGCTATCTAGGTACCACTTGTTTTGATTTTGGGCAGCTAGGCATTCCTGCATAGATGGATCAGACAAGAGGTTTTGGTACCCAAATTACTTTGGGTCCCAAACTTTCATTTATACCAAAAAGTAAATGCTTTGGAATCCATACTTGTTTACACTTCAACTTGTTCAGTTTATTCTAGCATTGTGTTTCAGTATGGCCAAGTTTTTTACATAAGTTGCATGATGGAGTTTTACTTATTGCATTTCTTTTGTTTTTGTGTTGAGCTTGTGATTGCTTTTGACCTTTCTGTTGCTTAGTTGGCTTCATTTTTTTAGCATATTTCCTGTCCTGTCGACAGGTCTCTTTGGGTCTGTCGACAGATTTCTTAGTTTGTTGAACAGATGAAGTCTTTTGGTTATTTGTCAATTGCTTACCTTTAGCTTGAGCATTTTGCTTTTAGGTTGAGCTTGCTTACTTGAACTTGGACTGTAATCAACAAACGATGTAATCAAATTTTCTCCAAGTTTCTTTTGTTTTTCAGTTTGAAACCCAAGCCCATGCCTTGTTATGTTTGATTTGACTCCCAAAACAGCATCCAAATTTTCTTTTCCTTTTACAAATCTTGAGAGATCTTCAGTTTTTCCCTTCAGTTCCTTTTGAGCTTTTTCCATCTCTTTCTGGATCTCTTGATTCTCATGTTGAAGAGTTTCAATAGATTTAATTAGAGTTTGTTTTTCCTTTTCATTTTCTTGTAGTTTTTCCTTCATGCAATCCATTTCCTCATAGTGACCTTCCTGTTCATTTTCAGTAGCAATTTCTTTAGTTAGGATTGCAATCTTTTCATTATTAGATGTGCTATGAACAAGTGAGGTGATTTTCTTCTTCAGTGCTTTATTTTCAGATTTATGTTCACGGAATTTTTCAAAGAGTAAGGTATAAGCCTCTTCCCAATCATCAACAGTGTAATTTTCAAAGGAAGAGTTTACCTCATTGGAGTCCTCACTCCTTGCCATTAAGCATTGGATCTCTTTATCTTCAGAACTTCCTTGAGCATTATCATTCTCATCTTCATCACTCCAAGTCGCCATCATGGCCTTGGCTTTCTTGAACGTGAACTTGTCCTTTTTCAGCTTCTTCTTGAGCTATGGGCATTCACCTCTCATGTGCCCTGGTTTCTTGCACTCATAGCACACAATCATGTCAGATTTTTTGTTATAATCAAATTTGTTAGAAAATTCTCTTTTTGGAAGAGTTTTGAAGTTACTTGATCCTTTCCTTTTGAACTTGAGGAATTTTTTGAACTGTCTAGTGAGCATTGTCATTTCATCATTCTCACTTTCACTAGAAGTATCAGTTTCCTCATTTTCTTGTTGAACCTCTCTCTTAGAGCTTGAAGAACCTTTGTTAGAGGCTTTTAAAGTAATAGACTTTCTGAGATTAACCTCAGTTTCTTTTCTTTTTAGGTTTATCTCATAAGTCATCAGGGATTGTAGTGCCCTAGAAAAAAAAAATCTTGAAATTATTTTGCAAATTGTATGTTATTTCTGCATGAATTTGAATGCTGATCTGTGTGGAACTTGGCGTCAACATCTCTTGGCGTTAAGTCCTGTTAGCGGAAAGATCGCCTGCCGTTTACTTTCTGTTAACGACATACTCTTGTGTCGTTTATTATTTTCTGAATTTCTTAAATTTTTGGGCAAGCTTGTAAACGACATCATCGATGGACGTTTACGTGGAGGCTGACGGCATCTTATGTTGACGTTAAGCTGACTTGCCTGTTTTTGATATTTCCGTTCGGGGAAAGAGAGATCGGCCGTTTCCAGGGGGCTTTAATGCGATGATCCGAGCGTTTAGGATCGGAGGGTCAGGATTTAGGCTGTCCATTGCGTGGGAGGTCTTTATAAGATCGGATTCCACGTTTAGAAAGGGGTTTTTGCTTGGTTTTTGGAGGAGAGAAAGAGGGCCGATGAAGGACGATTCTGTGCTAGTTCGTGCAGATTGGAGGCTTCTGAACCAAGGGGATTTGACCAGCTTCGGGATCAGGAGCACTTCCAAGCAGGAGAACTTGCGTAGGTGGCTGATTGAAGCGTTTGGAGTCGGCGGGAAGAACTGCCTCACAGACGAGGCGGGCTTCTTCGAGCTTCAAATCATCACTCTTGTAGGAGGGTTAAAGGCAAGTTACATGGGGGTTCAGTTTAGGATATGATATACTATCTAATTACCATTTTTTTGTATTTTTAAAGCATGCAAATAACATACGGCAAGGGGTAGAAGTTGCGTTATTTCATGTAGGGTTTCTGTGTTTTCTGCACATAAGAACTAGACGTCCAGATCGCTTGCCATCTATATATTGCTAACGGCAGCATCGACTGCTGTCTACTTCATGTGAACAACGTTCATTTTCTGACTTATATTATATGTAAACGGCGCTATGTGCCGCCGTCAGTATGTGTTAACGGCGCTATGTGCCGCCGTCTATTTAGGCTTAACGACAAAGTATGTGGACGCCTACTTCAGTAAACGCCACATACCTTGCCGTCAAGATTACCAGTAACACGTAATTCTAGAAAATTGATTCTAATTGTCTATATATATGATCCATGCTTGTATGAGTTTCGGCCATGTGATGTTTAGGGTGCTTGTTTACTGTTATAATATGGACTGATTATTGCAATAGTAAACAGGCCATTTATATCTATGTATATATGAATGTTATTGATGTTAGATTGACAAAAGACAAGTGTAAAGGATTGTAAAATGATGTATGTTAGAATATGAATGGTTGAGGACTGAATTACGGTAAGAGATACAGCATGCCAGTAGTTCTCTGTTTTACATAAAAATTCCTTGATCTTTTACTAAATGTTGTGCCATGTTAATTAATCGAATTGATGGTATTAATTCATGAAAAATGGTTACAGAGATCAGAAAAATACGAAATTTGGCATGTGCATAGTATATCATGATTCTGAATTTTTGTTAGAATTTCGGAATTTTTAGACAATTTTACATTCTGTTATGAATTTCTGAATAATGAACTGCATGTAGAATTTAAATAAAAATGCAAGTATGTACATGATTGAATGTGTTGCATTTAGTATCATGATAGGGGTCTGTCATGCAGAAAGTAGAGTTTTAGAACTGAAAAGACATGCTATAGGTTATTGCAATTGCATGAAATGTAAATTAAATGATATCATACATGTTAGTGCTTGCATTGAAATGAAATGCCAATAAACATTACTATATTAGAGATTCCTACACGGAACTACACCATGGATGCCCCTATGGTAATGGTTCAACTATATGAAATGACTAAATGAATCCATGGGCAACGGATTGAAATCTGGAGGTAGACAAGTTCTACTGGTTAAGGTGGGAAGGACTTTCCCCGGTTTTGTGAAAATACCATGACTTCATCACTGCATTGCCTAGGTGATAAGTTAATGTTAAATGACTACTGATCTCTATTATAGTGCGGGCTATGTCTTGGCAATTAATTGAAAATGTCTACATGACGTACATGCTGCATGTCTACATGAACATTGTCTATATGATTTCATTCTATATGCCAATGTGTTAAATGTTACATGAATTACATGCAAATTGATATATGAAAGAATTGCTACATGTTTAAATGGTCCATTGTTACATGACAACTGTTACATATTGCATAATGTAGTATAAGGTTTTCATTGAAATAGTTTACATGATTACATGACAATAAGTAGAAACCATGATAAAAATGATAGCATGTTATATGTAAGAACATCTTACTTCAATTGTTAGTAAATAAGATGTGGATTTTATGCATTGCATGACATAGTTATTTCCATAATAATTAGAATGCTATGAATGAATGATTGCCAATTGATTTAAAACCATGTTAGTAGGAAGAGTATATGATATCAATGGAATGAGCGATAATATGTTAGCATGTTTTAAAACCTATTATAATTATAATATCGTGAACTGTCTTTCATGTAAATTGCTGAGTCTTGTAGACTCATACTTGCTTAACAATTTCAGGAGAACCAGAGGATACTCAGGAGTTAGTTCACACTGACTCGGAGCGAGAGGACGTGGAGACTTAGATTGGTTGAGAGATTTTAGAGTGACTCTTGTATGTGAGGACTATATGTATTTTCCTTTATGCATTTGGACTAAGAATTGTAATAAATTCAGGACTATTGTTATTCTCTGATGCACTAGACTTTACATTTGAGTATAATGTTGATTACAATCATTTAGTTCCATGTTCTGTTGCTTATTATTGGAATCGAATTATCATTTGTGTATATCTCAACATGTACCGTCAAATGTTGGATTTATTCCACTGTAATACCTCTATTAGATCCAATGTGAGTTGGTGAACTGTACTGGGTCTAAGAGGGGCGTTACAGAGACTGGTATCAGAGAGTTCTAGGTTGAGCATGTACATAAATAGAATATCAACATTGTATTCATATTTTAAGTCTGCATAAAGAATTAGCCCAAGTTTATGTAGTGTAATAGGTCATTAAAATGGATGCTTGTTTTGCAGACTATGGCGACTCGTGGACGTAGAGGAGTTGGCCCGTCTAGGGGTGATGAGTCAGCCAGAGGTTCGCTAGCTCCAGCTCAGCAGGCTCAGGAGCAGACTAAAGTACCTTTGCCACCCCCACCACCACCTGTGGATTATGGAGCTTTGATGCAAGGATTGGTGCACGTGATGCAGACTCAAGCTCAGACGACAGCGACATTACAGGCGCAGGTGTAGGTTCAGGTTGGTAGATACAAGAGTTATTCAAGGTGTTAATTGGAGGAATTGTTAGCTAAGAGCTTGTTTTGGATTGTAGGCGCAGGCACCTGCTCATGAGGCAGTCTTTGGGGGAGTACCTATGATGGAGAGGTTCAGGAGGATGACCCCTCCCTTCTTTAAGGGGGAGAGTGATCCTATTCTAGCGGAGAGTTGGCTCCGGGAGACGGAGAAGATCTTTCGTGACATCCGATGCGCGGAAGAGGAGAGGGTGACTTTGGCTTCATATATGCTGCAAGTAAAGGTTGGTTTTTAAAGGTTATGTGTATGTTGTTTGAAATGTACCCTTAGCTGTATTGATCTTTCTTCTCATGAGCGTGCCGATGTGTGGTGGTCCTGTGTACTACGCACATAGTTTGCAGATGGGGCTATGGAGGTTGCTTGGACTGAGTTCGTCCGTCTGTTCAGGGCGAAGTATATTCCAAAGCATGTACAGGACCGCATGGAGCAGGAGTTTCTGACATTGACCCAGGGGTCAATGAGTGTACTTGAGTATGAGGCGAGGTTTGCGGAGCTGTCCAAGTATGTGCCCCACATAGTGGCATATGAGCGAAGGAAGGTAAAGAAGTTCATTATGGGGTTGAAGTCGTCCCTGAGGACTAGACTTGTGGCTTTAGGACATCGTACCATAGAGGAGGCTTTGTCAGCGGCTTGCATGTAGGAGGCAGATATGGAGGTCTATCTAAAGGAGAAGAGGGCTTCTTTGAAGAGGCCAACATCAGCATTCCAGTGTCAGGACAGAAAGAAGAAGGCCCCAGCTTTCCAGCAGAGAGCAGTTGCACCGGCGAGAGTGGCTGCACCGCACCAGGCGGAGGCATAGTTGTAGAGAAACCAGTGTGTACCCAGGGTGGGAAGCGTCATGGAAGCGAGGTGTGTTGGGTGACTTCTGGGAGGTGCTTGAGGTGTGGTGATAAGAACCACAAGATCAGAGATTGTCCGAAGATGGCGCAGTAGACTGCAGTGGCAGCAGCACCAGCAGCAGCTAGACCAGCACCGAGAGTGTCACGTCCCGAGAATTACGCATCGGATATTATTAATCAATTCAGAAATATAATTCGAGTCGATATCCTGAGACGTGAACAGTCGGCAAATAAGCCTCTAGCTAGCACGCACTAAATGTGTATCAACACAACATCACAACAGGGCCCAAATGTTGAACTCAAGCTAAATTGCATTCAATCTCAATTTATTGTATTCCAAATGGAAACTATTACAGGACTAAGACTCAATAAAAAGGAAAAGTACATTCTATTCCTCACTTCCTACTACATTGTTCTAACACTCAAAATAAACTAACTATAGAAAGACTCATAATTGGAACGCTCATCACTCGGACGCATTCCCATCCTCGACTTGCTCTTCCTCTTGAACTTCATAGTCACCTAGATTGGGTAAAAGTAGGGGATGAGCAAACTAGCCCAGTAGGATTTATATCTCAATGTGCGGGCAATGATATAAGTGATTAACAGTTTAGAACTAGGTAAGCACGATGAATGTCATGATATGCATGTATGAATAAAACTCTTTAAAACATGATACATGAAACAAGCTAGATAGAGTGATCATGATAGAACAAGATCTAGAAGGATATAACGAGATAGAACGAGCAATAGATCACTTTGTATAAGCACGCAAGATTTCACTTGATGTTAATAGCTTTCAAGAACGCAAGATATCTCTAATTGCAATAAATGTAGGATGGCCATATCACGCAAGCAAGCAAGCAAGAATGTACGAGCACGATAATGTAACACTAATCAGGCACGTAGACACTAATGTACACTGAGAGAAGATCCATCAAGAATGTACACCAGGACACGTGTATGTGGTTATTGTATCTATCATTCAACAAGCAAGCAAGACTCCCAGCGCAGATGCAACACCAGTAATCATTATACCCCATGGTTAACAGTATATTTATGACTCTCCGTCATTGGGGCTAGACTGGAGCCCTTGGACACACGCCGTGCCCGGTCAGCAATCTCATGTAAAATTTTAAATGTAGATACCCACAGTCATTAATAATGGCCAATGAGAGTTTCAAGATGTACGCATGTGTAACGTCATGTTCATGATAATGATGAGAATAAGTAATGTGAACATGATTGCATGATAACAATGGTCAAGAGATAAATTCAGCAGCATAACGGTACGATTTATACTTTAGTTCAATCTTTACATTAATGGCTTTAGTCTAGATTGTAAATCACACTCACGAGAACAAGAAGAGAAAGGAAGTGCACACTATCTCCAGGGAACTTCAATGGTACAACCAACTCGTCGGCCATGTGGGAATCCATGGTCAGAGGAGATTTACGGAGGCCTTGGAGAAAAGGTCACTAGTCTACCGATTCGGAATGACCGGTAGAGAGCTTCCAATTTCCCAAGAAAGGGCTGCCTAGATGTGTAAGTGTGTAGTGATGTACGGTGTCTCAATTCACAATCCATCGGTCTCAAACTCGCGGAAAACACTTAACATGATAACATGCAATGAAACTATGCACTTAACGAAACATGGATTGCACGATTTTAAGATAACAAGTTATCATTTTAAGAAGCTAGAACAGTTCAAAGAGTTAATCAACAGTCACATGAATAGTTACGTCATTAAGAAAGCAATTAGAATAATGTTCATGTACTTAAAGCTTTTAAATGGGTTAAACACTTTTAAGCCATTAAGTAGACATCATCTAGTGATCAGACCCAAGACATGCAACTTACACAATAAATATCATGTTAAACAGACCTCGGGTATATGCGGTAAGATTTGCAAGAAAACATGTGGTTTCATGTAAAAATCCTGAGATCACGACGGACCCCAGTAACGGTCGCGACGGGGTCAGATCAGAACGCGACAGTGCCTTGTAAGGATCACACAGTCTTATCAGGTCAGACAGGCATATCGCGACGGGTGCTTATGAAGAAGGCAACAGGGCTGTCAGACCCGGGGGTCAGGTCGCGACGGACCCCAGTAAGGGTCGCGACGGATCGGGAACAGAATGCGACAATGGCATGTGAAGAACGCGACGGGGCAGTCAGATCAGGCAGCGAGATAGCGACAGGGCGCTTCGTCGTATTCAGAATGCGACGGGTGTGCTGTCATGACAAGACCTCAGAACGCAGCCTATGGGGCCGTCGCGTTCACAGCGTCTGCGCCTGAATCTGACAGAGAAACGACATGTTCTTGGATTGCGGTCCAGAACAGCCTTATATTGACATAGGGTGCTTCAAAAATAGAGAACAAATTGTACAGTGCATGAAAAATTACGAAACTAGTTTTAAACCAACCTAGACATGCAAGGGTGCTTCCAGTAAATCAGAATTAGAAAACAATGATGGTTTCAATAGGCTTTAATCAAGTCAAACACAACGTAATACCAAGTGCAACCTGAAAACATAGTTTCATGCAGCAACCCTCTTACCACGCTTATAACTCTCTAACTAATGACATTTAGACAAAATGTTCAACACAAAACATGACGAGAACAACTATTAGTAAAACTTTCATGTTGTGGGTTTGCTCTAATTCGGTCTCGAATCACACGCAACATATAAAGAACGGGAAAATCCCTAACAGTGAGTGACTTTGGAAAATGCTTATCATTCAAACTCTACTCATTGTAATTTGATGAAACCAGAGGGAAATGAAAGTTAACTTGATGCTCTACACATTGGTATAGGATATGTTAAGATTTGGCCCAAGAAAACCTACCTTTTGGGTTGATGAATTCTCATTCTTCAGAAATCCCGTGTTCAAACCACTGTTTGTAGAACGCTTAATACTCCGTGTATACTACATGGAATTTGGGCATTCCACTTGGGTTAGGAAGTAGACTCGACCCTCTTTCCAAAGGTATAAGCCTTGCATGATGGGATTTAGGTTTGGCCTACCTTAGCTCGACTCCAAGAAGGTGGTTTGTGCAGGTCGCAGCAGACGAACGGGAAGAAGATGAGCTTCTTGTGATTGATCCACAGCTCTCTAGCCACCAAGAGCTCCTCCACACGACCCCAGCAAGTTCTAAAACTTGTCCCTAGGGTTTGGTAAAGAGTATTTAAGCAACCATAGTGTTTAGGAGTCCTATTGTAACTAGGAAAGAAGGGTTGCGGGATTGGTTTGTGTCTTTCCATAATTTGAGGATCTCTCCCTCCATTAGAGAGTCTTGGCCATCAAGCAACCTCCATGGGTGGGTAGGCACAAATTTGGGTTTCAAGATTGCAAGATCCCTTCCCAATCCAACTCAAATTACCTCTTCCTAATTTCAACTTATTTAAGCTACGAATTTCCATGCATTTTCTTGCTTTATTGGATTTTTGGGTCATATGTGGTTCATTGGCCCAATTAAGATATTGGGTCATTAATATATAATGTTGGAAGTCCCTCCAACCCTTTTGCCAAATTTTTTGGTTGTGTCGTATTTCCGTGTTAACGGTTTTCCGACTTGTTTCGTAATTCGGATAATCGGTCACCATGTGATGTTCACTCGGTTCATCGGATTTTTCGTCGCACGAATTTCTACGTGGAATACTTAGGAATAATGTGTGGGGTTGATTTATAATTTTTACGGATTTTTACGATGTGTTTTAGCACATACGATAATGATACGTATGTTTTAAATGCTTTGATATTATGGAAATTATTTATTTCCATTTATTTGAATTTTTATATAGTTAAAATTTCCGGGGTGCTACACCCTCCCCCACTTAAGAGAATTTGGTCCCCAAATTCATGTATAGAAAGTTATTGTACAAATGAGGTGTACTTACTTGTGAATAGCTCCGGGTATCTTTTGCGCATTGCTTCCTCGGTTTCCCACGTGTCGTCTTCATCCATGCGTTGATTCCATCTAACCCTTACTAGTGGGATGATCTTGTTCCTTAATTGGCGCAGTTCCCGGTCCACGATCTTAAATGGCTTCTCTTGATATGTTCTGTCTTTGTTGAATTCTAGGAGCTCATATTCTATGACGTGCCATGGATCTCGTACATACTTTTTCAACATGGATATGTGGAACACATTGTGTATTCCATCCATTTGTGGCGGTAAAGCGAGACGATATGCCACCTTGCCGATTCTTTCAAGGATTTCGAACGGCCCGACAAACCTTGGTGACAACATACCTTTAACGCCAAAACGCCTGATCCCACAACCTGGAGACACTTTTAAGAATACATGTTCACCAACCTGAAACTCCAGGTCTCTTCTTCTATTATCTGCATATGCCTTTTGTCTTTGCTGCACCACTGCCATTCTTTCTTTAATAAGCTTTACCTTCTCTGTGGTTTCCCTTATCATCTCGGGTCCTAGCATTTGTTTTTCGCCAACTTCATACCAACATATTGGAGATCGGCAACTCCTGCCATAAAGGGCTTCAAACGGCGCCATTTGAATGCTAGCTTGATAGCTATTATTGTAGGCGAACTCCACAAGAGGTAAGTGTTCGTGCCAGCTACCTCCAAAATCTAGGACACATGCTCTAAGCATGTCTTCAATCACCTGGTTGGTTCTCTCCGTTTGACCATCTGTCTGTTGATGGAAAGCCGTGCTAAAGTTTAGTTTAGATCCCGAGTAGTGCAGTCCTTTCCAAAAGTGGGATGTAAACCTAGGGTCTCTATCAGACACGATAGACACCGGTACTCCATGTAATCTGACTATTTCCTTCACATACAATGCAGCCAGGACATCTACTGACCACTTATTCTTCACTGGTAAGAAGTGAGCCGACTTAGTTAAGCGGTCGACAATAACCCAGATACCATCGAATCCACCTCTATATTTGAGTAGTCCGAAAATAAAGTCCATCCCTATACCTTCTCATTTCCATGTCGGGATTTCTAGGGGTTTGAGTTTACATGCGGGTCGCAAGTGCTCCGCCTTGACCTTTTGACATGTTAAGCATCGGGCGACATATTCCGCCACCTCTCTCTTCATATTAGGCCACCAAAAGCTTCTTTTCAAATCTTGGTACATTTTGGTAGTTCCAGGATGGATGGTATACCTGGTCTTGTGAGCCTCATCCATAATCATTTTCTTTGTCTCCACATGGTCGGGTACACATACTCGATCCCGGAACAATAGTCTTTCATCTTCAGTTAATGAGAAATCCAGCCTCTGGTCTATATTAGCCTTAATCTCCACCAGTACAGGGTCATTGTCTTGGAGTGTTGTGATGTCCTCCAATAGTGTAGGTTGTGCTCCAACACTAGCAACAAGGCATCCCTTCTCTTTGATGTTAGCATCAATATTTAACTTGGAGAAGTCTTCTAATAACTTCCATTCGTCCACCATTAAACTTGACATTGTGATCATTGGCTTTCTACTTAGAGCATCTTCCACAGCATTTGCTTTTCCTGGATGATATTGGATCGTGAAGTCGAAGTCTTTGAGATACTCCAACCACCTCCGCTGTCTCATATTCAAGTCCTGCTGAGAAAACAGATACTTCAAGCTTTTATGGTCAGAAAACACAATGAATTTCTCACCATATAGATAATGACGCCATATCTTCAAGGCGAAGACTACAGCAGCTAGCTCTAGATCATGTACAGGATAATTGTCCTCGTGCTTCTTCAATTGTCTGGGCGCGTAGCATGTAACTTTCCCACTTTGCATCAGCACACAGCCTAGGCCGATCCCGGATGCATCGGTGTATACTTCAAAACTACCCCAGCAACTGGCAGGGTCAGTACGGGTGCCGAGGTAAGGTGCTCCTTCAATGCCCTGAAACTTTCTTCACATTCATCGGTCCATGCAAACGGATTCTCCTTCCTGGTAAGCCTGGTCAATGGTACAGCTATCTTTGAGAAATCTTTAATGAAGCGGCGATAATAACCGGCTAAACCCAGAAAGCTTCTAATCTCCGACACAGTTGTCGGCCTTTCCCAGTTCTTTACCGCCTACACCTTAGATGGGTCCACAAAGATTCCCTCCTTGGATATGATGTGACCAAGGAAGGACACTTCCTCCATCTAGAATTCACACTTACTAAGTTTAGCATAGAGTTGATTATCCCTGAGCACTTGTAGAGCAACCTTCAAGTGTTCCTCATGTTCTTCTTTGGATTTGGAGTAAATAAGAATGTCGTCAATGAACACCACTATAAACTGGTCCAAGTATGGCCTATAAATATTGTTCATAAGTTGCATGAAAGCCGCTGGAGCATTTGTCAAACCAAACGGCAAGACCACGAACTCATAGTGACCATATCTACTCCGGAATGCAGATTTGTGAATATCCTCCTCCTTTATTCTTAGTTGATGGTAGCCTGATCTTAGATCTATCTTAGAGAAATATTGTGCACTGGAGATCTAGTCAAACAGCTCGTCGATGCGGGGCAGTGGATACTTATTCTTTATTGTCAACTAGTTTAAATGACGGTAATCAATACATAGCCTCATTGTCCCGTCCTTCTTTCTCACAAATAGCACTGGCGCTCCCCACGGGGATGTGCTAGGCCTGATAAAACCTTGATCTAGCAATTCTTGGATCTGTCTTTTCAACTCCTGCAATTCAACAGGGGACATGCGATACGGAGCTTTTGAAACAGGGGCTGCCCCAGGGAGTAACTCAATGGTGAAGTTTACCTCCCGCTCAGGTGGTATACCAGGTAATTCCTCTGGAAATACATCAGGATAGTCCCTGGCTATTGGAATGTCCTCTAGGGTTGGTTTCTTCTTTTCAGTTGCCAAGACTGAAACTAGGAAAGCATCACAACCCTGGTTGATCAGCTTAGAAGCCTTTAAGGAGGATATCAAGATAGGGTGTTTGTGATAATGGGTGCCAAGTAGTGATAGAGTTGGAAGGTTTGGTCTTTTGAAAGTGACCCCCTTATGGCGACAGTTTACATCGGCATCATATGCAATTAGCCAATCGACACCCAAAATGGCATCATAACCCTTCATGTCTAAACAGATAAGGTCGGCAGGGAGATTGTGTCCTCCAATTATAGTTTCACATTTCGGCAAGTAGTGAGTGAGTTCATATTCTGATCCTAGTGGAGAGGCTACAGTGATCTTGGATTTCAAGGGTACAGGTTTGACAGGTAGAGTTGCAGTAAATGTGGTGGAAATAAATGAATATGCAGCTCTAGTATCAATAAGTACAAAAGCAGGTTGAGAGTGTATGGAAATGGTACCTTCCACCATACCCCCTTCCTCGGGCAGGTCAGCTTCTACGACCGCGTTAAGGCGTCCTTGACATCGTGGTACATTCGGGGCTCTGCCTGGTTGGTCCATCATTGGGCAGTCAGGAATACGGTGGTCACGACCACCACATCTTAAGCATGCCCCGAGCTTCTTCCAGCATTCTTCAGCTCGGTGCCCTGGTTTATCACAGAATTTGCAGTTTTCAGCCAACTACCTACCTTCCATTTTGACTCTTTTGTCTCCCGCAGCATCTCTTCCGGCATTCGGCCTCTTGTTGTTGTTGTTGACGTTGTTGTTACGAAAGGTTGGAGCAATATTAGGTGCTCCCCTCTTGACGAAGACCGGCTTGGAGTTGTCCTTACCCCTCATGCCCTCCACTTTGGCCATGGTGTCTTCTACCAGCTGAGCTCTTTGGACCATCTCAGTGTAAGTTTGAATATTGTGTGGTCCGAGCCTTTCAATGAACATGGGCCTGAACCCATCCATGAAACGGTTAGCCTTCAGTCTTTCAGTTCCCACCAGGTGTGGGGCATACACAGCAAGACGCGCGAACTGAGCCTCATACTCAGCCACGGTCATTCCTTTCTGTTTTAGTGCGGCAAACTCCGTTGCCTTCTTCTCCTTGACTCTCTCAGAGAAATACTTTCCCCGGAATATCTCCAGGAATCTGGCCCACTCCAGTTCGCCAACATTAGGTAGGTGGGCCGAGGTGGCCTTCCACCATGCTCGGGCATCTTTAGTGAATTGAAAAGTGGCCAGTACCACCTTCTCCCTGTTAGTGCATTGCATGACTTGGAAGATCCTTTCTATCTCCTCCTGCCAGTTCTCTGCTTCGTCCAGATCAGGGGATCTAGAGAAACGAGGAGGGTTCAAACTCCTAAAATTGCGGTGCAGATCACCGGCTCCGTTTCTAACTGCAGCAGCCTGATTTCCAGCCTGAACCACATTTTGCAGGGCCTGAGTCAATCCAGCTACTGTTTCTTGCATAGCTTGCCATTGGTTGCGAGCCATTACAGTTGAGTGAGAGAGTTAAGAGGGTTCCTGAGAAAAGGATGGAAACCAATTAATGTCTCTAGATACATTATAAGAGTCAATGGGTAGGAGTGTTTTGTTCATTCTATCATATACCCAGTCTCTACCCATTCTCACCAGGTACTGTTTTTAATTTCCATGACCTAGGTTCCATAGGTATCTCCTATTCCTGAGACATATCCTATTTGAATTTCCTAGGCTCTGATACCACTAAACTGTCACGTCCCGAGAATTACGCAATGAATATTATTAATTAATTAGAAATATAATTCGAGTCGATATCCTGAGACGTGAACAGTCGGCAAATAAGCCTCTAGATAGCACGCACTAAATGTGTATCAACACAACATCACAACAGGGCCCAAATGTTGAACTCAAGCTAAATTGCATTCAATCTCAATTATTGTATTCTAAATGGAAACTATTACAGAAGTAAGACTCAATAAAAAGGAAAAGTACATTCTATTCCTCACTTCCTACTACATTGTTCTAACACTCAAAATAAACTAACTATAGAAAGACTCATAATTGGAACGCTCATCACTCGGACGCATTCCCATCCTCGACTTGCTCTTCCTCTTGAACTTCATAGTCACCTAGATTGGGTAAAAGTAGGGGATGAGCAAACTAGCCCAGTAGGATTTATATCTCAATGTGCGGGCAATGATATAAGTGATTAACAGTTTAGAACTAGGTAAGCACGATGAATGTCATGATATGCATGTACGAATAAAACTCGTTAAAACATGATACATGAAACAAGCTAGATAGAGTGATCATGATAGAACAAGATCTAGAAGGATATAACGAGATAGAACGAACAATAGATCACTTTGTATAAGCACGCAAGATTTCACTTGATGTTAATAGCTTTCAAGAACGCAAGATATCTCTAATTGCAATAAATGCAGGATGGCCATATCACGCAAGCAAGCAAGCAAGAATGAACGAGCACGATAATGTAACACTAATCAGGCACGTAGACACTAATGTACACTGAGAAAAGACCCATCAAGAATGTACACCAGGACACGTGTATGTGGATATTGTATCTATCATTCAACAAGCAAGCAAGACTCCCAGCGTAGATGCAACGCCAGTAATCATTATACCCCATGGTTAACAGTATATTTATGACTCTCCGTCATTGGGGCTAGACTGGAGCCCTTGGACACATGCCGTGTCCGGTCAGCAATCTCATGTAAAATTTTAAATGTAGATACCCACAGTCATTAATAATGGCCAATGAGAGTTTCAAGATGTACGCATGTGTAACGTTATGTTCATGATAATGATGAGAATAAGTAATGTGAACATGATTGCATGATAACAGTGGTCAAGAGATAAATTCGGCCGCATAACGGTATGATTTATACTTTAGTTCAATCTTTACATTAATGGCTTTAGTCTAGATTGTAAATCACACTCACGAGAATAAGAAGAGAAAGGAAGTGCACACTATCTCCAGGGAACTTCAATGATACAACCAACTCGTCGGCCATGTGGGAATCCATGGTCAGAGGAGATTTACGGAGGCCTTGGAGAAAAGGTACTACTCTACCGATTCGGAATGACCGGTAGAGAGCTTCCAATTTCCCAAGAAAGGGCTGCCTAGATGTGTAAGCGTGTAGTGATGTACGCGTGTCTCAATTCACAATCCATCGGTCTCAAACTCGCGGAAAACACTTAACATGATAACATGCAATGAAACTATGCACTTAACGAAACATGGATTGCACGATTTTAAGATAACAGTTTATCATTTTAAGAAGCTAGAACAGTTCAAAGAGTTAATCAACAGTCACATGAATAGTTACGTCATTAAGAAAGCAATTAGAATAATGTTCGTGTACTTAAAGCTTTTTAAATGGGTTAAACACTTTTAAGCCATTAAGTAGACATCATGTAGTGATCAGACCCAAGACATGCAACTTACACAATAAATATCATGTTAAACAGACCTCGGGTATATGCGATAAGATTTGCAAGAAAATATGTGGTTTCATGTAAAAATCCTGAGATCGCGACGGACCCCAGTAACGGTCGCGACGGGGTCAGATCAGAACGCGACAGTGCCTTGTAATGATCGCGATAGGCTTGTCAGGTCAGGCAGGTAGATCGCGACGGGTGCTTATGAAGAAGGCGATAGGGCTGTCAGACCCGGGGGTCAGGTCGCGACGGACCCCAGTAAGGGTCGCGACGGATCGGGAACAGAACGTGACAATGGCATGTGAATAACGCGACGGGGCAGTCAGATCAGGCAGCGAGATAGCAACGGGGCGCTTCGTCGCGTTCAGAACGCGATGGGTGTGCTGTCGCGACAAGACATCAGAACGCGGCCTATCGGGCCGTCGCGTTCACAGGGTCTGCGCCTGAATCTGACAGAGAAAGGACATGTTCTTGGATTGCGGTCCAGAACAGCCTTATATTGACACAGGGTGCTTCAAAAATAGAGAACAAATTGTACAGTGCATGAAAAATAACGAAACTAGTTTTAAACCAACCTAGACATGCAAGGGTGCTTCCAGTAAATCATAATTAGAAAACAATGATGGTTTAGATAGGCTTTAATCAATTCAAACACAACGTAATACCAAGTGCAACCTGAAAAAGTAGTTTCATGCAGCAACCCTCTTACCACACTTATAACTCTCTAACTAATGACATTTAAACAAAACGTTCAACACACAACATGACGAGGACAACTATTAGAAACACTTTTATGTTGTGAGTTTTCTCTAATTCGGTCTCGAATCACACGCAACATATAAAGAACGGGAAAAGCCCTAACAGTGCGTGACTTTGGGAAAATGCTTATCATTCAAACTCTACTCATTGGAATTCGATGAAACCAGAGGGAAACAAAAGTTAACTTGATGCTCTACACATTGGTATAGGATATGTTAAGATTTGGCCCGAGAAAACCTACCTTTTGGGTTGATGAAGTCTCATTCTTCAAAAATCCCGTGTTTAGACCACTGTTTGTAGAACGCCTTATACTCTGTGTATACTGCATGGAATTTGGGCATTCCACTTGGGTTAGGAAGTAGACTCGACCCTCTTTCCAGGGGTATAATCCTTGCACGATGGGATTTAGGTTTGGCCTACCTTAGCTTGACTCCAAGAAGGTGGTTTGTGCAGGTCGCAGCAGACGAACGGGGAAGAAGATGAGCTTCTTGTGGTCGATCAACAGCTCCCTAAGCAACCATGGTGTTTAGGAGTCCTATTGTAACTAGGAAAGAAGGGTTGCGGGATTGGTTTGTGTCTTTCCATAATTTGATGATCTCTCCCTCCATTAGAGAGTCTTGGCCATCAAGCAACCTCCATGGGTGGGTAGGCACGAATTTGGGTTGCCAAGATTGCAAGATCCCTTCCCAATCCAACTCAAATTATCTCTTCCTAATTTCAGCTTATTTAAGCTACGAATTTCCATGCATTTTCTTGCTTTATTGGATTTTTGGGTCATATGTGGTCATTGGCCCAATTAAGATATTGGGTCATTAATATATAATGTTGGAAGTCTCTCCAACCCTTTTACCAAATTTTTTGGTTGCGTCGTATTTCCGTGTTAACGATTTTCCGACTTGTTTCTTAATTCAGATAATCAGTCACCATGTGATGTTCACTCGGTTAATCGGATTTTTCATCACATGAATTTCTGTGTGGAACACTTAGGAATAATGTGTGGGGTTGATTTATAATTTTTACGGATTTTTTCGATGTGTTTTAGCACATACGATAATTATACGTATGTTTTAAATACTTTGATATTATGGAAATTATTTATTTCCATTTATTTGAATTTTTATATAGTTAAAATTTCTGGGGTGCTACAGAGAGTAGCAGGGAGACCGAGGGCTCAGGCTCGAGTGTTCCCCTTGGCGGGAGACGAGGCAGAGTTGGCAGAGCATGTCACAGAAGGTACAATTTTAATTACGGGAATGCATGCTAGGGTCTTGTTTGATACCGGTGCCACGCATAGTTTTATTTCCGAAGGATTTGCCAAGGTCTTGATGAAGGATGATGGTTTAGTTTCGAAAAGGTTGGAGGTTCCCTTGTCTGTGCATACTCCAGCAGGAACTATATTGACCGAGCAGTGTTTTTCTTCCCTTCCTGTGTGCATTGGGGAGCATATTTTGCATGGTAGTTTCTATTTGCTAAAGATGAAGGATTATGATGCCATCTTGGGCTTAGATTGGCTCGAGGAGCATTATGCTCTGATGGATTGTCGGCGGAAGCATATTATTTTCCAGATTCCTGGTAAGGAGGAGTTTGTTCATCCTTTGCCTAAGAACATGTCGGGCAAGTTCATCATTTCTGCTTTGAAGGCAGCCCAGATGTTGAGCAAGGGTTATAGCAGTTTTTGGCTAGTGTGGTTGTGTCCGAGGATTTGAAGAAGGTTTTATCAGTAGAAGATATTGAAGTAGTCAGAGAGTTCAGCGATGTTTTTCCAGAGGATTTGTCTGGTTTGCCCCGTGCAAGGGAGATAGAGTTTGGCATTGAGCTAGTTCCTGGCTCAGCACCTATTTCCATTGCGCCTTATCGTATGGCACCAGTGGAGTTGGCAGAATTGAGGAAGCAGCTGCAAGAATTGCTTGATAAGGGCTTCATTTGACCGAGCGTTTCGCCATGGGGAGCACCTGTTCTCTTTGTGAAGAAGAAGGATGGATCGATGAGATTGTGCATTGATTTCCGCAAGCTTAACCAGTTAACTATCAAGAACAAGTACCCCTTACCTCGTATTGATGACTTGTTTGATCAGTTGCAAGGAGCTTCTGTATTCTCTAAGATTGATCTTCGTTCTGGCTATCATCAACTCCGAATTAAGCCGGAGGATTCTGCTAAAACGGCTTTTAGGACGAGATATGGCCATTACGAGTTCCTTGTCTTACCCTTTGGTTTGACGAATACCCCAGCAGTTTTCATGGACCTGATGAACAGGGTTTTTCGCCAGTATTTGGATTCTTTTGTTGTGGTCTTCATTGATGATGTGCTGATCTATTCACCTGATGAGGAGACTCATAGAGAGCATCTGAGGATTGTGCTGGATATCCTGAGGGAGCACAAGTTGTATGCTAAGTTCAGCAAGTGTAACTTCTGGATGAAGGAGGTCCATTTCTTGGGACATGTTATATCTGGCGAAGGTGTGTCTGTGGATCCGGCTAAGGTGGAAGTTGTCCTTGACTGGGAGTCACCGAGGTCATCAGCTGACATCAGGAGTTTTCTCAGCTTGGCTGGCTATTATAGGAGATTCATCGAAGGATTCTCTTCTATTGCGGCTACCTTGATGAGATTGACAAGGAAAGGAGTCAAGTTTGAATGGTCAGAGGCTTGTGAGATGGCATTCTAAGAGCTGAAGACTCGTCTGACCTCAGCGCCAGTGCTTGTTTTGCCCAATGGTGTAGATCCTTTCTCTATCTACACGGATGCTTCGAAGATTGGCTTGGCTGTGTTCTTATGCAAGGAGGTCAAGTTGTGGCGTATGCTTCTAAGCAACTCAAGGAGCATGAGCGCAATTACCCGACTCATGACTTGGAATTGGCGGCAGTGGACTATGCTTTGAAAATATGGAGACATTATTTATATGGAGTTAGATTTGAGCTCTTCTCAGACCACAAGAGTCTCAAGTATTTGTTCTCGCAGAAGGAGTTGAACCTGAGGCAGCGGAGGTGGATAGAATTCTTGAAAGATTATGATTTTGAGCTTTCTTACCATCCATGGAAGGCCAATGTGGTGGCAGATGCTTTAAGCAGGAAGAGGCAGTTGATGAGGCAAAATTGGAAGATGCTAGAAGATGCTTCGAGTTCTTTGGCTGTTTTGGAGCCTCAGTTGTGCAGCATGTTCGTGGCTCAGTTGTCATTGAGATCGTCTATTCTTGATCGGGTTATTGCTTTGCAAAAAGATGACCCGTTATTACAGGAGTTGGTTGGAAAGGTCGGTATTACCAGAGATGAGGATGATGTGATTTGCCTGAATCTTAGGGTGTGTGTCCCTAATGATGCAGATCTGAGGAAGGAAATTTTGGAGGAAGCGCATAGATATCAGTTCTCTATTCACCCAGGCAGTGGGAAGATGTACAAGGATCTGAAGCGTTCCTTCTGGTGGTCTGGCATGAAGCGAGATGTTGCTGATGTTGTGGCAAAGTGTCTGATTTGTCAGCAAGTGAAGGCAGAGCGTCAGCGACCTTCAGGTTTGATGCAGAAGCTGGATATCCCTCAGTGGAAGTGGGAGCAAGTTACTATGGATTTTGTGTCTGGATTGCCTAGATCGGCTAGAGGAAATGATTCTATTTGGGTGATCGTTGATAGATTTTCGAAGAGTGCATTTCCTTGCCATGAAGAAGAAGCAGTCCGTAGAGAGCTTGGCCAGACTGTACATTGATGGCATTATGAAGCTGCATGGGATTCCGAAGTCGATTATCTCAGATCGTGATTCGAGATTCACTTCCAGGTTTGGCAGAGTTTGCAGCAGGCTTTTGGCAGTCAGTTGAAGCTGAGTTCGGCATTTCATCCACAAACGGATGGACAGTCTGAGAGGACTATTCAGACGTTGGAGGATATGCTTAGGGCTTGTGTTTTAGAGTGGAAAGGTGATTGGGAGCGCCACCTATCTCTTGTGGAATTTGCTTACAATAATAGTTTCCATTCGAGTATAGGTATGGCACCTTTTGAGGCTTTGTACGAGAGACTCTGTAGATCCCCGTTGTGTTGGGAGGAGTCAGGAGATCGGTATCTGGTTGGACCAGAAGTGGTGCAGGAGACTTCAGCGAAGATCTAGATGATTGTGCAGAGATTAAAGGCTACTCAGGATCGTCAAAAGAGTTATGCGGATACTAGGAGGAAGGACTTGACTTTTGAGGTTGGAGACCATGTTTTTCTCAAGGTTTCGCCAACTAGGGGTGTAGTGAGGTTTGGAAAGAGAGGCAAATTGAACCTGAGGTTTATTGGTCCATTTGATATTTTGAAGAAGATCGGGAATGTGGCATACCAGTTAGCTTTGCCACCATCTTTAACAGCGGTGCATCCAATATTCCATGTATCCATGTTGAGGCGGTATGTTAGAGATTCAGCTCATGTGATCAGTTATGAGCCAGTGAAGTTTCAGCCAAACTTGTCTTATGCGGAGCAGCCGGTAGAGATTCTGGATCGGAAGGTTCAGGAATTAAGATCGAAGTCTATTCCATGTGTGAAGGTTCTATGGAGGAACTTCTCACGTGAAGAAGCGACGTGGGAGCTCGAAGAAAGGATGAAGAAGCTTTATTCGTCCTTGTTTGGTGAGTATTCTAACTCAATCTTCAAGGACGAAGACTATTTTAAAGGGGAGAGGATGTAGTGCCCTAGAAAAAAAATTTCTTGAAATTATTTTGCAAATTGTATGTTATTTCCGCATGAATTTGAATGCTGATCTATGTGGAACTTGGCGTCAACATCTCTTGGCGTTAAGTCCTGTTAGCGGCAAGATCGCCTGCCGTTTACTTTCTGTTAACGACATACTCTTGTGTCGTTTATTATTTTCTGAATTTCTTAAATTTTTTGGCAAGCTTGTAAACGACATCATCGATGGACGTTTACGTGGAGGCTGACGGCATCTTATGTTGACGTTAAGCTGACTTGCCTGTTTTTGATATTTCGGTTCGGGGCAAGAGAGATCGGTCGTTTCCAGGGGGCTTTAATGCGATGATCTGAGCGTTTAGGATCAGAGGATCAGGATTTAGGCTGGCCATTGCGTGGGAGGTCTTTATAAGACCGGATTCCACGTTTAGAAAGGGGTTTTTGCTCTAGTTTTTAGAGGAGAGAAAGAAGGCCGAGGAAGGACGATTCTGTGCTAGTTCGTGCGGATTGGAGGCTTCTGAACCAAGGGGATTCGACCAGCTTCAGGATCAGGGGCACTTCTAAGCAGGAGAACTTGCGTAGGTGGCTGATTGAAGCGTTTGGAGTCGGCGGGAAGAACTGCCTCACAGACGAGGCGGGCTTCTTCGGGCTTCAGATCATCACTCTTGTAGGAGGGTTAAAGGAAAGTTACATGGGGGTTCAGTTTAGGATATGATACACTATCTAATTACCATTTTTTGTATTTTTAAAGCATGCAAATAACATACGGCAAGGGGTAGAAGTTGTGTTATTTCATGTAGGGTTTCTGTGTTTTTTGCGCATAAGAACTAGACGTCCAGATCGCTTGCCGTCTATATATTGCTAACGGCGGCATCGACTGCCGTCTATTTCATATGAACAGCGTTCATTTTCTGACTTATATTATATGTAAATGGCGCTATGTGCCGCCGTCAGTATGTGTTAACGGCACTATGTGTCGCCGTCTATTTAGGCTTAACGACAAAGTATGTGGACGCCTACTTCAGTAAACGCCACATACCTTGCCATCAAGATTACCAGTAACACGTAATTCCAGAAAACTGATTCTAATTGCCTATATATATATGATCCATGCTTGTATGAGTTTCGGCCATGTGATGTTTAGGGTGCTTGTTTACTGTTATAATATGGACTGATTATTGCAATAGTAAACAGACCATCTATATCTATGTATATATGAATGTTATTGATGTTAGATTGACAAAAGACAAGTGTAAAGGATTGTAAAATGATGTATGTTAGAATATGAATGGTTGAGGACTGAATTACGGTAAGAGATACAACATGCCAGTAGTTATCTGTTTTACATAAAAATTCCTTGATCTTTTACTAAATGTTGTGCCATGTTAATTAATCGAATTGATGGTATTAATTCATGAAAAATGGTTACAGAGATCATAAAAATACGAAATTTGGCATGTGCATAGTATAACATGATTCTGAATTTTTGTTAGAATTTCGGAATTTTTAGACAATTGTACATTCTGTTATGAATTTCTGAATAATGAACTGCATGTAGAATTTAAATAAAAATGCAAGTATGTACATGATTGAATGTGTTGCATTTAGTATCATGATAGGGGTCTGTCATGCAGAAAGTAGAGTTTCAGAACTGAAAAGACATGCTATAGGTTATTGCAATTGCATGAAATGTAAATTAAATGATATCATACATGTTAGTGCATGTATTGAAATGAAATGCCAATAAGACATTACTATATTAGATATTCCTACAAGGAACTACACCATGGATGCCCCTATGGTAATGGTTCAACTATATGAAATGACTAAATGAATCCGTGGGCAACGGATTGAAATCCTGGAGGTAGACAAGTTCTACTAGTTAAGGTGGGAAGGACTTTCCCCGGTTTTGCGCAAATACCATGACTTCATCACTGCATTGCCTAGGTGATAAGTGAATGTTAAATGACTACTGATCTCTATTATAGTGCAGGCTATGTCTTGGCAATTAATTGAAAATGTCTACATGTCTACATGACTTACATGCTGCATGCCTACATGAACATTGTCTATATGATTTCATGCTATATGCCAATATGTTAAATGTTACATGAATTACATGCAAATTGATATATGAAAGAATTGCTACATGTTTAAATGGTCCATTGTTACATGACAACTGTACATATTGCATAATGTAGTATAAGGTTTTCATTGAAATAGTTTACATGATTACATGACAATAAGTAGAAACCATGATAAAAATGATAGCATGTTATATGTAAGAACATCTTACTTCAATTGTTAGTAAATAAGATGTGGATTTTATGCATTGCATGACATAGTTATTTCCATAATAATTAGAATGCTATGAATGAATGATTGCCAATTGATTTAAAACCATGTTAGTAGGAAGAGTATATGATATCAATGGAATGAGCGATAATATGTTAGCATGTTTTAAAACCTATTATAATTATAATATCGTGAACTGTCTTTCATATAAATTGCTGAGTCTTGTAGACTCATACTTGCTTAACAATTTCAGGAGAACCAGAGGATACTCAGGAGTTAGTTCACACTGACTCGGAGCGGAGGACGTGGAGACTTAGATTGGTTGAGAGATTTTAGAGTGACTCTTGTATGTGAGGACTATATGTATTTGCCTTTATGCATTTGGACTAAGAATTGTAATAAATTCGAGACTATTGTTATTTCTCTTATGCACTAGACTTTACATTTGAGTACAATGTTGATTACAATCATTTAGTTCCATGTTCTGTTGCTTATTATTGGAATCGAATTATCATTTGTGTATATCTCAACCTGTACCGTCAAATGTTGGATTTATTCCACCGTAATACCTCTATTAGATCCAATGTTAGTTGGTGAACTGTACTGGGTCTAAGAGGGGCATTACGGGGATCCTATCAATTCATCTAATTTCATTGTTGATAGGTCTTTAGAGTCCTCAATGACTGTGGCCTTAGTATGCCAAGAGGATGGTAGAGACCGAAGTATCTTCCTTACTAAGTCATTCTCACTGTACTCTTTCTTAAGACCTTTCAAGCCATTGATTATTAGCATGAATCTAGCAAACATATCTGAAATTGTTTCTTCATTTTTCATCTTAAAAATTTCATATTCAGATATTAGCATGCTAGCTTTAGTTTCACTTACCTCAGACGTACCTTCATAGATTAGCTCCAGCTTGTCCCACATTTCCTTTGCTGACTTGCATGTGAAGACTCTTGAGTATTCCTTTGGGTGAACGACGCACTGCATCATGTTCAACGTGCTCCAGTTCAGTGTTCCTTTGCGGATCTGTTCCCTTGTCCAGGTGTCTTCATCTTCTGGCAGCTCGTATGGTCCCTTGCTGACGATCTTCCACAGCTCATAGTCTTGAGCTCCCAGAAAGACCTGCATACGGTTTTTCCAATAGGTGTAGTCAGTGCCATCAAAGAAGGGAGGCCTAGACACTGAGTGTCCTTCATCCATAAATCCCTTGTTGGTTTCCATTAAACAAAATCACTTCTGATCGTAAGATTAAGCTAATAAAGCTGTAAATCGGAGAAACCTCGCTCTAATACCAATTGAAAGGTGCGCGGAATCACCTAAGATAGTAATCTAGAAGGGGGGTTAAATAGATTACCACCGATTAAAAAAACAATTGAAACTTCTTTTGGATGTTAACACTGACTTGATGTAAACTTAAACAGATGTAGATCAAATTCAAACTTTGATGTGTGTGGTGATTGTGATTGAAAGATAGTAATCTACCTAGCGTGTGAACAATCAAACGTGCCTACCAAACATCTATCGTAAAAACGTGCAAACCACAAGACACGAAGATTTAAGGTGGTTCGGAGTACACAACTCGTGTATCCTACATCCACCGTCCACACACACACACGAAAAGACTGCTTATAGAAGCAAGTTCTGTTGGGCGGCATGCTGCGAGGCAGGTGCGTTGCCAGCGTCTCACCCTGGGGCGACCTGTGAATAAGGGTGTGGCGGAGGTCGGGTTGGCCAAGTCATGCCTAGGTCCGGGTGTGGACCTACCTGCGGGTGTTGCTGAGTTGTCCAGCCCACTGTACCCTGTGGTGGGTTATAAGGAAGGATGGTATCCTTACACAACAACTCGAGTTTTGGCGTAACGGCAATGCCTGAGATCCTATATACCTGGTATCAGAGTAGGTCGCGAGTTTGATTCCCAGGGGTGCCGCTGGGGGGGAGATTGTTGGGCGACATGCTGTGAGGCAGGTGCGCGTGCCAGCGTCTCACTCTGGGGCGACCTGAGAATGAGGGTGTGGCGGAGGTCGGGTTGGCCAAGTCATGCCTAGGTCCGAGTGTGGACCTGCCTGCGGGTGTTGCGGAGTTGTCCAGCAGGGGGACTGTACCCTGTGGTGGGTTATAAGGAAGGATGGTATCCTTACACAACAACTCGAGTTTTGGCATAACGGCAATGCCTGAGATCCTATATTTATTGATGATCACTGTCCCCATGTAATTTTATTTAATTACATATGTATTTTAGTGATTAACAAAACTTCATCAATAATCTCTAACATATTTCATAAGTCGTTAAGTACAGGAAAATTACCAAGGTCAATCAAGTCAATGTTGGTAAGTATTGCCTTACTGAAGCTTTAATCCTTTCAACATGATATTCTCTAAGTCCACATCGACTTCTGTTGAAAGTCATAACGATTTCTTTATGAGCATATCGATTTCAATATAGCTATAACAATTTGATATCACAACGATTTCATAAGTGTTTTAACAATTTCCTTGTAAGACTGGAAAGTCATGTTGTTTCAAACAAGTCGATCCTGTAACGATTCTATAAGTCATCGCAACGATTTCTTTAGAACTCGTAACGACTTGCCTGTCGCAACGATTCTTAAGTAATCATAACGATTTCTTTAGAGCTCGTAACGACGTGCTCGCCGTAACAATTTCTTAAGTAATCATAACGATTTCTTTAGAACTCGCAACGACTTGCTCGTCGTAACTATTTCTTAAGTAATCATAACGATTTCTTTAGAACTCGCAACGACTTGCTCGCCGTAACGATTTCTTAAGTAATCATAACGATTTCTTTAGAACTCACAACGACTTGCTCGCTGTAACGATTTCTTAAGTAATCATAACGATTTCTTTAAAACTCGCAACGACTTGCTCATCGTAATGATTTCTTAAGTAATCATAACGATTTCTTTAAAACTCGCAATGACTTGCTCGCCGTAACGATTTCTTAAGTAATCATAACGATTTCTTTAGAACTCGCAACGATTTGCTTGGTATAACGATTTGTTAAGTGTTTCACAACGATTTCTTCTGTGAACACAATGATTTGCTTTGTATAACGATTTGTTAAGTGTTTCACAACGATTTCTTCAGTGAACACACAACGATTTACTTTGTATAACGATTTGTTAAGTGTTTCACAACGATTTCTTCAGTAACACAACGATTTGCTTTGTATAACGATTGTTAAGTGTTTCACAACGATTTCTTCAGTAAACACAACGATTTACTTTGTATACGATTTATAAGTGTTCATATTAAATCCTACAGTCAATGTAACGATTTGCTATGACTCATAACGACTTGGTCAAACTGACTTGTTCATAACGATTTCATAAGTCATATAGTTATCGATTTTATGTCTTACATCGACTTGATACTCTCTTTTTCTAAGAAGCGTTGACTAGTCAAAGTCCACGTATGTATCTCTCTGACACTCCTGCATTTATGAGATCTGAACGTACCTCTGCATGCATGCAGACGATATCGTCCATTATCGTGCTTACTCTATATACGACTTTTAGATTCAGCTATTTGGCTTTACTATTTTCATGACTATTTCTTTTAACGTTGACTGACATCAGAGACAGCTTAGCTGTCCGCTGTTCAAGATTGAAATTTGTGTAGATCTCTGATCCAGTTCCACTTTACAACGATTGGAAAAATTAGAAGCCAAAGGATATCTCAGAAGATCTCATCTCTTTGCGTGCACAAGTGATCAAAAGGCTGTTGACTGGAAGCTTCCAAGCATCATTCAGTCTAACGTCTACTTAAGAAAGAGACAACGGACACTTCAACGTATATATTTCAAATTGGAGATATAAATACAAGACAGAAGATTAGAAGAAGCACGGCGATACAACGATAGATTGAAAAAACTGGTTCAAGCTTTCAAATCTTCAAAAAGAATTCCAGAGCAAGAACCTCATTCCACTTTTGCTTTCGCTCTTTGCTCTCCACACTGTAGTGAAAATCTTGAGAGAGCTTGTGTAGTTCTGAGAGTGTGCTTAGCTTAGATTCTTTGCTTTCAGTGCTAGTTGCTTCAGATCTTGGCTTGTTAAAAGCTTGATCTAGGGCTTGATCTTATTCCATTCTCTTTGTGTTGTTTCCCTTCGGTTGTGAAGGAAGACCTGGTGGTATCCAGGGTGCAGTTTCCCTTCAGTTGTGAAGGAAGACCTGGTGGGGTATCCAGGGTGTTGTTATTCCCTTCGGGTGTGAAGGAAGACCAGCTGAGCTGGGTGTTGTAGCGTCCTTAGGGGGACTGTACCCTAGTTAGTGAAATCCTAAGTGGTTGCTCAGGGACTGGACGTAGGACTCCTAAGGAGAGGAGGTCCGAACCAGGATAATCCTCTGTGTCGTGTGATTGCTTTCTTTGTGTGATTGGTATTTGAACTAACAGTCACTAACCTTCATCGAAGAACGTTTTTGTGAATGTTTTTTATTACAGGTATGTCTAGATTATTTTTAGAAGACCATTCCCCCCCCCCCTCTGGGCTCGTCAACTGGGCAACAAGTGGTATCAGCTAGTATCTTCGTCAGAAAAAAAAGATCCAACGATTTGAAGAGTAAAGATCCATGGCAGCCTAAGGCAACATTGAAGGTCAGTCTGTCAACCGACCCCCTCTCTTCGATGGTGAAGATTATCCTTATTGGAAAACCAGAATAGAGTACTTCCTACAAGGCCACGATTATCAGATATGGTCCATAGCAGAAGAAGGTGGTCTTCTAGTCACCAATGAGAAAGCTCAGTGGACAGATGATGACAGAAAGAAGATCTCCTTGAACTGCAAAGCAGAGAGCATTTTATGCTGTGCTTTAAGTGAAAAGGAGTTCAACAAAGTCTCAGCTGCAAATCCGCAATGGAAATGTGGGAAAAGCTCAGGATTACTTATGAAGGCACAGACAAAGTGAAGGAGACAAGAATCGACATTCTTGTCACTCAATATGAATTTCAGATGCAATCAGGTGAGTCCATAACTCAAATGTTCAGTCGGTTCACTGACATTACTAATGGACTGGCTGCTCTGGGGAAAACTTATGAGATTGGAGATATGGTGAGGAAAATTCTTAGATCCTTACCATCCTCATGGACCCCAAAGGTCACAGCGATTGAAGAAGCTAATGACCTGAAAAGAATGTCTTAGAAAAGCTCATCGGGTCTCTTATGGCCCATGAGATCAATATGGAAAGGCTAGGAGAGTCCTCAAGTAGAAAGAAGCACTCCAACTCTTTAAAAGCTGAAGACTCACCAGAAGAAAGCTCAGATGAGAGTGAGAGTGTTGAGGACAGTGAAAATGAAGGCAATGCTCTCTAGAAGATTGCAGCGGATTCTAGCTAAGAAGAAGAAGTTCCAATCTGGTAGAAGGCACTTCAAAAGAAACAAGGACTTCAAGAAACCAGATGGAAAAGATCTAAAGAAAGGAGAACCCATCTGCTATGAATGCAAAAAGCCAGGACACATCAAAGCTGAGTGTCCAAAATTCAAGAAACCAAAGCTCAGGAAGAAAGAAAGCTCCAGGAAGTTCAGAAATACACAGAAGAAGGCGATGGCAGCAGCATGGGAAAACAGTAGCAACTCAGACAGTGAGTCAAGCTCCTGCAACGATGAAGAAGAAGCCAATTTGGCTTTCATGGCTAATACCGAAGACAAGGTAACTTCTGACTCCTCTTTTGATTCATGCAATGATTCTGATTCAGATAATTTAGAGGAAGCATTTAACGAACTATATGATAAATATAGAAGTAACTAAACTATTAAAAGCTAGTAAGAAAAACAGTACTTGTTTAGAAAACACTAACTCTGATCAGAAAACAGAAAATGAAGAGTTAGAAAAACAAATAACTGAACTTAAAAGAAGAAATAAATTATTATGTGAAGACTTAAAAGATAAAAATAAACAAATAACGAAATTAGAAAACAGGAAAATGTAGATGAACTAAGGAAAGAAATTAAAGACTTAAATGAAGAAAATGATAAACTATCAAGCACATTAGAAAAATTCACAAATGGTAAAATTCATTAGTATTAAAAGGAGCTAGATGTTCAGGAAAGAAGAAAGATGGTGTAGGTTACACACCACCCGAAAATGGAGAAACAATATTCCACCTAAAGTATATCCGACTCCAAAATTTATCTCTGAACAAGATATAGCATACAAAGCCAACTTAAATATATTGAAAGAGTAACAAAAACATCTTGTTGTAGTCATTGCAATAGGTTAGGTCACATAAGAACCACGTGTCCAACAAGACATAAGAAATGGGTAATAAAGGGGAAAATTGATGATAATAACCCATCAGGACCCAAAAGAATTTGGGTACCTAAAACTTGATGGTTTTATTTCAGGTTAACCTTCGAGTATCCAAATGGTATTTGGATAGTGGGTGCTCAAGGCACATGTCAGGAAACCAGAAGTTATTCACTCATCTCCAAGCTGAAGAAGGAACAGTTACTTATGGAGATAATGGGAAAGGAACAGTAATAGGCAGTGGCTCTGTGAATAATAGGAAGAACAGTTATAGAAGATGTGTTGCTTGTCAAAGGGTTGAAGCATAATCTTATTAGCATCAGCCAGCTGTGACAGAGGCCATCAGATCCAGTTTCAAGAATCGAAATGCAGCATACTGAAGGATGGATCAGTCATCTTTGAAGCAAATAGAGAAAAGACTTATATGTGCTCTATCTTGAGGAACTTTGGATTGTCATAGGTCCGATGATTCCTCAAGATCACATGGGTTATCATTCCTAGAGCATCAAAGTGACACATTTGATAACTTTGTCAGTTTTAGCAAGAAAGTTCAGAAGGATCAGAAGTTCAGCATTGTTTCTATGCGATCAGATCATGGTGGTGAATTTCAGAATGAAAAATTTGCTAAGTTCTGTGATGATCAGGGAATTGAGCATAATTTCTCAGCACCAAGGACACCACAGCAAAATGGAATTGCTGAGAGAAAGAATAGAACTCTATTGGATATGGCAAGAACAATGTTATCAGAATATGATCTGCCAAGGTATTTTTGGGCTGAAGCAGTCAACACAGCAAGCTACATTATCAACAGAGTAATGATCAGGCCAATCCTAAAGAAGACTGCATATGAACTGTTCAAAGGAAAGAAACCAAAGATCAGCCACTTCAGGACATTTGGATGTCCTTGCTTCATCCACAACAATGGAAAAAGGGACATTGGTAAGTTGGATGCCAAATCAGATGAAGGCATCTTCATGGGGTACACCTCTAAACCCAAAGGCTATAGAGTATTTAATAAACGCACTTTATTAATTGAACAGTCTGTACATATTATTTTTGATGAAACTAACCATTCCCCGAGAAAGGAAGAAGATAGTGACAATGATGATGCAGATGAACTGTCCAAGAAACTAAAGAATACATCAATTGAGGACAAGGATGATCCACCTCTGGAAGACATGCAACAAAAGGAAATTACACATGAAAATCTTCCAAAGGAGTGGAGATACAAGAAAGATCACCCACCTGAGAATATTATTGGTGATCCATCTATTGGGGTAAGAACAAGAGGTAACATGATACCCTGTGATTATTAGCATTTGTTTCTCAAATAGAGCCGAGGACAGTCAATGAAGCTCTGGTGATGAATCTTGGATCTTGGCCATGCAAGATGAACTAAATCAGTTCAAGAGAAACAAGTATGGTCACTTGTTCCTAGACCATCAGACCATCCAGTTATTGTCACCAAATGGGTGTTTAGAAACAAGTTGGATGAGGCTGGTGTGATCTTAAGAAACAAGGCCAGACTGGTAGCTCAAGGCTATTCTCAAGAGGAAGGCATAGATTTCGATGAAACCTATGCACCTGTAGCTAGACTTGAGGCCATTAGAATACTACTAGCATATGCATCAGCATTAGACTTAAAACTATTTCTAATGGATGTCAAATCTGCATTCTTCAATGGTTTTATAAAAGAGGAAGTTTATGTGGAACAACCCCCGGGTTTTGATGACAGAATTTCCTAATCATGTTTTTAAACTTCATAAGGTATTATATGGTTTAAAGCAAGCACCTAGGGCCTGGTATGAAAGGCTTAGTTCCTTTCTTCTAAACCATGGTTTCAGTAGAGGTCAAGTAGATAGCACTCTATTTGTAAAATCAAAAGTTAAAAGCATACTGCTTGTACAAATTTATGTAGATGATATTATCTTTGGATCTACTAATGAATCCCTTTGCAAGTACATTGAAAAGTTGATGCAGGGAGAATTTGAGATGAGCATGATGGGAGAGCTCAATTATTTTCTTGGACTACAAATCAAGCAAGGAAAAGATGGCACTCACATTTGTCAAGCAAAATACATCAAAGAGCTGTTAAAGAAATTTGGTTTTGAAAACACAAAGCCACTCTCAACTCCCATGAGTACATCTACCAGGATGGACAGTGACAAGGATGGTAAGAAAGTAGATCAAAAGATCTACAGAGGTATGATTGGCTCATTACTTTACTTAACAGCTAGTAGACCCGATATTCTATTTAGTGTATGCATGTGTGCTAGGTATCAAGCAGATCCTAGAGAATCACATTTAATCTCTGTGAAAAGAATATTTAGATATTTAGCTAGAACTCATGATTTAGGTCTGTGGTATCCAAAATCCTGTGAAATTAGTTTAGTAGGATATTCTGATGCTGACTATGTTGGATGCAAAGTAGATAGAAAAAGCACCAGTGGTTGCTGTCAATTTCTTGCAGGGTGTTTGATATCCTGGTCATCAAAGAAACAAAATTCAGTGGCACTGTCTACAGCTGAAGCTGAGTACGTGGCTGCTGGAAATTGCTGTACACAACTCCTATGGATAAAGAAACAACTTGAAGATTTTGGATTAAATATCAAATCGATTCCACTATTGTGTGACAACACCAGTGCTATCAATCTCACCAAAAATCCAGTCCAATATTCAAGGACCAAGCATATTGAGGTTAGATATCATTTCATTTGTGATCATGTTGCAAATAGTAATATTGAAATATCGTTTATTGATACAAATAGTCAGTTAGCAGACATTTTCACAAAAGCCTTACCTGAAGAGAGATTCACATCTCTTAGAAGGGAATTAGGCATGTGCAATTTGTGAAAAGAGGTTTGTTTAAAACTGGCACATAAAATTTCAGAATCAAGTAAATTTTTCTCCATGGCGTTAAGCAAAAGAATTCAAATTATCCCTATAACCGTTCTTGTATTTAAAGTCGGTTTGAATAGTCAAACTCTTTTGTCGTTTTCTACCGCCTTTTGGCGCCTCTCTTTCCAATACATTTATTAATTCCCAAAAATCAATGCGAAGAACGATTCATCTCCCGTCTTCAACCTTTCCCTCTTTCGTCTGGTTGCCTGAGTCGATGCCCTAACGACTCCAACATCTCTCTCTGCTCATTTGAAGTTTCTCTCTTCTTCCCGCGAAGAAATTCTTGAGGACCTTTCTCTCCTCCTTCCTCTCAACCCTCCAGAAAAACTCCTCACCTGATTCCATGGCCGCATCCATCGTTTTCGGGAGTCTGGGTGGCTACAGCGCCGAGTTCCTTACTCCTGAGCAGCAGGAGAGGTTCAAGTTTTTGAAGACCAAAGTTTGTGGGAACAAGGCAGTGGATATAGCCGATCTCGAAAAGAATGGCATGCACAGTGTAGTAGCAGCAATGAACAGGATGCAGTGGATGGGAATCACACCTTCTCGAGGTAAGCTATCCAGACCTCGTGAAGGCTTTTATGTGTGTTTGAGAACAGAGGCAGACGGGTCCCTGGTTTCATCTGTCAAGGGAACCCTGATTAAAATAGATCATGAATTATTGTGTTTGTTGTTTGGAGTGAAGACTTCTAGACACAGTGGGGTTCACACCGTGGACACCAAAGCTAAAGGTCTTGGCATTGTAGGGCCAGGGTTCAGACTGAGAGACGGTAAGCTAGACATTAATCAACTGAATGCTTTCAACCGCCTCCTTCATTTCATCGTTTGTCAGATTTTGGTTCCTAGAAGCGCAACCTTTTCTACTTGTACTAAAGCAGACTCAGACATGATGTACTGGGCCATACAGAACAAGGAAATCAATATGGCCGCAGTGATGTTGGAAAGGATGAATTTCGCCAGAGATCAGATCTGGGATACCAAAAGTAAGCTCAATGTTTCTTTGCCCTATGCTCATTTGCTTACTAAGGTTTTCAAGCATTTTGACATTGATTTGTCCAGAGCTGTTGTTGAGAAAATGGGCCAATCAATTAGGTCCAGAAACCTAAGGAAAAGTGGCTTTTCAGTGGTCAATGGTGTTTGGTCTAAGACCTCAGTGGCAGAGGGAGAGGCCATTATAGGAGACTTTCCTGATGTTCAGGAAGAACCAGCAGAATTAGTAGCAGCTGAATCAAGAGCAGCAGTTGAGCCAGTAGGACCATCTGAACTGGCAGCAGAGCTAGCAGGGTCATCCATTGTAGTAGGAGTTTCACCTTCTGTAGAAGAATTTTCAGAAGCACCTGCAAGAGTATAGTGGCAATTTCTAGTGAAAGGATTGAGGACACTCTCCTGAGGAGATTGTCCCTATTGTGTCTACAGAAGCAGACACTCTACCCACCTCTATGGTAGCATCCATACTTAGAGGGGTAGTGGACTCTATCCTCACACCCCAGTCACTTCAGAAGACTGGTGGTTGTTCAGCAGAAGAGGTTGTGGCATCAGGCCACATTGAGGAATCAATTACAGCACCAGTTCAGGAGGAGCAATCAAATGCTCCAGCAGATGTTGTTTTGGAAGAGGCTCCCATTCAGGGGGAGCAAGAGCCAATGGAAAAGGATGCTCCTGTTCAGGGGGAGCAATCAAAGGAAGGACTAGCAGAAGCAGCTCACTGTGATGAGCCTATGGGCTATGTACCAGCTGATGAAGACTTGCCTAATGCTCAGAATGATGTCAGAGATGGGGAGACAGCCAGCTCCTCTGACTCAGATGATGATCAGCAGCCTCCAGCTTCAGAGGCCAGGCAGAAAGGAAAAGAAGTAGATTCTGGAGTCCCACTCCTATCAGATACTCCATTTGAAAGGCAGATGAGGCAGAAAATAGTGATCAATTTAAAGCCTGTGATTGAGAGACTTGATGTTCAAGGTACAATTTTGTGTTCTCTTCAGTCTGATGTCAATTCCATTTTCATGAGCCAAGCTTCAGCTTCTAAGGAAATTTCCGATATTAGAAATGCCATGAAATGGTTCAACAAAAAGATGGGGAATATGAAATCAATGCTATCTGAGATTCTGAAGGCAGTTGGAGCTCCAGCTCCTCCTCCTCCTGTACCTCCTGCAGATCAGAACTTGGGTGCTAATACTCCTAGGCCATCAGGGCCATCAGTTCAAGAGTCAGGGCCATCAGGGCTAGCACCAGCAGCAGCAGAGGCAGAAGTTAATGTGCAAGGGCCATCTGGGCCAGCTGAGCAGGTTGAAGGGCCTCCAGGGCCAGCTGAGCAAGTGTCAGGGCCATCAGGGCCATTGGAGAGTGGACCTGTGCAAACAAAGGTTGAAGAAGAGGTCTTGGCACCTAAGCCTCCAGCTCCTTCTCCTCCCTCTCACACACCAGTTCCTCCATCTCCTCCCTCAGCTCCTACAGCACCCCCTGCTCCTCAGCCATTCAAAAAGCCTCAATCTAGACCCATCTCCTCTCCAACACCATTTCCTTCTCAATCCACCTCATCTCCTGCATCTTCTATTCACATACTTCCACCTCCACCTATTTCTGAGGTGCCTCCAGCATCCTCTGCTGGAGCCTCATCCTCCTCTGGTCCCTCCCCTGGACCAGTTGATGACATTCCCACTACTTCTCATTCATTTCTTCATCCTTCTCCTCCACCCTCTTTCATCACTATAATCCCTGAGACAGCTCAACTTGACTCTCCCTTTATAGAAAAAATAAAGGATGAGTTTGAGGAAGGCATTCTCAGGTCTGTGCTGAAGGTTGGGGAGCACATCCATAGGGCAGACTCTTCCAGTCCTGCACCTAAGAAGAGGAAAATTTCTTCTACCTCCTCCATTTCCTCTGAGCCTAAATACCATCCTTTGTGGTTTTCCCTCACAGTGGACAACAAAAATAAACCACTGTATAGAGAATATCTCTCAAAGGTCATTCTTGCCACCATCATTAACCTTTCATTCCTCAATCTAACAGATCATTTAAACACCATTTTACCCTTCACTTCTCTTTCCAAATCCGAAAAATCCAAAATCTTCTCTATTGCCCACTCCAAAACCGAAGAGCAGTGGGGCAAAGGCCACAAAGATCTCTTCAAAAGATATATTCTTGCCAAATCTGCCAGATTCCCTCCAAGGGACCACTCCCTGACCTTATCAGAGTGGTTCAGAATTTATCATAGAGAAATTTGGGCACCCTTCATTCAGAAAGAGATCAAGATGGTCAGACACTATGTGTTGTTCAACAACTACAGATATGTCCATCGACTTCAAGAAGTTCAGCTGAGACAATTCAAAAGGGCTATCTCAGCTCTCAATCCAGGCATCTCACAATCCTCAGATATTCAGGTAGACTTTGCTACCCTTCCTGTGCCTGATGAGATAGCACTACCACATATTCATTTTCTTGTCATGGAATCCTCTGTAGGATCCATCATCTTTGAACGTTTTGCCAGAGTAATGGGAAGAATTAAAGTTCAGAAAGGCTGCCTGGTTGCATTTCCTAGATTTCTATTTAGAGAATATCACCAGGGGCATGTCAGTGCTGAAGTTCTAGCCCCAATTTTGTCTGAATGTGAAAGGTTGACATCCTCAGAATGGAGTAGATTCTATCCTTTGTCTACTCAGTAGCTGTTCACCCTGAATGAAGCTCAAGCCAGGGAAGGCAAACCTGCTGTCTCTCCAGCCACATTCTTGGATATGAACTCCATTCACCTTGTAAATGGCCCCTTCAAAGTTTGGGAGGAAAGGTACAAGGTGTATGTAGCTCTACATAAAGCTCTCAGAGATAATCTCAATCACTATCATGTGTCCATGGATCAGTTTCTTACCTGTGCCAGCTTTGGGACTATTCATTTCTTGAAGATAACTATGGATAAGAATGCTTATGCTGATCTTCTCTATAAGCACCTAGATCTTCATCTCAAAAGGATGGTTCCTCCATGGGACCAACCTACTCTTTGTCTTTTGGAGCCTTTAAAACTCATTTTGAAGAGCAGGAAGCACATGCATGGGAAACCATTTCTCATTTTGCCTCTCTTCTGTCTCCTGCTTACTATCTGTCTGTACCTCCTCAACATTAATGAAACATTCTTGTTTGTATGCTCCTATTTTTTTTTCTCTTCTTTATTTGTCTCAGAATATTCATTTTGCCTAATGACAAAAAGGGGGAGGAAATTAGCATGTCTGAAATACATTCCAAAAATATTTAGGGAGAAATTAGCATATTCTGACTGTTTTTAGATACCTTTCATCCATGCTTATTGTTAAGTTTTGTCATCACCAAAAAGGGGGAGATTGATGATCAGTCTGTCCCCATGTAATTTTAATTAATTACATATGTATTTTAGTGATTAACAAAACTTCATCAATAATCTCTAACATATTTCATAAGTCTTAAGTACAGGAAAATTACCAAGGTCAATCAAGTCAATGTTGGTAAGTATTGCCTTACTGAAGCTTTAATCCTTTCAACATAATATTTCTCTAAGTCCACATCGACTTCTGTTGAAAGTCATAACGATTTCTTTATGAGCATATCGATTTCAATATAGCTATAACAATTGATATCAAAACGATTTCATAAGTGTTTTAACGATTTCCTTGTAAGACTGGAAAGTCATGTTGTTTCAAACAAGTCGATCCTGTAACGATTCTATAAGTCATCGCAACGATTTCTTTAGAACTCGTAATGACTTGCCTGTCGTAACGATTCTTAAGTAATCATAACGATTTCTTTAGAGCTCGTAACGACTTGCTCACCGTAACGATTTCTTAAGTAATCATAACGATTTCTTTAGAACTCGCAACGACTTGCTCGCCGTAACGATTTCTTAAGTAATCATAACGATTTCTTTAGAACTCGCAACGACTTGCTCGCCGTAACGATTTCTTAAGTAATCATAACGATTACTTTAAAACTCGCAACGACTTACTCGCCGTAACGATTTCTTTAAAACTCGCAACGACTTGCTCGCCATAACGATTTCTTAAGTAATCATAACGATTTCTTTAGAACTCACAACGATTTGCTTTGTATAACGATTTGTTAAGTGTTTCACAACGATTTCTTCTGTGAACACAACGATTTGTTTTGTATAACGATTTGTTAAGTGTTCACAACGATTTCTTCAGTGAACATAATGATTTCCTTTGTATAACGGTTTGTTAAGTGTTTCACAACGATTTCTTCAGTAAACACAACGATTTGCTTTGTATAACAATTTGATAAGTGTTTCACAACGATTTCTTCAGTAAACACAACGATTTACTTTGTATAACGATTTATTAAGTGTTCATATTAAATCCTACAGTCAATGTAACGATTTGCTATGACTCATAACGACTTGGTCAAACTGACTGGTTCATAACAATTTCATAAGTCATATAGTTATTGAGTTTATGTCTTACATCGACTTGATACTCTTTTTTCTAAGAAGCGTTGACTAGTCAAAGTCCACGTATATATCTCTCTGACACTCCTGCATTTATGAGATCTGAACGTACCTCTGCATGCATGCAGACGATATCGTCCATTATCATGCTTACTCTGTATACGTCTTTTAGATTCATCTATTTGGCTTTACTATTTTCATGACTATTTCTTTTAACGTTGACTGACATCAGAGACAGCTTAGTTGTCCGCTGTTCAAGATTGAAATTTGTGTAGATCTCTGATCCAGTTCCACTTTACAACGATTGGAAAAATTAGAAGCCAAAGGATATCTCAGAAGATCTCATCTCTTTGCGTGCACAAGTGATCAAAAGGCTGTTGACTGGAAGCTTCCAAGCATCATTCAGTCTAACGTCTACTTAAGAAAGAGACAACGGACACTTCAACGTATATATTTCAAATTGGAGATATAAATACAGGACAGAAGATTAGAAGAAGCATGGCGATACAACGATAGATTGAAAAACCTGGTTCAAGCTTTCAAATCTTCAAAAAGAATTCCAGAGCCAAGAACTTCATTCCACTTTTGCTTTCGCTCTTTGCTCTCCACACTGTAGTGAAAATCTTGAGAGAGCTTGTGTAGTTCTGAGAGTGTGCTTAGCTTAGATTCTTTGCTCTCAGTGCTAGTTGCTTCAGATCTTGGCTTGTTAAAAGCTTGATCTAGGGGCTTGATCTTATTCCATTCTCTTTGTGTTGTTTCCCTTCGGTTGTGAAGGAAGACCTGGTGGTATCCAGGGTGCAGTTTCCCTTCAGTTGTGAAGGAAGACCTGGTGGGGTATCCAGGGTGTTGTTATTCCCTTCAGGTGTGAAGGAAGACTAGTTGAGCTGGGTGTTGTAGCGTCCTTAGGGGGACTGTACCCTAGTTAGTGAAATCTTGAGTGGTTGCTCAGGGACTGGACGTAGGACTCCTAAGGAGAGGAGGTCCGAACCAGGATAATCCTCTGTGTCATGTGATTGCTTTCTTTGTGTGATTGGTATTTGAACTAACAGTCACTAACCTTCATCGAAGAACGTTTTTGTGAATGTTTTTATTTACAGGTATAGTCTAGATTATTTTTAAAAGACCCATTCACCCCCCCCCCCTCTGGGCTCGTCAACTGGGAAACAGTTCGACCCAACAATCACACACACGCTTTGTGTCTGAGGAAAACACGCACTCAGAACACCCCACACACGTGGATCAAGCACAAGGAACGCTTGAACCACTTCACACACACAGAGATATGAAAAGTAGAACAAAAGAAGAGTTCTGAGTTGAGGATCAAATCCAAGATGTGAACTCTTCAGTGAGTTCATCCAGAAGACTCCAAACTTCACGTCGTTGAAGACCACGTGATGATGATGAAGCTTGAACCATGGACGAACAGGCTTCAACTTCTCGCTCAGGATGGATCTTCCTCGAACAGGACGGAGGGTTGAAGCAGAGCAGCAGGGGGAAGCCTTTTTCTTGGTCTTTGCTTAGGGTTTTGGTATGGTGGCTTCTTTCTGCGAAAATACCTCCATATGATCTATATATATTGGTGTCCATGGAGAGTCGTGTTAAAAGTGAACACCCTAATACAGATCATATCCTTATCACGAATTGTGACTTATTCTTCGGCTGTCGACAGATGCATCATAACTATCGACAGGTACTGCTGGAAACTGGCTTCTAGAACCTTGTTGGCTGTTGGAAACTGGGGCTGTCGACAGGCGATTTCTGGCTGTCGATAGGCAACACTTATCTGTCGACAGGCACACCATATCTGTCGACAGTTACTGCTCGATTTATGCTTTTAGTAGCTTGTTTGTTTATGTCTTGTCTATCTGTCGACACATAGCATCTCGACTGTCGACAGATGATTGCTTGATGTGCATTTCAAGGTCTTTTGCACTTGAATTTTGTTGCTTGTCTTGTGTGTTCATTCACACTTACATAAATAACATTCCAAGTGAGATAACATGAATACATAGATGGTTATAGAAAGCATTTTTTCACTTGATCATTTCTTTCATGTCTTTGCAACATCAATCATTTTATCATGTATTTTCAACATCAATCATGTCATTCATCAAAAACATCAAATATTTAAGCACAACATCAATCATGTCATTCATCAAAAACATCAATATTTAAGCACTATCATCATCATACACATTGTAACCCAACATTCTCCCCTTTTTGATGATAACAAAATTTACAATTGATGTTCTCCCCCTTTGACAACATTCAAAAAGATAGATCATGCACCAATGGATAGAAATAAGCAATTAACTGTGATTTCATTAATTTGAGCGAGAATTACACACAGTTCAAAAAGATATCCATTACATGACACAATAAAAAGCAGAAGGGAAATGACATAGAGGACATAGCTAATAGACTCATGACCCAATACTAGTGAAAAGAGATACATGACCCAATACTTGGCCCTAGACACTCTAAACATCGTCATTCCCAGGAGCAGTGGGATGACGGAAATCATGAAATTCCTATGTGAGGTGATCAAGTTGCTGCTGAATGTTCGCTTGTGAATCAGCAAGGGTATCCATCATGTTATTGAGCTGATCAAAGCGAGCAGTAAACAGCTGGGTCATCTGCGCCAACTGATTTGCCATGAACGTCTGAATATCCGGAGCAGCAACTTGTGGAACAGGTGCATCTGGATCATCTTCAGCATCTCCCTGAGCATCCATTGGCTCAGCATGGGAGTCTTCATTACTGCCCTCATCGTCAGTAGACTCTTCCTCTTCATCTGGATCCTGACCCTTAAGAGTCCTGGTGACTCTCCCACCAACCAACTTGTAACCCATCTGATGGGCAGCAGTGAGATCATATGCATTGCGGGACTTGAGAGTAACAAGCTCTCCTTCGGGAATATTAATTGATGCCAATGAAGGACAATAGGGAAGTGTTAGGGCAAGCATATGGCATGGATCTCTTTGGATTGGTGAAGCACTGCTTGATGTGGTCAAGCATGAGTTGAGGGAGATTAATCTGCTAACCATTGAGAAAGAAGAAGAAGAGGGACTTGTGAACCTCGATCACAAGTTCCCTACTGCCATCCTTTGGAGCAATAAGGGTGGTGAAGATGTGATGGATAATGTGGTGAAGTGACGGGAAGGAGTTGGCATTTAGTTTGACATGATCCTTTGTTGAGTCATAGGGCTATTGGGTGATCAAGGTATAATACTCCGAGGTAGGTGGATGGTGAACTAGAACATCACCCCGGAGTTTGGAATTTGCAATGCACGGCTAAGGAGATTGGTGGTTATCTTGAAGGATGTACCTTTTACCGTGGTGTATAGCTCCTCATGATCGCCCATCCTCAGGTTGTTGAAAAACTTTGTCACAGCGATCGGGGAATATCGCTTGTGGGAGTAGAGGAAGACGGTCCAACCCTGGGTGTCAAACAAGGGTTGTAGACCCGCAAACATGTCTTCCAAGGAGACGAAGTCCACAAAACGTGGCTGGACAAACCGCTGGAAGGCTCCCCAAACCTGGTGAGATGTAGACCCGGGGGAACAAGAAGTTCCGGCAAATGAGCATCCATGTGCTTCCTCCGGCGCTCTGCTAGAGCCTTGGAACCCTCGCCGGCTTCGGGTGAAGCTTGGCGTTGACGGGTGGCACAAAGTTTGCATCTTGGTGCCATGGGAGATGAAGGCGACGGAGTGGAGATGATCAAGGAAGAGGAGAAGACAAGAACAAAGAGAGAGATGGAGAGTTGCGGTTCTGAAAAGAGAGGGGTGTTGGGGTTGAAATAGGGAAGGGTTCCACCTTTTGGAGGAAGGTGAAGGGGTGAGGAGACGTGGGTTCCCTTTTAAGGCCATTTAGGAAGAGTTTGAAACAGAGGGGTCCCACAAAATTCGGCCAAAAGAGGAGCCGGTTGGACTTCTGAACCGCCCAGAAAATCGGTTGTCGACAGGCGCCTGGTAGCTGTCGACAGATACTGTCCAGAAGTGTTCCAGAATAGGTTTTTCACATAAATGAGTGGGCAGTGAGTGTCCAAATAGCATTTTAAGGTTGAGAACTGGTATATACCAATTACAAAATGTCATACCCACTAGTTTTAAGACAAATAAAAGGTCTACAATGGTTAAGAGATAATACCCCGGGATTCTTAAGTTGTAGCATTTAGAAAACACCGTACAAAAACATATGAATATAAGATAACCCATTTGAATAAAACTGTTGTAGAAAAACATATTCCTTTGTGGGTGATGTTCAGTTGGTAAGTGAAGGTAATGTTTACATGAGCAATTAACAATAAACAACAAGTTGCCCTTGATTTAAAAACATGGAGGCTTCACTCTATTTCTTGCATTGAACTTATTTTGTCAAATTGATGTGGGAAAAGTGGTAATTAGGTTCACTTTCACCTTTTTACGTGAAGGTAGACATTTGTGATGCCCGTACCCTCAGTTACTCAGTGTGGGTGACCATCATACCATTGTGCAGAGATAATACATGGACTTTTCAACTCGAAGACAAACATTTATGATGCCCATGTCCCCGGTTACTCAGTGATGCTAATCATTGCTCTGCCTTAGTCCCATTCCTTATTTATTTTTATTTGGATTTTCATGAATTTTGAAATAGGTAGCTTTTCTCCCTTTTTTTTTAATTGAGAAATCAAGTTCAAAAAGTTATCTAAGGTTAAAAGCCAATGAAAGACATTAAGTTCAAGAACCTTCTTACTTGTCAAGCCATTTTGGAAAAATGATTTATCCACAAGTGAGTTATGTTAAAGCCATTAGATTTGTTCAATGTGTTCTAGATGACACAACTTAGACTCATACACATAATATTATTTCAAAATCATTGTGATTTAAGCAATGTCTTTAGTACTATGTGAGTATGAAAGGTTGTAACTTAATATAAATGCCCAATTCTCCCCTTCAAAAAGAATAACAAACATACTCATTGAGAAATGATGAGAAATTTAGAGGAATTCAGAAAAGAAGAGCATCTGTCGACAGCTGAAAGGGGGCTGTCGACAGCTACTGTGAAACAGAAAAAATGTGGTTCTGGAAGAGGTGATCTGTCGACAGCTGGTGTTCTGGTTGTCGACAGGTTCTTGAAAAATCAGTTTAAGCCTTTGAATTGAGTGACTTGAGGACCAATTGATTGAGAGATAATGACACAATGGATGAGAAGGGTATCCCTTAAGAATCTCACTCAACCAACCTTGACTTACTCCCCCATAATGTGTGCATGTGTGTAAAGCAACATTCAACCAATTCAAGCAATTATATACACATTTATGCCAATCATTTGCATAAAAAGGAGACATCCATAATCATGTGAGCACCAAAATTCCATTCTTTTACAGAGATAAAAATGAAAGAAACCAATTACGTCAAAAGAAGTTGATGACCTTTATGCATAAGAAGACTATGGATGCTTGGCGGAGTATTTTTACTCATGCATAATGATAGTTTCCAAACAAGCCTAACTTATTCTTCCACATGTCACCATTTGATATACCACATAGTCACTATACACAAAGATCATTTACTCCTTAATTTGGCATTGATTTCATTGAATTTTGCACAAGCCCATTTCTCTTCTCAGTGTTGTAAACCTATCTTCTAACAAAGGTTTGGTGAGGATATCAGCCAATTGCTGTTCAGTTGGGATGAAGCTCAGCTCCAAGTTTTTGTTGGCTACCTCATCTCTCAAGAAGTGATGTCTTATTTCAATGTGTTTGGTCCTTGAGTGTTGAATTGGATTCTTAGAAAGATTGATAGCACTAGTGTTGTCACATAGGATAGGTGTGCATCCAATGTCAATGTTGTAATCACACAGTTGACTTTTGATCCACAACACTTGTCACGCCCCGACGCGAAATATCGGAGCGCGAAGGCAGTTGCAAGAAAAGGTATAGAGCGAATACTAGACATCAAACCATTGCACATTGAATAATACTAAAGCAAATCTTTCTCATTAATAACTTTTCAATGTCTAGTTACAACCACTAATATCATAGCCATTCTATAGGGCCCAATTACATTGCAATAGAAGGAAATAACTAACTACAACTCTAAGATAACATAATGACTCGAGGGTACTCCTGGCTTCACTCTTGGTCATTCCCTTCCTCGTGAGTGTATGTGTCATCCTCGGTATCACCTGAGAACACAACATCAAATAACATAGGGTGAGCGATAACGCCCAGTAGGACTTAAATCTCATGCTCAAGCAGGCTTTAAATAATTAACGCATTTAATGGCAGAGTATCTAAAGATAGCAGGTACAAGAGAGTCAAAATATAGCAAGAGATAGCACAACAGGTAACAAGATAGCACAATAGCACGAGATCAAGTATAGTTTCCAAAAATAGCACAAGTATCGAGTATAGCACGAATAGCAGGATGGCCATAGCACAACTAGCACAAGTATAGTAATAGCACGATGAGTATAGCACTTGTTTGTCATTCTAGACATCGAGAGATTATAGCACGTTTGTGTTTTGATTGTCATATAGATAGTCGAGATAAATAGCACTTGAGTGTAATGCCAAACACTCTGATCATTTAACTCCCATAGGCACTAGCACTTTCGGGCGCACATCCCAGGACCAGATCGGGCCCTTTATATATTGCCAGGCATTAGTTATATTGTTTATCTTTAGACAATCAGTCAATGGCCAATATAGAGTATCAAGAAGTAGACGAGAGCACTAGATGAATAGACGAGATAGTAGAGTGAACGTGAATAGACGAGCGAGTAGAGTACAGATGAGAGCTAGTGGACATTGCACGTAATGCGACAAGTAAACAGGCGATAGTAACAGTTGCACAACACGCGCACTTGGTGTTGGCAGTCAGGTGGAACTCACGACCCTACCACTGGCCATGTTAAGCACAGGTCCAGAGGTCCGGCGTGATTCGAGACGAGAGTGAACTTCTAATAGCCGTTTGGATCATATTGATCCCTAAAGGTGTAATGGGTGTTAGGGTACAACCGGCTCGTCGACCATGTGGGAATCCATGATCAGAGGAGACTTACGGAGGCCTTGTGCAAGGGTTCACTAGTCCGGTGAAAGGAATATCCGACGGAGAGTTCACCACAAGCCAAGTAAAGTATATATAAAATAGGTGCTCGACGTTCTAGAGGAATTCTAGAATAGTGGAGCGTCGATATCGGTATATAACAACGCTAGAAACGAATACAAGTCCTATAAAATAAGGCCATTAATATATGTTATTGCAATAAATTACCAGATACATTATGAGATATTTTATGCCAGATTTCAGCCATATATGAATGGTTCATGTGTGTGCATGTGTAAGAGAAATCATAGATAGAAAAGAAGTTGTGAATATGTATTTTAAAGCATTCAATATAGCTTCTTTTAAAACGGGTGTTTTTACTGCGTGTATGACTGTTAAAAAGGCGTTTTCATCAAAAATCCTGTGAACGCGACGTACCCATGTAAGGGTCGCGATAGGGTCATGATGGAACGTGACAGGGTCCTGTACGGGTCGCGACAAGGCTGTTTGCTCAGGCGGCCAGAACGCGACAGGGTCTCCTGTCGCGTTCAGAATGCGACAAGAAGAGGCGTCACGACGGGCTTGAGAACGCGACCTATCGAGCCGTCGCGTTCTCAGGTCCGTGGACTGAGTTTGACAGAGTTCTGCTCTGTCTTGGATTGTGGTCCAGAAATATCAGATTTTGATACAGGATCGTTCAGAAAATCATAACTAATTGTATACACGATGAAAAATCATGAAACTAGGGGCAAATGAAACTAGACATGTGAGAGTACTTCCAATAAATAGGAATTAGAGAGAGAGCATGGTTTGAACATGGTTTGAGCATGAACAATAACGAGTAGCACAGAACATGGTACATAGAGCAAGATTGATTTAATTCGAGCAACATGCTCAATAAAAATTAGGGCTTTCAGAGGCAAAAGATCCCTAACAACATGAAGTGTCTACAGTAAAAATTCCGTAGCATGGGATCAAGTGTACATGGAGATATGATTCAAACATGATGACTCGGGGTATCATGTTTGCATAACTTCTAAAATCAAGAACAAAAGATTGGCTCGATGAAAAATTATGAAACAAGAGGGCTTTTGTTCCTGGTGATTGGAACTACCTATAGACGGATTTGATTTGATTTTGCTTGTGAGAATGCCTACCTTTGACTCGATTTGTCTTCTAGGGCTTAGAACTCCAAGAACGAGGAAGAAGCTCCAAGATCTCCTTCTCCCCACGAGATCCTCTCCTCCTTGGCCTCTTCTCCACGTCCAACAACCTTTGGCAACGAGCTAGGGTCGGCCAAGAGGGTTTAAGAGGTGTATTTATATAAATAACGGTTCCTATTCCTACTACTACTCAAATTCCTCTTAATTACGAGATTTTCTAACTCCACCTTTCCTCTCTTGCTTTCCAATCTCTAATTGGGTTAGGTAGTATCTAAATTCGTGCTAGACTATATGGGGTAGGTTTAGGAATCCAATTCCAACTCTTATTGCCTCTTTTAATGCTTAAAGAATCATTTTCTATTTAGGAGATATTAAGACTCCGAATTTAGGGTATTTTCTTTTTAATTTCTATTTGTAAATTCATATTTTGACCCAATAAATTCTAGAGGATCCACTAAGCAAAGCCCATTACTCTTTTCCATTTAATGGGTTTTATTTAATGCTCTTTTCATTGAATATCCCTTTAGTTGAGTTTTTAATTTATTATTTAAATTTTTTATTTTTCTTAAAAATTCAGGTTGCTACAACACTTGAGCTGCACAGCTCCCTGCAGCAACATATTCTGCCTCTACAGTGGAGAGTGCAACTGAGTGTTGCTTCTTGGATGCCCACGAAACCATGCAACCACCTAGAAATTGACAATACCCACTAGTGCTTTTCTATCAATTTTACACCCAGCATAGTCAGCATCTGAATATGAGACTAAATCAAAACTGCTACCTGCTGGATACCATAAACCCAAATCATATGTACCTGAGAGATATCTGAAGATCTTTTTAATTGCAATCAAATGGCTTTCCTTTGAACTAGATTGATATCGAGCACAACGACAAACACTAAACTGTATATCCGGCCTACTTGTAGTAAGGTAAAGGAGAGAGCCAATCATACCACGGAATTGCTTTGCATCTACCATTTTACCTTTCTCATCATTTTCTAGTTTTACACTTGTGCTCATTGGTGTAGAGGCTGGCTTGGCTTGTTCGAACTGAAATCTTTTCAGTAGCTCCTTGACATATTTCTCTTGATTGATGAAGAAGTCATCTTCATATTGTTTTACCTGCAAGCCAAGAAAGAATTGAAGCTCCCCCATTAAACTCTCAAATTCAATGTGCATGTGTTTTGAAAATTCTTCACACAGTGAGGGGTTAGTGGAACCAAAGATAATGTCATCCACATAGACTTGAACAACAGTTATATGATTGCGAACACATTTAGTAAAGAGAGTTTGGTCCACCTTACCTCTGGAGTAGTTTTTACTAACCAAGAAATTGCTCAACCTGTCGTACCAAGCTCAGGGTGCCTGTTTCAAACCATAGAGAGCTTTGTGCAATTTATAGACATGGTTAGGCTTATCATTATCCTCAAATCTAGGTGGTTGAGAAACATACACTTCCTCTTTGATGTACCCATTCAAGAAGGCAGTTTTGACATCCATTTGAAAAAGTTTCAATTTGTTAGAACAAGCATAAGCTAGCAATATTCTAATTGCCTCAAGCCTAGCTACTGGTTCAAAGGATTCTTCAAAATCTACCCCAAATTCTTGATTATACCCTTTGGCTACCAGTCTAGCTTTGTTTCTCACCACTTTACCCTCTTCATTTTGCTTATTCCTAAATACTCATCTTGTTCCAATTACTGAAATTTTAGGGGTCCTAGGAACTAAGCTCCAAACATTGTTTCTTTGAAATTGCCCAAGTTCCTCATGCATAGCATCTATCCAAGAGTTTTCTTTTAGAGCTTCTTCAACATTTTTAGGTTCCACTTGAGAAACAAATGCCAAATGATCTTGTTCAACTATGTGTCTAAAGTGAGACCTAGTGTGAACTCTATCATTTACATTTCCAATTACATTCTCAAGTGGGTGATCTTTTGAGTACCTGACATTTCTGATTGTTGAAGGACCCAGTTGATCTTGTTCTTGTGGATATTGCTCTTGAGGAATTTGTTCTTGGGGAATTTGACCTTGAGGATTTTGATCATTTGGGTTAGCTTCTTTAGGCCTGTCGACAACCTCTTCTTGGTCTGTCGACAGTGGCTTCTCATCTTATTCTTCCAGAATTTTTCCTTCTTCATCATCATACTTGGAAGCATTAGAATTGTTAGTTTTTGCATGAGACTCATCAAAAACAACATGTGGAGTCTCTTCCATAGTTCTGTTTTTATTGTTAAACACTCTATAAGCTCTAGAGTGTTCGGAGTAGCCTAGAAAAATACCTGGATCGCTTTTGGCTTCAAATTTATCTAAATCAACTTTGTCATTATTATGGATAAACACTTTGGAGCCAAAAATTCTGAAGTACCCAATACTGGGTTTCTTACCTTTCAAGAGCTCATATGGGGTTTTCTTCATCACAGGTCTTACCATGGCTTGATTGAGGATATAGCACGATGTGTTCACTGCTTCTGCCCAAAAACTCCTTGAGAGTTGGCTTTCAACCAGAAGAGCACGAGCCATTTCCACCAATGTTCTGTTCTTTCTCTCCACTACTCTATTTTGTTCCGGATTCTTGGAGATGAAACCTTGTGATCAATTCCTTGGTTCCTGCAGAAATCAGAAAAAGAATTATTATCAAACTCTCCCCCATGATTAGTGCGGATTGAGCATATTTTGTTTATGTTGTCATGCTCAATCTTGTTAAAGAACTCTTCAAAGTTTTTAAGAACTTCATTTTTGTGAGCCAGGAATTTAACCCAAGTGAACCTAGAAAAATCATCTACAATGACAAACCCAAAACGTTTACCATTGAGACTAAGTGTTCTTGTAGGTCCAAAAAGGTCCATGTGCAACAGTTCATATGGTTTTGAAGTGATTATGGGTGCATTGGATTTGAATGACTTCCTTGTTTGTTTTCCCTGTGCACATGCATCACAAAAGCTCACATTTTTATTGAAAGGAATTTCAGGAAGTCCACTTACCAATTTCATCTTCATGATCTTGTGCAAAACATTGTAGCTCGCAAGGCCTAACCTACGATGCCATAAAGACAATTCATTCTGTTTATTTGCAACAAGACACAAATTTTTGTTTTCTGGTTCATCTAGATCAACTAGGTAGATATTATTCACTCTTTTTCCAGAAAACTTGACACTTCTTGAAATTTTATCAATGATTTGACATGCATCTGACTCAAAAATGACTTGATGGCCTTTATCACAATATTGACTGATGCTCAGGAGATTGTGATTCAGACCATCAACTAGAAGCACATTATCTATTGAGTTAGAGGCATACTTACCTACCTTACATGTGCCAATTATTTGGCCCTTATTGTTACCTCCAAACACAACTTGACCTCCGTCTTTTTCCATCAACAAACAAAACTTTTCTTTATCCCCCGTCATGTGCCTCGAGCAGCCGCTATCCAAGTACCACTTGTTTTGATTTTCGGCTGCTAGGCATTCCTGCATAGATGGATCAAACAAGAGGTTTTGGTACCCTAACTACTTTAGGTACCAAACTTTTATTCATGCCAAAAAGTAAATGCTTTGGAATCCATACTTGTTTGCACTTCAACTTGTTCAGTTTATTCCAGCATTGTGTTTCAGTATGGTCATGTTTTTTACAGAAGCTGTATGATGGAGTTTTACTTATTGCATTTCTTTTGTTTTTGTGTTGAGCTTGTGATTGCTTTTGACCTTTCTGTTGCTTAGTTGGCTTCATTTTTTCAGCATATTTTCTGGCCTGTCGACAGGTCTCTTTGGGTCTGTCGACAGATTTCTTAGTTTGTTGAACAAATGAAGTCTTTTGGTTATTTGTCAATTGCTTACCTTTAGCTTGAGCATTTTTGCTTTTAGCTTGAGCTTGCTTACTTGAACTTGGACTGTAATCAACAAACGATGTAATCATTTTTTCTCTAAGTTTCTTTTATTTTTCAGTTTAAAACCCAAGCCCATGCCTTGTTATGTTTGATTTGACTCCAAAAATAGCATCTAAATTTTCTTTTCCTTTTAAAAATCTTAAGAGATCTTCAGTTTTTTCCTTCAGTTCCTTTTGAGCTTTTTCCATCTCTTTCTAGATCTCTTGATTCTCATGTTGAAGAGTTTTAACAGATTTAATTAGAGTTTGTTTTTCCTTTTCATTTTCTTGCAGTTTTTCCTTCATGTAATCCATTTCTTCATAGTGACCTTCCTATTCAATTTTCAGTAGCTCAATTTCTTTAATTAGGATTGCAATCTTTTCATTATTAGATGTGCTATGAACAAGTGAGGTGATTTTCTTCTTCAGTGCTTTATTTTCATATTTATATTCACGGAGTTTTTCAAAGAGCAAGGTATAAGCCTCTTCCCAGTCATCAATAGTGTAATTTTCAAAGGAAGAGTTTACCTCATTGGAGTCCTCACTCCTTGCCATTAAGCACTAGATCTCTTCATCTTCAGAACTTCCTTGAGCGTTATCATTCTCATCTTCATCACTCCAAGTCGCCATCATGGCCTTGGCTTTCTTGAATGTGAACTTGTCCTTTTTTAGTTTCTTCTTGAGCTCTGGGCATTCACCTCTCATGTGCCCTGGTTTCTTGCACTCATAGCACACAATCATATCAAAATTTTTGTTAGAATCAAATTTGATAGAAAATTCTTTTTTTGTAAGAGTTTTGAAGTTACCTGATCCTTTCCTTTTGAACTTGAGGAATTTTTTGAACTGTCTAGTGAGCATTGCCATTTCATCATTCTCACTTTCACTAGAAGTATCAGTTTCCTTATTTTCTTGTTGAACCTCTCTCTTGGAGCTTGAAGAACCTTTGTTAGAGGCTTTTAAAGCAATAGACTTTCTGGGATTAACCTCAGTTTCTTTTCTTTTTAGGTTTATCTCATAAGTCATCAGGGATCCTATCAATTCATCCAATTTCATTATTGATAGGTCTTTAGAGTCCACAATGACAGTGGCCTTAGTATGCCAAGAGGATGGAAGAGACCGAAGTATCTTCCTTACTAAGTCACTCTCACTGTACTCTTTCTTAAGACCTTTCAAGCCATTAATTATTATCATGAATCTAGCAAATATATCTGAAATTGTTTCTTCATTTTTCATATTCAGATACTAGCATGCTAGCTTTAGTTTCCCTTACCTCAAATGTACCTTCATAGATTAGCTCCAGCTTGTCCCATATTTCCTTTGCTGACCTGCATGTGGAGACTCTTGAGTATTCCTTCGGGTGAACGGCGCACTGCATCATGTTCAACGCGCTCCAGTTCAGTGCTCCTTTGCGGATCTATTCCCTTGTCCAGATGTCTTCATCTTCTGGCAGCTCGTATGGTCCCTTGCTGATGATCTTCCACAGCTCATAGTCTTGAGCTCTCAGAAAGACCTGCATACAGTTTTTCCAATAGGTGTAGTCAGTGCCATCAAAGAAGGGAGGCCTAGACACTGAGTGTCCTTCAGCCATAAATCCCTTGTTGGTTTCCATTAAACATAATCACTCCTGATCGTGAGATCAAGCTAATAAAGCTGTAAATTGGAGAAACCTCGCTCTGATACCAAGTGAAAGGTACGTGGAATCACCTAAGACAGTAATCTAGAAGGGGGGTTGAATAGATTACCACCGATTAAAAAAACAATTTAAACTTTTTTTGGATGTTAACACTGACTTGATGCAAACTTAAACAGATGTAGATCAAATTCAAACTTTGATGTGTGTGGTGATTGTGATTGAAAGATAGCAATCTACCTAGCGTGTGAACAATCAAACGTGCCTACCAAACATCTATCATAAAAACGTGCAAACCACAAGACACGAAGATTTAAGGTGGTTCGGAGTACACAACTCGTGTATCCTATGTCCACCGTCCACACACACACTCCGAAAGACTGCTTATAGAAGCAAGTTCGACCCAACAATCACACACATGCTCTGTGTATGAGGCAAACACGCACTCAGAACACCCACACACATGTGGATCAAGCACAAGGAACGCTCAAACCACTTCCACACACACAGAACTATGAAAAGTAGAACAAAAGAAGAGTTCTGAGTTGAGGATCAAATCTAAGATGTGAACTCTTCAGTGAGTTCATCCAGAAGACTCCAAACTTCACGTCGTTGAAGATCACATGATGATGACGAAGCTTGAACCGACGATGAACAGGCTTCAAATCCTTGCTCGGGATGGATCTTCCTCGAACAAGACGGAGGGTTGAAGCAGAGCAGCAGGTGGAAGCCTTTTTTCTTGGTCTTTGCTTAAGGTTTTGGTATGGTGGCTTCTTTCTGCGAAAATACCTCTATATGATCTATATATATTGGTGTCCAAGTATGGAGAGTCGTATTAAAAGGGAACACCCCAATACAGATCATATCCTTATCACGAATTGTGACTTATTCTTCGGCTGTCGACAGATGCATCATAGCTATCGATAGGTACTGCTGGAAACTGGCTTCCAGAACCTTGTTGGCTACTGGAAACAGGGGCTGTCGACAGGTGATTTCTGTCTGTCGACAGGCAACACTTATCTGTCGACAGGCACACCATATCTGTCAACAGTTACTGCTCTATTTGTGCTTCCAGTAGCTTGTTTGTTTATGTCTTGTCTACCTGTCGACACATAGCATCTTGGTTGTCGACATATGATTGCTTGATGTGCATTTCAAGGTCTTTTGCACTTGGATTTTGTTGCTTGTCTTGTGTGTTCATTCACACCTACATAAATAACATTCCAAGTGCGATAACATGAATACATAGATGGTTATAGAAATCATTTTTTCACTTGATCATTTCTTTCATGTCTTTATCATGTCTTTGCAACATCAATCATTTTATCATGTCTTCGCAACATCAATCATGTCATTCATCAAAAACATCAAATATTTAAGCACAACATCAATCATGTCATTCATCAAAAACATCAAATATTTAAGCACTATCATCATCATACACATTGTAACCCAACAAAAGTAGGATTTAATGAGCTAACTAGCCCAGTAGGATTCAATCTACTAATAAAAAAGAATTAAGATAACCAAGGATAGGATAAGAAATTTAACTGTCAGCAATGCTGGATATCACAGATGACTGGATTACCATGTCAAATAGATAACAATTGTGAAACAAGACTACTGAATTAAGAATTCAGAATAACAACCACGTTCTGGTTCAACTTCATATCCAACTCATGATAAAATAACATGATGACTAATCAAGCTAGTATTAATGCAATGCCAAACATCCACAGATCCTTTATCGTTCCGTACGGCAACTAAACGAATTCGGGTGCTCCTCCTGGGACTGGACCAGTCCCATTTGCACTGGCATATATCTCATTTGAGTCCAAAGACCCAATAATTGTCATCACAAATCATTTCTGGTAATGTTCAAGTGTGGTACATAAGTACTCTGAATTTCATATGTAGCAAAGGTTTATGATCTGATGCCAATAACTTCAAAAGATTAAAACCATATAGAAATCAACTGTACTTAGGGAGTTTAAGAATAATCCAAGGTAGGACATAGAAGATAATTGAATGATCCCTTCTTAGTGATAAAGGGGTTGGAATCTAAGGAAGTGAGGAGAACAACTTGTTAGGTTAATAGCATAGTGAGTTAACAGAAGACTGAACAAGGAGTGGTACTGGAAACAAGGCAGGACAGTGTATGTCGACAGCCAGAGTGTGGCTGTCGACAGCCACTGCCTTCCAGAACCAGATTTCTAGAATCTGAACACTGCTTGTCAACAAGCCAAGGTTGGCTGTTGACAGGTGAAGGCCATCTGTCGACAGGTAGAGACCATCTGTCGACAGCTACTGGTGTTCTGCATTATTTGGGTTCTGGAAGCATGAACCATGTCGATAGATGGTTTCTGGCTATCGACAGGCGCAGACTAAACTTCCAGAAATAGTGTAAAACTACCACAGGATACTATACTAAGTGTCTCTATGATTCCTAACATGATTAACAACATCAAAAGAGTCTTATTTACACTTCTGGATACTACTTTACATGAAGGGAAGAAATGAAACAGGAGAAATACAAACTTCACACATGAGTTGTTAGAAACTTTAAAAAGGGAAACTACTGATAGTACAACTCTTCTAACTACTTTTTCTTACATCTAGTAGGAGATTTTCCAAAAACATACTTGATCATAGGCCAAACAAGCTTTTAGTGGATAGAAAAACAATCTTAAAGATGTTTTCAGAAACTAAACCAGGGTATGAACATGGTAAGACTTTTATCTCAAGTTTCTAATCAAGGAAAGAAGACAAGAAGGAGGGAATAAAGAGAGAATCCTACCGGACGTAGGAAGGTGGATGAAGGTCCTTCTTCTCTTCCCAAAGGAGAAACCAGCAACAAGAGGAAGAAGAAGGAGTAGCTACGAAAAATACAGATGATGAAGTGGTAGCAACAGCAGCCACAGTTGGAGCAGCTCAACAGCTACGACAAAGCAGCAGCAGCAGCATTCACAACAAAGAGACTGGGCAAGTGGTGGAAAAGCCCTCATGATGGGTTAAGGGAGGCTTATATAAGCTTCCCAGGTTCCCATGCATGTTGGCACGTAGCCAAACATGTGGAGCCATAAGACTCCTTTTTACCACATCAGGCCACGTTTACCATGCATGATCCCCAACTTACACGTATGGTAAAACGTGTAGGCATCTTAACCTAGGTGAAATGGGCTTACGTAGCCCATATTACGTAAGCAAGGATTTAAAAAAAAAATGGGTTACGTAAATGGATTATAACTCAACTGGTCTATTTGACCCTAAACTTTTATACCCAAATGGTGTCCATTCAAGTTGAAATTTCAAACATAAGCTAATTAAAAGGTTTTACAAATTATGGTGATTTTAGTTTAATTTTTAGAATTTATTTTTCACCCAGCAAAATTACCCAGAAAATCATTGAGTCGACTTAATCTTGAAATCCGCACGTGAATAATTCCGGATATTTACATTTCTGATATCAGCACATTTTTTTTTGAAAATTATGGTGTTCTCAGATTTCAATTTCGTTACAAAATTCTGGTGTCGCCCTATCAGAGTGCGCACCTCTTAGTACGACACTGGAATAATATTTATTAGCACAAATTAATCATAAATTAAAGTTAATTACATCACATGATAGTAGTTATGTTTAACAATCAAAATCTTCACATTTTTCTAATTTTCAAATAAATAAATTTTTTAAGGTGTTACAACTCTCCCCCACTAAAGGAAATTTGGTCCTCCAAATTTAACAGATAGAAGTGTAACATTACGTAATACTAACCTGTAAATAATTCTGGATACTTGGCTCTGATGGCATCTTCCAATTCCCACGTTGCTTCTTCCTGTCCTCGTTTATTCCATTGAATCTTTAATGGAACTTCCTTGTTTCGGAGTTGCTTGATCTTTCGGTCGAGGATTTGTATAGGTCTTTCTTCATATGCCAAGGTTTCTTGTACGTCCAGATTTTGATATTCAATAACATGTTCTAGATCGTAGACATATTTCCGCAACATTGACACGTGAAAGATGTCATGTATATTGGATAATTGAGGTGGAAGTTCTAGTTGATACGTCATTTCCCCAACTCTTCTTAATATCTCAAATGGTCCAATGTACCTTGGACTAAACTTTCCTTTAATTCCAAATCTCTTGATTCCTCTTCGGGGTGACACTTTAAGGAACACATGATCACCTAGTTGAAATTCCAACTCTCTTCTTCGTCGATCAGCATAACTTTTCTATTGATCTTGAGCAGCTTTCATTCGATCCTGCACTAATTTTATAATTTATGTAGTTTCTTGGATCATTTCGGGTCCAAGAATGTGTTATTCTTTCAACTCCACCCAACATAGTGGTGATCTACACTACCGGTCATATAAAGCTTCAAATGGTGCCATTTGAATAGTAGACTGATAGCTTTTGTTATAGGTAAATTCCATAATTGCTAAATGATTACTCCAGTCATTTCCAAATTCTAGAACACAGGCACGGCGCATATCCTTAATAATTTGATTTACCCATTCTGTTTGTCCATCGGTTTGAGGATGAAATGCAGTACTAAACTTCAACTTAGTTCCAATGCATCTTGTAGTTCTCTCCAAAAATGTGAAGTGAATCTTGCATCTCTGTCAGAAATAATATCTTTTGGAATTCCATGTAACCGAACAATTTCCTTCGAGTATAAAGATGTTAATATATTGACAGACCACTTCGTCTTGATAGCCAAGAGATGAGCTGACTTTGTGAGTCGATTGATTATTACCCATATTGCATCGTATCCATTACGTGTTTTGGGTAATCCCACAATAAAATCCATACCAACACTATCCCATTCCCATTCTGGTACCTCAAGGGGTTTTAATTTTCCTGCGGGTTTCTGGTGTTCAGCCTTGATTTTCTGACATGTTAAACATCTAGCTATAAAATCCACAATATCTTTCTTCATGTTACACCATCAGAAATTTTTCTTTAAATCTTAGTACATCTTGACAGCTCCCGGATGGATAGTATAATGTGCCCGATGAGCCTCCTCTAGTATTTGTTTCTTGATTTCCAAATTATCCGGTATACACAACATGTTCCGAAACGAAGATTTCTATGTGCATCTTCATTAAAGTCAGGTCTGGAATTCAGTTTCTCTCTTATTTCTATCAATGTGGGGTCATTGTCCTGTTGTTCACCAATTTGTCTCAACAGATTTGATTGTACTGTCAAGTTATCAATCATAACCTTTTCTTCTTGTGGTTCAGCTTTTAGACTCAATGTAGAAAATTCTTCCAAAAGTTTCCATTTCTTGACTTGCAATTGAAATATTTTAACCATGGGATTTCTGCTGAGAGCATTAGCTACAGTATTACCTTTTTCAGGATGGTACTCAATCTTAAAATCATAATATTTGATATATTCCATCTATCTTCTTTGCCTCATGTTCAATTCCTTCTGTGAAAATAAATACTTTAAACTTTTATGATCGGAGTACACTATGAATTGATTATCATACAAGTAGTGTCTCCAGAGTTTAAGAGCAAAAACTACCGCTGCTAATTCCAAATCATGTACTGGATAGTTTTTCTCATTAGTCTTTAATTGTCTAGATGCATAGGCAATAACTCTTCCTTCTTGCATCAAAACACATCCTAATATGATATTTGATGCATCCGTATAAACTTCAAATATTTTTCCTTCTACCAGTAAGGCTAAAACTAGTGCGGATGATAAACATTCCTTCAATCTTTAAAATGCTTGCTCACAACTCTCACTCCATTCAAATGTAGTTCCCTTCCGAGTTAGTTGTGTAAGAGATGAAGCGATCCTGGAAAAATCTTTAACAAACCGCTGATAATAGCTAGCCATACCCAGGAAACTTCTAATTTCAGTAATGTTATTAGGTTGTTCCCACTTTTGAATAGCATCAACTTTAGAGGAATCTACTAACAATTCCTCTCTAGAAATGACATGTCCCAAGAACGTCACTTGTTCCAACAAGAATTCACATTTACTGAATTTTGCATATAACTTATGATCTCATAACAATTACAAAGTAACCCGTAAATGTGCTTCATGTTCCTCCACACTTTTAGAGTAAATCAATATGTCATCAATGAACACAACTATAAACTGATCCAAATATGACCTGAATACATCGTTCATCAAACACATAAATGTAGCAGGTGCATTGGTTAATCCAAACGGCATCACAACAAACTCATAATGTCCATATCTACTTCGAAAAGTTGTCTTGTGAATATCCTCTTCTTGAATTCTCAATTGATGATAACCAGATCTAAGATCAATCTTTGAAAAATACTGAGCTCCAAACAATTGATCAAATAAATCATCAATTCTAGGAAGTGGGTATTTATTCTTAATTGTTAACTGGTTCAATTGTCTATAATCTATACATAGCCGCATAGACCCATCCTTCTTCTTAACGAACAGTACTGGAGCACCCCAGGGAGATGTACTGGGTCTAATGAATCCTTTCTTTATCAATTCCATCAATTGCCTTTTTAATTCTTTCAACTCTTCCATTGACATTCGATAAGGCGTTCTTGAAATTGGTGTGTCTCCTAGAACCAATTCAATTGAAAATTTTACTTCTCTACTAGGAGATAACCAGGTAGTTCCTCCAGAAATACATCAAGAAATTCTCTTACTACCGGGATATCCTTCAATCTTGTTCTGATTTATTAATGTCACAGAAGCCAAATATCCTTGACATCCTTTTTGTACTAACTTGCATGCTTTAATTGCCGAGATTATGGGTATTCTTCTTGTACGGGATTTATCAAAAGTCATAGAGTAAACTTCCTTACCCAGAAAAGTTACTTGCCTTAATTGACAATCTAAATTTGCATGATGTTTAGATAGCCAATCTACCCCAAGGATTACATCATAATCTCACATCTCAAGGCATATCAAGTCACCCGAAAAATTATGTTCTTTGACCAGAATTTGACTGGCAGGGTAATATTCCTTAAGTTTCTTACCCTCACTTAAAGGAGTAGCAACCTCTAACTGTGTAGGTAGTGGGACTGACTGCATTCCTAAGGATTTAGCAAACTCACAACTAATGAAAGAGTGTGTAGCTTCTGAATCAAATAATACATATGCATGTTTTGAGTTTACTAAAAGTGTACCTTCAATAAGTTCGCCTTCTTGCGGAGATTCAGGTTCCACTTCCTGAATAGCTTGTAGATGTCCTTGTTTGGTTCGGGGATTCTAGTTTGCTGGTGCGTTCTTTATCATAGGACAATCTGGAATCCGATGTTGACTGCTTCCACATGGAAGGCAAGCACCCAACCTATGCCAACAGTTCTCAGTTTTGTGTCCACTGATGTGGCAATGATGACAAACATCCTTGTTCCCAACTGGAGCTTTCCCTGCCTTCTTGGTGGATTGATGTACCTTAGGGGTATTCCCTGACTCAAACTTCCTTTTACGGTCAGCAGAACTTTCACCAGACTTTCCTCTAATCTTTTCCACTGTATCATTGGCAGCTTCTAACGCCAGGGCTCTTTTAACCATTTCAGAATATGTGGTAATTAAATATGGTGTTAGCTGGATAATGAAGTTTGGATGCAAACCGTTCATAAATCTTTTCGCTTTCAACTTCTCTGTGGCTATTAGATGAGGAGCATACTTAGACAATCGGGCAAACTATGCCTCGTACTCTGACACCAACATTCTGAGTTGCTTTAAACTAGCAAACTCATTAGCTTTCCTCTCCTAAACTACCTCGGAGAAATACTGATCATTGAATAACTCCACAAACTCCTCCCAACCAACCTGATTTGGGTCCTCTAGAGTAGTTTCCACAGTTTCCCACCACGCTCGGGCATCACGATCCAAGTAGAACGTTGCTAGTTGTATCTTTTCCTCTTCTGTACATCGGATCACCTTAAAAATTCTCTCAATATCCTTTAACCAGTTTTCGGATTCATCTAGATCCGTACTACCAGCAAATCTTGGAGGATCTAAACTTCAGAAATCCTTAAACAAATTTATTCCATTGTGGGTGTTGTTCTTAGCCACAATCCTCATCACTCGTGTTAGATCATGCATTGAGCTTTTCATTTTCTTCCAATTTGCATCACTTCTATCCATGATAATTTGAAAAAAATATCTGAGACATCCAACAATGCATACATTAATATCATCACCCAAACCATGCTCACATTCATCACATACAAATTTTCAGTTTCACATAACATACAACTTTTCATTAACTAACCAAAATATTTACATTACATCAACATTCTTGTTCTAATAAATGAGAAATATTTACAACATCCCTAATAAGCCGAAAATATTTACAATACCTTTAAATCTTAACCTATCATTACACATTTACATGAGAGTTATATATACAACCACCACTAACAAAATGAGAGGTTTTAAAAGTAAGTTCCTAATTCCTAGCTGACTTCAAGCCTGTGCAGCAGACTCCACAGACGACTGTTGATCAACCCCAAGCCCATGATACAGCTCTCTTGCTGCTTCAGACAGTACCTCCCAGTACCCTTCCACCTGATGGAGCAGCATATCCTGTCCCAGCTTCAGACTATCCAGATTGCTCATTATCTAGGTCATAGTCTCCAAAGAGGCACGGGGATTTCCCGCTAGAAATGCGTCTGCAGTCAAGTTCAACACTTCCTCATTTATCTGTACATGAGCTTTCCTTTGGGCCTGAGCATATAACTCTATATCTTGACGGAGCAATTCCATTGCTGACACAAGCCGTTCCTGAGCATTCATGTCCATTCTGTGACAAATAACAAATTAAGTACATATACATTTACAAAATCACTATTACCTTTATAACTAATCTCAGGTTTCTACCCCAACTCACTGGTCATTCCCTAGGTTTACGGAACCTAAGGTTCTGATACCAAACTATCTGTCACGTCCTAAAAAAAGTCTATTTATTGAAAATGACAGAAAACAAACTTAAGAAATAAAACTTATATTCTCATACATCTAACATTGTCATAGCGAAAGCTTAATTACATTATACTTCTCATTCTTAATTACATCTCACTCCTACATTACTAAAGCAAACTAAAGATATTGGACTTCTGAGGACTGATGTCCCTCTTAGCACACTCCCCCTTAAGCATTTTACTCATCTTGATCACCTGAAAAAGTAGGATTTGATGAGCTAACTAGCCTAGTAGGATTCAATCTACTAATAAAAAAGAATTAAGATAACCAAGGACAAGATAAGAAATTTAACTGTTAGCAATGCTGGATATCAAAGATGACTGGATGACCATGTCAAATAGATAACAATTGTGAAACAGAAATACTGAATTAAGATTACATGATCAAGAATTCAGAATAACAACCACGTTCTGGTTCAAATTCATACCCAACTCATGATAAAATAACATGATGACTAATCAAGCTAGTATTGATGCAATGTCAAATATCCACAAATCCTTTATCGTTTCGTACGACCACTAAATGAATTCGGGTGCTCCTCCCGGGACTAGACCAGCCCCATTTGCACTGGCATATATCTCATTTGAGTCCAAAGACCCAATAATTGTCATCACAAATCATTTCTAGTAATGTTCAAGTGTGGTACATAAGTACTCCGAATTTCATATGTAGCAAAGGTTTATGATCTGATGCCAATAACTTTAGAAGATTGAAACAATATAGAAATCAACTGTACTTGGGGAGTTTAAGAATAATCCAAGGTAGGACATAGAAGATAATTGAATGATCCCTTCTTAGTGATATAGGGGTTGGAATCCAAGAAAGTGAGGAGAACAACTTGTTAGGTTAATAGCATAGTGAGTTAACAGGAGACTAAACAAGGAGTGGTACTGGAAACAAGGCAGGACAGTGTATATCGACAGCCAGAGTGTGGCTGTTGACAGCCACTGCCTTCCAGAACCAGATTTCTGGAATCTGAACACTACCTGTCGACAGGCCAAGGTTGGATGTCAACAGGTGAAGGCCATCTGTCGACAGGTGGAGACCATCTGTCGACAGCTACTGGTGTTCTGCATTATCTGGGTTTGGAAGCATGAACCCTGTCAACAGATGGTTTCTGGTTGTCGACAGGCACAGACTAAACTTCCAGAAATAGTGTAAAACTACCACAGGATACTCTACTAAGTGTCTCTATGATTCCTAACATGATTAACAACATCAAAAGAGTCTTATTTACACTTCTGGATACTACTTTACATGAAGGAAAGAAATGAAATAGGAGAAATACAAACTTCACACGAGTGGTTAGAAATTTTAAAAAGGGAAACTACTGATAGTACAACTCTTCTAACTACTTTTTCTTACATCTAGTAGGAGATTTTCCAAAAAACATACTTGATCATAGGCCAAACAAGCTTTCAGTGGATAGAAAAACAATCCTAAAGATGTTTTTAGAAACTAAGCCAGGGTATGAACATGGTAAGACTTTTATCTCAAGTTTCTAATCAAGGAAAGAAGACAAGGAGGAGGGAATAAAGAGAGAATCCTACCTGACGTAGGGAGGTGGATGAAGGTCCTTCTTCTCTTCCCAAAAGAGAAACCAGCAACAAGAGGAAGAAGAAGGAGTAGCTACGGCAAATACAGATGATGAAGTGGCAAGCAACAATAGCCACAGTTGGAGCAGCTCAATAGCTACGATAAAGCAGCAGCAGCTCCTCAATGCAATGGCAGCAGCAGCAGCATTCATAACAAAGAGACTGGGCGAGTGGTGGAAAAGCCCTCACTATGGGTTAAGGGAGGCTTATATAAGCTTCTGGCACGTAGCCAAATTGTGGAGCCATAAGACTCCTTTTTACCACACCAGGCCACGTTTACCATGCATGATCCCCAACTTACACGTATGGTAAAATGTGTAGGCATCTTAACCCAGGTGAAATGGGCTTACGTAGCCCATAATACGTAAGCAAGGATTTTTCAAAAAAAATTGGGTTACGTAAATGGGTTATAAATTAGCTGGTCCATTTGACCCTAAATTGTTATACCCAACTGGTGTCCATTCAAGTTGACAACCATAAGCTAATTAAAAGGTTTTACAAATTATGGTTATTTTAGTTTAATTTTTAGAATTTATTTTTCTCCCAGCAAAAATTGTCAAGAAAATCATTGCGTCGGCTTAATCTTGAAATTCGCACGTCAACAATTCTGGATATTTACATTTCTGATATCAGCACATTTTTCTGGAAATTATGGTGTTCTCAGATTTCAATTTCGTTACAAAATTCTGGTGTCGCCCTGTCGGAGTGCGCACCTCTGAGTACGACACTAGAATAACATTTATTAGTACAAATTAATTCTAAATAAAAGTTAATTACATCACATGATAGTAGTTATGTTTAACAATCAAAATCTTCACATTTTTCTAATTTTTAAATAAATAAAATTTTTGGGGTGTTACAAGAATCTCCACCAAAGCGCCAAGAGACCTCTTGGGAGAACCTCACCAAAATGCAGCCCAACCAAACGGCACACTTCAAATCACAAGGGCAACACAACGGTGGCCCGAAATGAACACAGAACACTCCTGGGAAGAACCTCTGCCAAAAACGACAAAGGGCGATCCTGGGAAGGACCTTCACCAGAACGCACAACCCAACAACCAAACAACACAGACCTTTAGAGTGTACACCGCAGCAAGTTGAACTGCAGAAGCAACGCAAGCAGGTCCTGGGAGAACCTCCACCAGAACCACCAAGGCACAGTTCTGAGAAAACCCACCAGAACACACCAGCCAAAACAACAACATACCTCATACCCTGAGGCAGCACAACAACAGCAGAAATAAGCATGGAACAGTCTTGGAAGAAACCCTTACCAAGCCAACAACAAACGGTTCTGGGAAACCTCACCAGAACACAGAGCAACCAAGCGATGCACCTCAACCCAAAGGGCAATGCAACAGCAACCAGAAACAAGCACAACACAGTTCTGGGGAAACCTCACTTCCGCCAGAACCAACAGAGAAGGACTCCGGGAGCACCTCACCAGAGCTCACAACCAGCCAGCACCAGACCGGCAACAACCACAGACAAGTGTCGCAGCGCTCAACCAGTAATGCAACACAACACACAGAACATCTGCCTAGCCCGAGCAACAACGCCGACCGAGCAGAGCACAGCGCACAATAGCGCACAGACATGAGACCACACACACAACCAACGCAGCACACACCCCAACAACAGGGGAACAGGCAACAAGGCAGGGACACTTCGACTAGTTCCACAGACAACAACTCTGCACCAGTGAAGGCCACACCACATGCAGGCTCTCTCAGCCTTCGCGACACACACACCCAAATGCGATGAAGACGACCAAGAGCACCACGCCTGGACTTGCCTCCAACCGTCCTCCACACGGGAAGACCACTACCAGCGAGTCCACCGCCAACTGTGCCACCATGGCACAAACACACCGAGCGACCACACTCGCCACGCACACGACATAGCAACAGCTGCAACCCTCCTGCAGCGCGCACACGAACCTTGCAGAGAAGTCGCACGCCTACAAAACAATTGAAAGCACAAGTCTAACACTAGTCGGACGGTGTCAGCAGCGTACTAGTACCTTTCTTTGAGACAGCTATAGTTATTAACTATAACACCCCGAAAATTAGTAATTGAAAAATTAGAAATAAAGTAAAATAAATAATTTCCGCATTATCGGAATGATAGAACTTACGTACCACCATCGTATGTGAGAAAACACATCGGAAAATTCCGTAAAAATTTTAAATCAACCCCAAATATTATCCCTAAGCGTTCCACGAAGGAATTCGTGCAACGAAAAAATCCGATTGATCTTGTGTACGTCGCGATGTGATGAATGACCCAATTAGGAAACTAAGTCGAAAAACCGTTAACGCGGAAATATGGCGCGACCATAAATTAAGTAAAGGGTTGGGGGACTTCCAACATCATGTAGTAATGACCCATTAACAAAATTGGGCCAATGGATCACTTTTGGCCCAAGAATAAAAATTGGAACAAGAAATACCCAATTTACACATGTAATTATGTGGTAATTAGGAAGGGCAAATTAGGGTTTAAAAGAGTGTTATTAGCCAAGCATAGCAATCCAAATCGTGGCCAACCATGCTTGACACCTTCCCATGGTGTAGCTACGCCATTTGGGAGGAGAAATCCCCATTTTTGGAAGGTGCCATGCAGAATTCGTAGGCCACATTTCCTAGTCCCATTAGGGCATGAATTGAACCCTAAAACTATAGGAAATCGCCACCAAACTCTTAGGGTAAGTTTAGCATCGAGTTGGGGTCGTGAGCAGAAAACCTAAGGCGCTAGAGGAGAGGAGAACGGCTGGGGAAAACCAAGGCTCTTCCTCAACCTCGCTCTGCATCGACCTGGGTTATTGCATCTCCTAGATCTATCCAAAGGTAGGCAAATCCTTCACCAAACTGTGCAAGACTTATACCCCTAGAAAGATGGTCGAGTCTAGTTTCTAACTCCACTGGTTTGCCTATTTTGCATTCATTAGATCGGGTGTGGTAAGCGTTCTCTCCCAAGTGGTCTGGACGAGGGCTTTTCGGGAGAACGAGACCTCTTCAACCCAAAAGGTAGGTGATCTCGGGCCAAGACTAAACAAAATATATACCATCTTGTAGTGTTGCATGTCTAGTTTCATACGCACTTGATTTTCCCAATTTTCATGTTGTATCCGTCGAGTATTAGGCGTTTTCCCTAAGTCACGCATGTTTAGGGCTTTTTACGTTCTTCATGTGTTGTACATGATTTGAGACCGAAGTAGATCAAACCCCCAACATGAAAGTCCTTCTACTAATTGTCCTCGTCATATTTCATGTTGAAGGTTTTGTCTAAATGTCAGTAGATAGAGAGATATAAGCATGGTAAGAGGATCGTTGTTGGTTCCTGCATTTTCGGGTTTTGGGTTTGAACCTCGTCCGGTCAAGGCAACGTGATTCCAGCGCTTGGTATCGTGTCGGCCTTGGCCGACGTGATTCAGTAAACCGTGACCACAATGTTCGACTTGATTCCGCATCTGACCAGTCAACGGTCCGTGTGAAACTTCGCACCGCGTGGTTTTCTGCGCCGGTCTGATCCGCGACGGGAACACCCGACGCGATTTAACAGGTTTTCCCACTCAAAATTTTTTGCCAATTTTATATTAGTATTTTAATGATATTCATGAACGCGACGGGGTATCCCGTCACGATTCAAGTTAAAAGGCAGCCATGTAGGCCAACGCGATTTAGATTTCTTCACAATTGGCCTTGTTTGACTGTACATCGTGTTTTGAAAAGCGTCTACTGTGTAGGATGCGATTCAAGGACTGACCCGAGACTGTTCTTTCCTGCTAGCCAGTCAGCATGTTTAGTTTCTTGGTCTGTAAGCATGTGACATACTGTTACATAGTGTGCATTGGCCTAAAAGTAATCAACCAATTTGAAAATGGTAATGACATGAATATGATTCTAATGTGTATTTATGTGATTGATCTTATGTTCATTGATTAATATCTTGTGATCTATCTTGAGGTGAAATTGACATGATAAGAATATGATATGAATGTGTGGACGAATACATGTTAGCGTGGACTTGTTAGTTAAGCTTTCTATCATGATTGCATGTGAGTTTTCCTTAGTAATATGCTTTCCGATGTTTCAATTATTTGTTCATTAATTGCATACATGTGTAGGAAAGATCTGTGACACGTCACTTACACATTTGCGATTAGGCACACCCTTCTTGGGGAATTGGGAGCTGTAACGACCCCGACGCCCGGACCCTAAGCTCCCACCAAGAATCTGAACATCGGTGTAGACACGCAAATTTGGCTCCACCGCAGGCAAATTTCATGTTGCGCCGTAATGCCACAAATGGCCCTCTTTTTGCCTTGAAAGAGTGTTTTCCCAATATTTCTGGATCTCACTCATTCTTCCCGGTGCTTCCCCTTCATTTCCAGGGCCCCTCGGGAATTATAGGCATAAATTTCAAGTCGCGACGGATATGGCAGCCGCATCTCTAAAGGCGTCCAGTAACCCGGACGCGATTCAAGATACCCTGGCTTAACGCGACGGCATTGATGGGCGCTACCTTATCGCGGCACACAAGTCGGCCGCGACTATATGCTTAACGCGTCGGCCCTTCATGACGCGACAATGAATTCTTATTTTATTTACGAAAATAGCCCTTTTTAAGGTCACACCCGCCATGGGCGAAGCGATTCCACTTCCACTTTTGGCAGTAGTTTCATAAATAAAATTCGAAAACCTTATCGCGTCATGTGGTGCCGACGCGATTCAGTTTATAGTCACGTCCCTCCTGTCGGACGCTATTTAAAAGTCAGTTATGCACAGTCGCATCATGCCTCCAGGATGCGATTCAAAGTCGGCGGTGTCCCAGAAAGTCGTCGCGCTCAGGCCCGTAATCATGAGAAAATCTTGTAATCGCGTCCTTGTCAGCAAACGCGATTCAGAGAGGTCAAATCAAAATGCCACGTCAAGAGACAGCGCATGTAAGCCCCATGCCTCGAAATTGCCCCTAAGGTAATCGCGTCGACGATGGCCGTCGCGTTTCAAGTCGTGATAGCCCTGGCGGACGCGATTCTGTACTTTATCGCGACGTCCTAACAGGACGCAATTCTGAAGCATGGCGGCAATCGTACGCCTATCTCATCAAACTGACCTTGCGAATCGTGGCCTGCCGCCCGGACGCGATCCAATACAAGTCACGGCCTCCTATCCCGACGCGATTCTAATCGCGGCCTGCCGTTTGGATGCGATCAACATCATAGTCGCGTCCACTGTAGCCGACGCGATTCAAGCATCTGATGCCTATAAATAGACCCCCCATGGTCATTTGTAAAAAAGGGGGTCCACTCACTGCGGCGCAGCCCTGTCAGATTCCCATCTCGACGTCCGATCCAGGGGTACCTTCCACTTCGCGCCATTCATCCGATCCCCTGGAGCCCGACACCGTCTTCTTCCATCTTCCACGTGAACTGGAGCAAGGCAGGAGCGACGTTCTTCCTCCTCTTCTTCCTCCGTCCATCCAACCGGCCACGCCGCCATGCCGCACACCATTTAGGGAAGCACCCCCTCCCTTTCCTCTTTTCTCTTTCATCCACCTCCTCCGGGCCCCATGTGGTCCTTTTTATTTTCATCTCCTCCAGGTCCCACGTGGCCCTTACACCCTTTTTACACACACACACAAGCATGCATACACACACACATACCTATTCTTTAGGGGTTTAAAAGCCACCATCCGGTAAGTCGTTCCCCGTGTTCCTTTATTCTTTCATTTTATTTATTTTGGATTGACACTACACACACGTGGCTAATCCCCTTTTATTCTTTTTGTCTAGTTTGTCAGGGTAATCAAATAAGGAAATGCCCTCTACCACGGCCGGCCGTGCTCCTAGAGGAAGAGGAACCCACAACCCCCGTGCAATCTCCCCACGCTCCAAAAGGTATTTCTCGCGATCACTTCTTCCATCTCGCACCCCTCGCCGTGCATTCTCCATTCGGCACCCTCGTGTGCCTGGCGATCATGATCTTTTCATTTTCCATATTTTCCCGCTTTCCACTTTTTTTACCACCCCCTCTTTGTGGGCCTCTCTCTCTTTCTCTCTTCTTCAGGGTCTCGAAGGAACCCCAGAAAAAAGGGGGAAGCGGAAAGCGGTATCCATAGTCTGGCGATCACGGTGGGACCTCTTTTGCGCTTTCCATTTGATTACCCCCTCCTTCGTGCCCCACGTGACACTCTTCCTTTTATTTATTTTATACCCTGCAAAGCATGGTGTGTGTTTAATTCTATTTTTTCCTTTTTTATACATATATCCTGCCTTCTTTTCTACTTTGTTTTCGTTTCTCGGTTTGCCTTTGGAATCGCGTCCAAAACAGAGGATGCGATTTAGGCTTATTATGTGTCCTCCTAACTGGACGCTTCTTCTTGTCGTGCGGTTAAACCCGACGCGTCACGGTTTTGTTGTCGCGCCGGAAATAGCCGACATGTTTAGCCTGTCGCGGCGGCTAACCCCAACGCGTCTTTGTATATCTTGATTTTTATTTCCTATACATCTTTCCTGCTTACTGCCTGTTTACTGCTTTGTTTTTTGTTCTCGGGTGCATGTTTGCAATCGCGTCCAACATAGAGGGTGCATTTATAACGCGTCCCCTGTACTGGACACGTTTCAGTTTACTGTCGTGGCAGCACAGGCCGACGCGTTATTGTCACGGCAGCAAAGGCCGATGCATTCTCTGCCAGCAGTCCATCCACAGGGACCAGGTGCGGCCCTGACAGCCTTCTGGGGCTCTCAATTCTGCATCCAGGTGACTGGACACGATCTTGAAGTCGCGGCTCCTGTACCCGCCGCGATTCAGCTTGCTGACAGAAACGCACCCCTTTTGCCATTTTTGCTATAAACTGTTGCATGCATGGCATTTTTTTGCATTGGTCAGGGGGCCTCCTTCCCTCATATCCTAGGCTCCACACACCCTTCTGGTGAAGGCAAGCTCTCCATTAGGCATTCTGTCCCTTTGGACTAGCGAATCTTCTCCCGGAACGCCATAAGTCTCTGTACCCCGTGGATTCCCTCACGGCGGACCGAGCTGGTTGTACCCCTCCGTTGACCCGAGTTTAGATATCCATTGCGTGGTGAGAGGTGATTCTAGTTGTACCGAAGTTCCATACTCTACCCAACTAGGATCTCACCTGGAGTGACACAATATTTTTCAATCCATTAATTAATTGTGAAACTCCTAAAAACAAGCGTTAAGCATCATAACTTGATTGAACCATATTGATTGATTAATCTTTGTTCAACTTGTTTGTTTGCTGACTTGTTAAAAATAGACCCAGGCTATCATGCTAATTTTTATATGGACTATGAGGATAATTCAAGCGTCCAATCTTTCCAATCCCATGTCCGTCCATTTCACCACCGTGAGGGACAACCTTCCACCTCCTATGGCTACATGCACACACCGCGCACTAACCAATCTGATGTCCCTCCATACCTCACTCAATCAGAACCCAGCAAGAGCCACCCCCCCCCCCACCACGACCCTACAGTCCAAAATGTCTTGCACGCCCTTGATCAACTTACCCCTCAACAGCTCAATTTCATACAATCTTTAGTTGAGGGTGTGACTCCTTCTCCCTCTCCTTCTTCCTCTTCTTCTCCCTCTCCTTCTCCCTCTCCTAGGCACCCACCTTTGTACATTCCAGCTACTTCGCCACATACCCCTACATTCTTCATCACCTCGGCCCCCTGGCCATTTGCACTCCCGTGCTCTGGTCTGTACGGACCAACCCTTGGGAAGGCCCACTAATTCAAGGCCACCCCCATGTACTCCCTCACTTGCCCAGCAGCAACCCACTCCACTCCAGAATGCTCTTCTCCAAAAATTGAATAATTTGGAGAATCAAATAAATAAGCTTTCGAATCCCATGGGTGACCCCGTCGCCGCCATGCCGGCTCTCCCTCAAATTTATATTCATCCTTCAGAGATGTTGTCGTACCGACTATACAATGGCACGGGGAACCCCTACCTTCACATTATAGAATGCCTTTATGAGTCTTCCCGTTGGCAGCAAGATCCTGTCATTCTGGCATATTTATTTAGAAAATCTCTTGACGGCCCTGCACTCGAATGGTTCTACTCTCTAGAAGCAAGTGAGGAAGGAGACTTCCACCCTCTGCATAAAAAAATCCTTCAAAGCTACAAAGACCGCATCAGCCCTTATCTCTCTGTCACGGATCTAGCATCCGAGAAGATGGGGGCCGACGAGGCCTTCGTACAATTTGCTGACCGTTGGAGGTCAATGACCACCCGCCTGCAAAATGTGCTCTCGGAGTCAGAGCAAATTAAAATCATTATTTCCAACTCTACTCCGAGGTTTAGGCACATCTTGGCCATGAACCAAATCACCTCCATGGAGGAGCTCTACGAACGGGGATGTTACATCCAAGCCCATCTGATGGACTCACCGATCGTAGAGCTGTTTAATCAAATTAATCCAAGAAAGGATGGATCAGTGGACGCCATCCACCATCCACCTCACCATCATACAACATACACCCCATGTACATCTCCGCAAACACCCATTTACCACAACATGATGCCACCCAGGCGTCCACTGATTCGTCCTTTTCAGACTCAGCAACCTCCAACCGGGCCCTACGACTCCCCTATTTTTCATGAAGAAGCTCATGTGCCCCACGTTGCACCTGCTCCGGCTCCCATTTCGATTCCCATACCTCCACCACAACAACCTCTACCTTCACCACAGCTTGTTGCTCAGGCCGAATTTGCCAGTGCCCAACCCATCTGCAAAACCACCTGGTGTTACGACGATGAACCTTCTGAGGCCATGTTCGTACGCCATTTACCTACGCCTAAACCTCCACCAACCATCACACCAGTCATTACACCTCCCATTTCGCCAACACCATTGGCAACCGAACCCGAGCAAATCTTCCCCTTCATACCCATCGCGCCTCCACAGGCCATACAACCTCCCATTACACCCACCATATCCACCCCCATCCAACGGAGCGGGTGTAAACATTTGAGGAGCAACAAGCAAGTACAGCAGAAGGAAGCCCCGGGACCGGGCATGCTATTCAAAATCCAAGATTACATTCCTCGCATGTCGGTCATTGTCAAAATATCGGGCACATTCATCGAGCAGGAGTCCTCCCCTCCAATCATGGCCGTTAAGAGGCCTTCTAAATCTATGCCACTCGTACCCGTTGCCAACCGGGTTCATTTTAAAATACTCATAGGGAATCAAACCCTCCAAGCTCTCATGGCCCCTCACACCATTGTTGTGAACCTTCCCACTCTAGTGAAGGGGTCAGCTTCTCAGATTGTGCTCATGCACTCCAACGCCAAATCATTGGCACAATCTATTATTCAAGGGGATGTGCCCCTTAGATGTAATGGATATTTGATGGATTATTAATGAAATTGGAGTTATTTGATATTAAAAAAAAAGGGACGTGCCCCCTCCCGTATCACACGCTATACAATCTTTGGGCACGGTCCCCTCATTGTTGCTTCCAATTTCACCAGTGGAACTCCCCACCCTTTCATTAAACTATATTCCAAGGGAGTTGCCACTGTTGCTTGAAACTTTGACGGAAGTCAGCAACCCTCCCCTCCTTGAGAGCCGTTCAATCTGGTCAAGAAGAGCACGACTATCTGCCCGCTGGGCAAAATTTATGAGGAAATACCTGGGGGTTAAAATGTTGATTTCCAAGCGGAATATTAAACGCAGGGCAAGGCAAGAAACCAGGGGGCCTCCTCCATCTTTTCCATTTTCTTTCCAATCTTCTTTTGTGTTGCTTAGCACCTTTCCATTGATTCTCCACATTCCCTCCCCACGGGAGGCATTTTATTTTCATTTGTTGTACAATCCATCCTCTTGCACTGGCATCGCGCCCCTTTTTGTACTCCCTACTCTCCCTTCCGTGCCCCTCGTGGCACATCTTCCCATTGTGCCACGCCTGGCACGTCTCCCTTCCGTGCCCCTCGTGGCACTTCCTGTTGTGCCACGCCTGGCACGTCTCCCCTCCGTGCCCCACGTGGCACATCTCCTTCTTGTGCCCCATGCGGCACGTCTCCATCCTGTGCCCCACGCGGCACCTTTTCACCTTGCGCCCCATGCGACGCGCCCTCCTTTCTGGCCCCTCGCGACCCGCTTTTTCCTTTCCCTCTTCCGGCCCATCCGGATTCTTTTCTTCTCTCAGGGCACCTCGCCCTCCTTCTTCTCCAAACCCCTCCGACCCCGTCGGAGTTTCCAAAATCTTTCCTCCACTCTCTCCTCGCCGCCTTTAATCGGGTCCTTCGACCCTTCTCGCATTGTTTTCGGGGCTTTAGCCCCCACTTGTCATTTTAATTTCCAAATAAAAATGTAAATTCTTGTAAACCTTAGAGTCTCGCCCCAACGCAGGGCATCCGTCCTTTCCTCACCCTCTTTTGGGGCTTTAGCCCCCACTTAGTTCTTTAATTTCCAAATAAAAAATGTAAATTCTTTGTAGCCTCTGAATCTCGCCCCAGCACAGGACATTCGTCCTTCTTTACCCTCCAAAACTCTTATTTTTAAAAGTTTTTTTTATCAATATCAAAAATCTATAAAAAGATGAATATTTCAGCATTCTCATGTCGTCGTAGCATTTCCATTATGAGAATTCCGCGTGAGGAATCCAAAATTACCTCTCGGGTCATTAAAGTTTGCCCTTAGCATGGGCACTTGCACACACTTCACGGCGCCCAAAGCCAATTGCTCCCGATAGACACCGTCACTGTCACAGCCACGCCTGAAAGGCACAAACACTTGTTTCTCCCCTCTTTCGGCCGAAGTATGGGTAGTAGGGGCAGTCTGGGCAAGGCAACCACCCAAAACACTCCGTCATGAGAGGATGTCTCGAAAATGAGCAAATCAAATGACAAATAAAAATCAAAGTCAAAATGCATGTCAAGAGCGGCAAAGCCCCCGCAGGGATCCAAATGGACCTGGACGTACGCATGCAAAAATAAAAAACCAAATCAATCATAATAGGGCATGGCAAAGAGTGGCAAAGTCTCTGCGAAGATCCAAACGGACTCGGTCGTACGCATGTCCTTACAATCAAGTGGTCATCACTCAAGATTCCAAAATAACTCAAAAGCCCCAGTGTTTAAATGAGACTGAATCTTCTGTCGGCTGTGCCAAGGAAGGAAGTCAAACCTAACTCCTCGAATACCCATATAAAGCTTATCTCCAAGTTTTCTTCCCTTCCTCCTGCCAGACTTAGTCACCTTTTCAGGCATGGCTTTGACAGTGCACTACCAACCAAGTGCAATTAGCCCGTGGGCACCACGTTAAAACGCACGCCCTACTCTGGGCATTCTTTAATGAAACGGGAGGTAACAAAGACCCCTCGCCAGTCAATCTTTATAACTCTAACGCCGCCATGGCATGGCAATGTTCCAAAATCACAGAAAAATCGAATATTTCCCAATTTCCAAAAAAAATCGAATATTTCCAAAATCCACAAAAAACAAATACTTCCAAAATCAAAAGAAAATTCAAATTTTCCAAAATCACAAAGAAATCAAATACTTCCAAAAATCAACAAAAATCAAATATTTCCAAAACCAACAAAAAATTTTCAAATATTTTTAAAAATCAACAAAAATTCAAATATTTTCATAAAAAACTCAACAAAAATTTAAATATTCCAAAAAAATCCAAAAAAATCAAATATCTCCAAAATCCACAAAAAATTCAAATACTTTCAAAAATCCAAAAACAAAATCATGATGGTATTGCACGAGGCAATTACATCATGTCTGCGTCAGATCGATGCAATTCTTCCCCTTCATGGACTCCTCCCATCTTGAACTCCAAACTCTTATCCAAGAACACTTATCATCATGGTTAAACCAAACAAACCGAATGAATCATGGATGTTTGTTTAATGCTTTATTAATGCTCCAAGCCATGAATGTTGTTATGCCATGTTGTCTGTTATCTTAGCTAATGAGTTTTGAGTGCAGGATTCGAGTTACCTCATCTGGCGCTACATCGAGCGGCAGCTGCTGCCCCCCACCATCAAGTTATCTATATGTTATACCCTTAGAGCACACCAAGGACCTTGTGGCTCTGAGGAATCTGGGATTTGAGTTCTCCTTTAACAAAATAGATTATCCAGAGGACCTTAGCCGTACGATAGGCCGTTACGCTTGGCACCTGAGGACGACGACCCTTGCATACCCCCCGTCTTGACTCAATGTCATCATAACAATATCCTTGGTTATTTTCTACTCCTTTTAACCTATTTTTCTTTTAGCCCAACATGCATGCATATTGAAATCACAGTGGAAAACCACTCTTGCAATGCAATTTGAGGGCCATCCGCGCCCCAAATTCAAAAGCAATTTGAAATATTCCACTCCGAGTCAAGTACCCAACTCCCTTTGATGTTGCCTGCGGGCTGATTTCCTTAGAACCCCTTATTTGGACTTATCCTTTTTATTTTTCGCCTTTACTCATAAAGATCCACCTGAGGCAGTGGCAGACGCCCCCGATGGTGAAACCTAACGGATTGTGTCCTTAGGTACTTCCCCTTCGCAGGAAGTTGATCTCTCCTTCTCTCCCCAAGATCCACCTACAGCAGTGGCAGATGCCCCCAATGGTGAAACCTACGATTGTGTCCTTAGGTACTTCCCCGACGCTGGAAGTTGGTCTTTTCTTTCCTTTTGTGCCCCACGTGGCACCTTTCCTTCTTATCCCTTCCTTTGTCCAGCATTTGTTTCTTTAGGTCTTCTTCCTGGTGGTGACTTCCTTGGGTGTTGGGGAAAGACTCTCATCAGGTGGCAGTCACCCAATGATCATGCGTGTCTATTTTTCACCTTGGCATCTACTTTTCAGTCCACTCCACTTCATTCCACTTCGCTACGCTACGTTCCTTTCATTCACTTCACTCCATTGTGCTCCACTCCGTGTCCCTTCGCTCGCTCCCCAGCAAAGCAGACGCCAAGGCGTGGCAGCTGTAGATACGCAAATTTGGCTCCACCGCAGGCAAATTTCATGTTGCACCGTAATGCCACAAATGGCATTCTTTTTGCCTTGAAAGAGTGTTTTCCCAATATTTCTGGATCTCACCCATTCTTCCCCGGTGCTTCCCCTTCATTTCCCGGGCCCCTCAAGAATTATAGGCATAAATTTCAAGTTGCGATGGATATGCAGCCGCGTCTCTAAAGGCGTCTAGTAACCTGGACGCGATTCAGGATACCCTGGCTTAACGCGACGGCTTTGATGGGCGCTACATTATCGCGACATACAAGTCGGCCGCGACTATATGCTTAACGCGTCGGCCCTTCATGACGCGACGGTGAATTCTTATTTTATTTACGGAAACTGCCCTTTTTAAGGTCGCGTCCGTCATGGGCGACGTGATTCCACTTCCACTTTTGGCAGCATTTTCATAATTAAAATTTGAAAACCTTATCGCGTCGTGTGGTGCCGATGCGATTTAGTTTATAGTCGCGTCCCTCCTGTCGGACGCTATTTAAAAGTCGGTTATGCACAGTCGCGTCCTGCCTCCAGGATGAGATTCAAAGTCGGCTGTGGCCCAGAAAGTCGTCGCGCCTAGGCCCGTAATCATGAGAAAATCCTGTAATCGCGTCCTTGTCAGCAGACGCGATTCAGAGAGGTCAAATCAAAATGCCACGTCAAGTGATAGCGCATGTAAGCCCCATGCCTCGAAATTGCCCCTAAGGTAATCACATCGTGATGGCCGCTGCGTTTCAAGTCGCGGCAGCCCTGGCGGACGCGATTCTGTACCTTATCGCGGCGTCCTGATAGGACGCAATTCTGAAGCATGGCGGCAATCGTGCGCTTGTCTCATCAAACCGACCTTGCAAATCGCTGCCTCCGCCCGGCCGCGATCCAATCCAAGTCGCAGCCTCCTAGCCCGATGCGATTCTAATCGTGGCCTGCCGTTCGGATGCGACTCAACATCATAGTCGCGTCCGCTGTAGCCGACGCGATTCAAGCATCTGATGCCTATAAATAGACCCTCGAGGGTCATTTTTAAAAAAGGGGGTCCACTCACTACGGCGAAGCCCTGCCGGATTCCCGTCTCGACGTCCGATCCGGGGGTACCTTCCACTTCGCGCCATCCATCCGATCCCCTGGAGCCCGGCGACGTCTTCTTCTGTCTTCCACGCGAACCGGAGCAAGGCGAGAGTGACGTTCTTCCTCCTCTTCTTCCTCTGTCCGTCCAACCGGCCACGCCGCCACGCCGCACACCATTTGGAGAAGCACCCCCTCCCCTTTCCTCTTTTCTCTTTTCATCCACCTCCTTCGGGCCCCACGTGGTCTTTTTTACTTTCATCTCCTCCGGCTCTTACGTGGCCCTTATACTCCCTTTTTTTACACACACACACATGCATGCATACACACACACACACATACCTATTCTTTAGGGGTTTAAAAGCCACCATCCGGTAAGTCGTTCACCGTGTTCCTTTATTCTTTCATTTTATTTATTTTGGATTGACACTACACACATGTGGCTAATCCCCTTTTATTCTTTTTGTCTATTTTGTCAGGGTAATCAAACGAGGAAACGCCCTCTACCATGGCCGGTCGTGCTCGTAGAGGAAGAGGAACCCACAACCCCAGCGCAATCTCCCCACGCTCCAAAAGGTATTTCTCGCGATCACTTCTTCCATCTCGCACCCCTCGCTGTGCATTCTCCATTCAGCACCCTCGCGTGCCTGGTGATCACGATCTTTTCATTTTCCATATTTTACGGCTTTCCACTTTTTTACCACCCCCTCTTTGTGGACCTCTCTCTCTTGCTCTCTTCTTCGGGGTCCCGAAGGAACCGCGAAAAAAATGGGGAAGCGGAAAGCGGTATCCACAATCCGGACAGCCGCCCATGGGTCCGGAGACCCGAAAGGGCTAACGGATCGGTCTAACAAAATATGTAATAGAGATAAATAACAACAAACGTACTAAAGTGCACCACAAGTGAACGAAAAGTGTCCAACACTAAGTAACAGTCTAGTATAGTCCCAAAGTAAATAAAGTACAAGTGCTGAAATAAAAAGGGAAATAACACGTCCCTTAGGGGCATACCCCGATGGTGGTACAACTACTGAGGGAACACTGCTCACTAGAGATGCCGACTACTGCGGGCCCGTCTCCTCAGTCAGCCGCGGAGGGAGCTGCTGTGAAGTCTCACCTACAAAACAGGGAGTGAGCTTCACGAAGAAGCCCAGTAGGGACTACCAATCTACCACTGGTTCTAACAGCAGAATAGAACTAAGTGCAATAAATAATAAAGCAGTAAAGTATATTCTACTAACAGAGTCAAGTGTGGAAGCGTGAAAGAAACTACACCTACACAGCGGGACCGGAAAATCCGTGTAAACCAAGGCACCACAAGAACCCAGCTGTAAACACAGACAGTAGACACTGCCTGGAGAAACACACTAGCTACAGAACTCTACACTAGTCAGCCGGTCAGGTGCGCCACGCGCCTTACCCTCGACCAATGGTCCATGTCTAGCACCTCCCGTCTGAGTGAGACGCGGAACTAAGAACAAACACAACTGCCGTAGTCTGGCCGGACTATGGTCCCACACCTGACCCCTCTAAATGGTTCCGGAACCATGTAGAGTGAGGCAGTGAGAAAGGACTAGCTGGTCCGCACCGTAAGAGCACCACAGCTATCTCGGAGAACCAGACCAGCTAAGAGAGCTCTACAAACGACTCTACGCCGTTGTCCCCACCGTTTTCCCGTTCTGCTCCCAATCCGTGACTTGAGCACGCCCACCGCCCGGAGAACTCCCTCTAACAGACGGGCGGGGCTGGGGGTCCCAGGTAACGGTAACATCCTGTCTCGTGAACAAGCCCTCAAGTGCCTAGCACCGGGCGAAGAGACTAGAGTAGCACTGCACTAGGAACAGCACAGGTGCCAAGAAAACCGAGTCGCAGCGGATGCGGAATATCAAAACCTGTCGCCAGTGCCTCTCGGTCAGAGAGGCGACGCAGCGATGCGTCGCGACCAGATCGCGACGATCCTGCCTGTCGCGACAAGAAACCAGAAGGTGGCCCTTGAGCCCGTCGCGATAAGAACGCAACGGCTGAGGGCACCACAACAAGCCTGGTTCATCTGAACCCGACACGTACCCCATCGCGATCCAATCGTAACAAGGACGGAGGTCGCGTTTCGACAGAACCCCGAACTCCTGGACGCCGCCACGTACCCCGTCGTGTTTGCTAGACGTGACAGATGTCGGGATGCGTTCAAGGAGAATGCGACGCAACGATACGTCGCAACCTGGTCGCGACTAGGAAGCCCGTCGCAAACACAGCCGAGTGCCCAAACAGAGCAACCTCAACCACCTAAAAACCACACAAATTGATACAAACGGAGGGGAAGCATGGAGACATGGGAAGCATGCTAAATATCATCCAAACCACCCCAACAACCATGCATGCTAAGGAAGGTAAAGCTACACTCTAATCCTCACATGCACAACATAAACACTCTTCATGAACACCCCAAACCAAGCATGAATTCACCGAAACCAACATCATGCAACCATCACACAAGGATCATGAAGCACAGTGCACATCTTAAACAAGGATTCTAGGATTGGAGAAGGGGGTTTGGCCCTATCATGTCAGAGCTAGGGGAAAGATTGGGTTCCCTACCTCCAAACGAAGATCTACCAAATTAGGGCCTTCTCGTAGGATAGCACCCCTCCACCTCCGAGCTCCAATGCTCCACGATCCGCCCATGAGCCGGGCACAACTTCCTTCAAGCACCAAGAGAGGAGGATCCACCAACGAAAGAGGATACACAGTGAGAAAGGGTGAAAAGGAGGAGGAAAACCTCAACCAAAACCCCAAATCAAAGCACAACCCAAATCACACAACTTACCAAGCAAACCACACAACACTCCAAGCCATAATAATTCCCACCCAAGCTCCTCACGCAGTCACCAAGCACAGAGGTCACCGGAGAAGAAGAGAACACAGGGCAAAAGGGCGAAAAGAAGCTGTGCTCTTGGGTTTGGGGACTTAAACACAGACAATAAGAATGTGACGGACCTGGTCGTCACGTTACAAACACTAACGCGACACCCCCCTACGTCGCGATCTGGAACAGTTAGCCAGTCAGACCACCAATCGATGTGCATGCAAAACTGACAGCAAGAATGCGACGGCCAACCATGTCGAGTTCATGCATGCACTTCGACACGTGGTGCAACTGTCCCGACAGCAAGACGACAAGAAGACAGTCTGTTGTCAGGATCCTGTCGCGACAAGGGCGGCCGGCGCGTTCCAGACCAGAACGCAACGGTCACCTACATCGTCTTCAGAACGCGACGGGTCGCTATGTCGCGACCACAACCGGGAGAGTTAACCCCTAAAGGTAACGGGATGTTACAATCTAACCAATAAAAAAAACAATTTCGTTCTCGAAATTAAGGGTGAAACTAGGGGAAGAAAGAGTAAACAAAGTACCTGTCACTCGAACAAGTAAGGGAACTGCTCCCGCATCTCGTCCTCACGCTCCCAAGTGGCCTCGCCACCGGCGCGGTGCTCCCAAACCACCTTGAGGAGCGGGATCTACTTCCTACAAAGCTGCTGCACCCTGCGGTCCACCACGCTGACTGGGTACTTCAGCACGAACAGGTCAGGGGAGACCTCTAGCTGCGAGTAGTCGAGTACGTGCGAAGGGTCTGGCATGTACTTCCTTAGCTGTGACACTTGGAAGACGTCGTGGACACATGCCAACTCGGACGGAAGAGCTAATCGGTAAGCGACCTCGCCAACCCGCTCCAGGATGGGAAAGGGGCCAACAAACCTGTAACACCCCGGAAATTTAGTGATTTAAAATTTTAGAAATAAAGGAGAATAAATTAAATAAACATATTGGAGAGACTTCCAACACCAAGTGTTAATGACCCATTAACAAGATTGGGCCAATGGAGCACGTTGGCCCAAGGATATAAAATAAATTGGGACAGGGAATTACCAGAAATTCATGTATGTAATTATGCCATAATTAGAAAGGGCAATTTAGGGTTAAAATTAAGGTAAGTAGTCATGTAAGGTAAGCCAAAACCGAACCCAACTCTAAGAGGGGGTTTCCTAAACCTTTGCTACCTCCTTTGGAGAAAAGAGTCCCAGATTCTTGGAAAAACAGGGAGCAGAATTCGTAGCCTCTTTCCTAGTCTCGTTAGGACTCTTAACTACAACCTAAATCTATAAGAACTCATCCTCAAACTCTTGGGGAAGGTTTAACAACGAGTTGGGGTCGTTTGGAGGCAGGCTAGAGCTTCTGAGGAGAAGGAGAAAGGCTGGGAACCCGGAGTTCCATCCCCTGCATCCTCTGTTGCGTCCAGAACATCGACTGGTCTTAGATCTTCATAAAGGTAGGTGTTCTGGGGCCAAGATTAAAGAAAAACAACACCAACATGTAGTTCTTTGAGTCTAGGTTCATTTTCACTTGGTTTGACTGGTTTTCATGGAGTATACATTGTGTATTGGTGATTTTCCCGAAGTCTCGCACAGTTAGGGCTTTTCCCATTCTTCTTATTATGCACGTGATTCAAGACCAAATTTGACTAAACTTTCTTCATGAAAGTTCTTCCACTTGAAGTCACGGTCATCGTCTATGTTGGACGTTTTATCCAAAGGTCTTTCATTAGAGAGTTAGGAGAATGATAAGAGAGTCTCTGCATGATACTACGATTTCGGGTTTCACTTGACTTTTGTTATTCACATGTTTTCTAGGGATTCGAGACCGAAATAGATCAAACCCTCAACATACAAATTCTTCTACTAGTTGTCCTCGTCATCTTTCTTGTTGAATGTTTTGTCTATATGTCATTCGTTATAGAGTTATAAGAGGCAGAAGTGAATCACTGCATGAGATGTGTTTTCGGGTTCCACATGACCTATAAGTTTGTTCTGGAAGGGCACTAGTGTCGACACTACTTAAGCTAGTGTCGACACACTGTCCCAAAATCGTCCAGATGATGTTCTGGGAAGGCCTCTAGTGTCGACACTACCTGATCTAGTGTCGACACACTGTCCCAGTTTGACCCAGAGAGTTTCTAGGAAGCTGATCTAGTGTCGACACTACTGATCTAGTGTCGACACACTTCCCATATTGGCCAGAAGGTTTTCTGAAAGCTGTCTCTAGTGTCGACACTACTTGATCTAGTGTCGACACTACTGACCTTTTTCCTTGTATTTGAAGCACTGTGTCGACACTACTTGATCTAGTGTCGACACTACTTGACCAGTTTTGCATGATTTTGTCTTGTGTTTGAAGCATTGTGTCGACACACTTGATCTAGTGTCGACACTACCCTCACAAGAATTTGCATATTTTGGGTCCAATCATTACATGAGGTCTACTAGCATGTGCATGATGTATATAGTATGCATGGACCTAAAATAAATCAACCATTGAAAAATAGTAATGATATGAATACGATTCTAATGTGTAATTGTGATTGATCTTATGTCCATTGGATTATCTTGTGATCTTGCTTATTGTCAATTGATAAGATAAGATTATGATATGAATGTGGGAATGAATACATGTTAGTGTGGACATGTTAGTGGTGTTAATGTTATGATTTGCATATGAGTTTCATAGTTACATGTTTTCCGGTGTTCAATTGATTATTTGTCATATGCATACATGTTAGGAAAGCACATGTCCTACATACGATCTGTCTTTAGAAACATCCTCATGTCAAGACATTAATGATCTATGAAACATAAGATACGTCGTTATCCTGCCTTGTTCTTTTGAGTTGTTTGTCATTCCTTGACTTTATGAATGATCATGTTCCTTTTACTACGAGCTTGTTATTGAAACTCTGTGGCCATAATATGAATCTGTTTGTTCGGCACAACGTGGGACTCCGGTCCAAACATGATCCAATGCCTGTGCAATAGGGGCCCTGTCCGGTCTTGGGGAGGAGCGCCCCAACGTACTTATTAACCGCGGGAGTATGGACTCTTGGTGCTTGGCATAGCACAACTGACATGCAAGATTGTGAAAATGTGCCTCCTATTTGACATGATAAGTTTGACTTGACATGATATGATACGTCTGTTCATGTGAACACATGAGATCTGTTTGAATATGGCCAATCTCTTCTGATATGATTCTATTCTTGAAATATCTGTCCACGGTATATGAAACTCGACATTTGATCTGATATGATATATGTTCTATTCTGCTATTCAATCTATTAGTATTGAATACATTGTCATCATATTCGTGTGCATATCTGCCTATTTAAAATGTTAATCATGTATACTAGTGCCCGCACATTATTGAGATGTAAATCCTACTGAGCTAGTTCGCTCACCCCTATCATCCTGCTCTTTTTCAGGTAGTGATGAAGAACCAGTGGAGTCAGATGGGACAGGGCAAGAGTGACGAGCACCTGTCATATGAATAGTTGTCAGTTTAGGAATAGAAATTTAAGTAGTTGATGTATTAGAGAAACGTTGTTATTTGATTAATAAACATTTTCAGTTGATTCTTCTTGTGTGAGGTGGTATCTAGTTGAATGGATGGAAATAAGGTATACTTTTGGAGACCATATTATAGTCTCAAATGTGTTATTATATTCAATTGTGACTCTGCGCTATTCAACTGTGATACGTCTGTTTGTATCGTTCACGTCCCCCGGTATTTATTCCGCTGCTAAATATCGGGGCGTGACAGTTGGTATCAGAACCCTAAACTTAGGGTCCAAGGGAATAGGAACATAGAATGAAACTAGATTACACGAGTCAAAATCTGGCGTATCTAATGTGAGCTTGGGTAGAGCCATGGGAATAGAAGTCACATGAGATATATTAGATGACTGACTCATATTATTATCTTGAAGGTTCTTATTACCTCAATGGCCGCTGAACGTGCCCAGGCTAGGGACATGCAACGAACTATACAGAACTTGACTCAGGCTATCCTGCAAGCCACCCAGGGTGGAGGTAACCGCGGAGCCGGTGAGCTCCATCGAAATTTTCGAAATATGGATCCGCCTAGGTTTGAAGGGAGTACTGACCCAGATGTTGCTGAGCACTGGGTTAAGGAAATTGAAAGGATATTCAAGGTTATGCAATGCACAGACTAGAACAAGGTGCTCCTGGCGACTTTCCAATTGGAAAAGGATGCCAGGGCATGGTGGGAGTCGGTAGAAGCAACACTAAATGAACAACAACTAACATGGGCTCAGTTCATTGAGCGATTCAACACCAAGTACTTTTCTGAGAGGGTCCAAGAACGGAAAGCAGCCGAATTTGCGACTTTGAAGCAGAGAGGACTCAATGTGGCTGAGTATGAGGCACAATTCTCTCGTCTGTCCCGATACGCTGTTCACTTAATTGGGACAGAAAGGATGAAGGCGAAACGCTTTCTGAATGGCTTGAGGCCCCAGTTCATCACTCAACTGGCGCCAATGGACATTCAAACCTATGCTGACATGGTTAAGAAGGCTCAGTTATTGGAAGATGCCATGGAGACTGCCGAAAGAATTAAGGGAAAATCCGTGAAACGGGAGCAAGTGTCTTCTGCTGGGAGGTATCAGCCGACTATTGGGAAGAAAAGGCCTAGTGGCGGAGTAAATGAACCAGCAGATAAGAAGCCGAAGGAGTTAGGTAAGCAGATAGTGGTGACAACGGGAGAAAGGTGCAAACATTGTGACAGAGCTGGTCATCGGTCTGAAGAATGCTAGAGAGCGTAAGGGAGACGCCTGCGCTGTGGGAGTCGTGACCATAGGATCTCCGACTGCCCAATGTTGAAAGAACAAGCCCCTCAGGACAAGCGTCCGAATGGACAGAAGAGGCAAGGTCGACTGCAAGCTGTCCAGGAACCAGAAACTGCTGAAGAAGGAGGTATCGTGGAAGGTACACTTACTATTCTTTCCTGATCCGCATATGTTCTCTTTGATACGGGAGCTACGCATTCCTTCATATCTCAAACATTTGTTGATACCCTACCTGTGAAACCCGTCCCAATGAAATCCGGAATAGTTGTGTCAACCCCGATTGGTCCTGGCACCAATCTTACAAACCATATGCCATCCAGTGAAGTGTTGATAGACACCCAAAACCTACCAGCAAACTTAATATGTATGGACATGGCGGGGTATGATGTGATACTGGGAGCAGAATAGATGTCTGAACATGGGGCTAGTATCAATTGCAGGAGAAGTCGGGTAACCTTTAGCCATTACCCAAAACTAGTGTTCACAGGGGATAGAAACCGCAGGAGATTGTCACTTATCTCTGCACTACAAGCCAAAAGGATGATGAGGAAAGGTTGTATGGCCTTTCTTGCTGTTGTGGTCATCGCAAAGAATGAAGTCAAAGTTGAGGACATCCATGTCGTCAGCGAATACGCTGATGTTTTCCCCAAAGACTTGCCAGGAATTCCTCCTGAGCGAGAGGTCAATTTTACCATCGAGTTGGTCCCTGGAGCAGCACCAATATCTAGGGCACCATATAGAATGTCCCCCGCAGAACTGAAGGAATTAAAAGAGCAACTGATGGAACTGTTAGAGAAGGGTTTCATCCGACCAAGCACATCGCCATGGGGTGCACTTGTTCTCTTCGTCAAGAAGAAAGATGGGTCGATGAGGCTATGCATAGATTACAGACAACTAAATCAGTTAACCATCAAGAACAAATACCCTCTGCCGAGGATTGATGAGTTGTTTGACCAGTTATCTGGAGCTAGATACTTCTCTAAAATAGATCTCCGATCCGGTTATCATCAATTGAGGATCAAAGGAGAAGACATTCACAAGACTGCCTTCCGAAGCAGGTATGGGCATTATGAATTTATTGTTATGCCTTTCGGACTAACCAATGCCCCTGCAGTTTTCATGCAGTTGATGAATAGCATTTATCGCCCATATCTTGATAAATTTGTGGTAGTATTCATCGATGATATATTGATCTATTCCAAGACAAAGGAAGAGCATGAGGAGCATTGAGGATTTCATTACAGATTTTAAGGGAGAACAAACTATATGCCAAGTTGAGTTAATGTGAATTCTGGCTTGAGGAGGTATCATTTTTAGGGCATGTGGTAACCAAAGATGGTATCGTTGTTGATCCATCGAAGGTTGAGGCTGTGTTGAAATGGGAAAGACCGACAAGCGTCACAGAGATCAGGAGCTTTCTAGGATTAGCTGGGTATTATCAAAGGTTTATAAAGGATTTCTCAAAGATTGCAGTGCCATTAACCAAGCTGACCCGGAAGGAAAATCCATTTGTGTGGACCGATGAATGTGAGGAAAGTTTCAACAACTTGAAGAAGTGTTTGACTACTGTTCCTGTCCTCGCCTTACCCACTGAAGAGGGGGGATTTGAAATTTATTCAGATGCTTCTGGAACAGGACTGGGGTGCGTCTTAATGAAACAAGGGAAGGTAATAGCTTATGCCTCCAGACAGTTGAAGATCCACGAAGTGAACTATCCGGTTCATGACCTGGAGTTGGCAGCTGTTGTATTCGCCCTGAAGATATGGAGGCATTATATCTACGGTGAGCAATTTAAAGTTTTTTCTGACCACAAGAGTTTGAAATACTTATTCTCACAGAAGGAGCTGAACATGAGACAAAGAAGGTGGTTAGAGTACCTTAAGGACTTTGACTTTTCCATTCAATATCACCCGAGGAAAGTCAATATAGTGGCAGACGCTCTAAGTAGACAACCAGGAGCTATGCTAGCTAGTATGATGCTGGGCGAATGGAAGTTACTGGAGCAATTTGCAAGTTTGAACATAGACGTGGGAAAGAAGGAAAAACAAGAAATGATTTCAAATCTCCAGATACAATCCGACCTACTGACCGAAATCAAGGAGAAACAGGAAGAGGATCCATTCTTAGTTGAGATCAGGGAGAAGCTAGAGCAAAGGCCTGACTTTACTCTATTAGCGGAAGGAAGATTACTGTTCCGAGGTAGGACCTGTGTCCCTGATCATGGAGAACTCAAGAAGAGGTTACTAAATGAAGCTCACCAGTCCAAGTACACGATTCACCCTGGATCAACAAAGATGTACCAAGACTTAAAAAGGTCGTACTGGTGGCCAAACATGAAGAGGGATGTGGCCGATCATGTGTCATACTGTTTAACATGTATGAAAGTCAAGGCCGAGCATTTCCGTACAGCTGGTGGACTGCTACCACTAGAAATCCCAGAATGGAAGTGGGATAGTATCGGTATGGACTTTATCATGGGATTGCCCAAGACTAGAGGTGGTATGGATGCAATTTGGGTAATAGTTGATCGATTGACTAAGTCGGCTCATTTCTTGCCGATTAAGAGCACCTGGTCTGTGGATGTATTGGCTGCATTATATGTTAAGGAAGTAGTTAGATTGCATGGGGTTCCATCTAGCATAATATCATATCGGGACTCTAGATTTACTTCACACTTCTGGAAGGGTTTACAAGCAGCAATGGGTACTAAACTAAATTTTAGTACTGCCTTCCATCCTCAGACTGATGGGCAAACTGAAAGGACCAATCAAATTGTGGAAGATATGCTTCGTGCTCTGGTGCTAGATTTCAGAGGGCGATGGGATGATCAGTTGTACCTGATGGAGTTTGCTTATAACAACAGCTATCAGGCAAGTATCAAGATGGCTCCATTTGAAGCCTTGTATAGCAGGAGTTGCAGATCACCCCTTTGTTGGGAAGAGGTTGGGGAGAACCAATGGTTTGGACCCGACTTAATTGAGGCGACTATCAGGAAGGTTCAGATTGTCAGGGAACGTCTGAAGATAGCACAATCCAGGCAAAAGAGTTATGCAGATCAGAGAAGGAGGGAACTAGAATTTCAGGTTGGCGAACATGTTTTCTTGAAGGTCTCACCTTCAAGGGGAATACAAAGATTTGGGATCAAAGGAAAACTAAGTCCCAGATTCATTAGGTCATTCGAAATTCTGGAAAGGATTGGTCAGGTGGCGTATAGACTTGCACTACCTCCACAGCTGGCGAACGTGCATAATGTGTTCCACATATCCATGCTGCGGAAGTACTTATTCAATGCCGACCATGTAATCAACCATGAGGACTTGGAGATTCGGGAGGACCTGACTTATGAAGAGAAGCCGATCAAACTGTTGGATCGGAAGATTCAACAACTCAGGAATCGTACCATACCTATGGTGAAGTTCCAATGGAGTCGAGACGGAGTTACTAATTCTACCTGGGAAACAGAGGAAAGAATGAAGAAAAACCACCCAGAACTATTCTCAGGTACGAACTACACCATTATGTGTAAATTTGGGGACCAAATTTCTTAAGTGGGGGAGGATGTAACACCCCAGAAATTTAGTGATTTAAAATTTTGGAAATAAAAGAGAATAAATTAAATAAACATATTGGAGAGACTTCCAACACCAAGTGTTAATGACCCATTAACAAGATTGGGCCAATGGAGCACGTTTGGCCCAAGGATATAAAATAAATTGGGACAGTGAATTACCAGAAATTCATGTATGTAATTATGCCATAATTAGAAAGGGCAATTTAGGGTTAAAATTAAGGTAAGTAGTCATGTAAGGTAAGCCAAAACCGAACCCAACTCTAAGAGGGGGTTTCCTAAACCTTTGCTACCTCCTTTGGAGGAAAGAGTCCCAGATTCTTGGAAAAACAGGGAGCAGAATTCGCAGCCCCTTTCCTAGTCTCGTTAGGACTCTTAACTACAACCTAAATCTATAAGAACTCATCCTCAAACTCTTGGGGAAGGTTTAACAACGAGTTGGGGTCGTTTGGAGGCAGGCTAGAGCTTCTGAGGAGAAGGAGAAAGGCTGGGAACCCGGAGTTCCATCCCCTGCATCCTCTGTTGCGTCCAGAACATCGACTGGTCTTAGATCTTTATAAAGGTAGGTGTTCTCGGGCCAAGATTAAAGAAAACCAACACCAACATGTAGTTCTTTGAGTCTAGGTTCATTTGCACTTGGTTTGACTGGTTTTCATGGAGTATACATTGTGTATTGGTGATTTTCCCGAAGTCTCGCACAGTTAGGGCTTTTCCCGTTCTTCTTATTATGCACGTGATTTGAGACCGAATTTGACTAAACTTTCTTCATGAACGTTATTCCACTTGAAGTCAATATCATCTTCTATGTTGGACGTTTTGTCCAAAAGTCTTTCGTTAGAGAGTTAGGAGCATGATAAGAGAGTCTCTGCATGATACTGTGATTTCGGGTTTCACTTGACTTTTGTTCTTCACATGTTTTCTTGGGATTCGAGACCGAAATAGATCAAACCCTCAACATCACAATTTTTCTACTAGTTTTCATCGTCATCTTTTGTGTTGAACATTTTGTCTATATGTCATTCGTTAGAGACTTATAAGAGGCGGAAGTGAATCGCTGCATGAGATGTGTTTTCGGGTTCCACATGACCTATAAGTTTTGTTCTGGAAGGGCACTAGTGTCGACACTACTTAAGCTAGTGTCGACACACTGTCCCAAAACCGCCCAGATGATGTTCTGGGAAGGCCTCTAGTGTCGACACTACCTGATCTAGTGTCGACACACTGTCCCAGTTTGACCCAGAGAGTTTCTGGGAAGCTGATCTAGTGTCGACACTACCTGATCTAGTGTCGACACACTTTCCCATATTGGCCAGAAGGTTTTCTGAAAGCTGTCTCTAGTGTCGACACTACTTGATCTAGTGTCGACACTACTTGACCTTTTTTCCTTGTATTTGAAGCACTGTGTCGACACTACTTGATCTAGTGTCGACACTACTTGACCAGTTTTGCATTATTTTGTCTTGTGTTTGAAGCATTGTGTCGACACCACTTGATCTAGTGTCGACACTACCCTCACAAGAATTTGCATATTTTGGGTCCAATCATTACATGAGGTCTACTAGCATGTGCATGATGTTATATAGTATGCATGGACCTAAAATAAATCAACCCATTGAAAAATAGTAATGATATGAATACGATTCTAATGTGTAATTGTGATTGATCTTATGTCCATTGGATTATCTTGTGATCTTGCTTATTGTCAATTGATAAGATAAGATTATGATATGAATGTGGGAATGAATACATGTTAGTGTGGACATGTTAGTGGTGTTAATGTTATGATTTGCATATGAGTTTCATGGTTACATGTTTTCCGGTGTTCAATTGATTATTTGTCATATGCATACATGTTAGGAAAGCACATGTTCTACATACGATCTGTCTTTAGAAACATCCTCATGTCAAGACATTAATGATCTATGAAACATAAGATACGTCGTTATCCTGCCTTGTTCTTTTGAGCTGTTTGTCATTCCTTGACTTTATGAATGATCATGTTCCTTTTACTACGAGCTTGTTATTGAAACTCTGTGGCCATAATATGAATCTGTTTGTTCGGCACAACGTGGGACTCCGGTCCAAACTTGATCCAATGCCTGTGCAATAGGGGCCATGTCCGGTCCTAGGGAGGAGCGCCCCAACGTACTTATTAACCGTGGGAGTATGGACTCTTGGTGCTTGGCATAGCACAACTGACATGCAAGATTGTGAAAATGTGCCTCCTGTTTGACATGATAAGTTTGACTTGACATGATATGATACGTCTGTTCATGTGAACACATGAGATCTGTTTGAATATGGCCAATCTCTTCTGATATGATTCTATTCTTGAAATATATGTCCACGGTATATGAAACTCGACATTTGATCTGATATGATATCCATTCTATTCTGCTATTCAATCTGTTAGTATTGCATACATTGTCATCATATTCGTCTGCATATCTGCCTATTTAAAATGTTAATCATGTATACTAGTGCCCGCACGTTATTGAGATGTAAATCCTACTGAGCTAGTTCGCTCACCCCTATCATCCTGCCCTTTTTCAGGTAGTGATGAAGAACCAGTGGAGTCAGATGGGACAGGGCAAGAGTGACGAGCACCTGTCATATGAATAGTTGTCAGTTTAGGAATAGAAATTTAAGTAGTTGATGTATTAGAGAAACGTTGTTATTTGATTAATAAACCTTTTCAGTTGATTCTTCTTGTGTGAGGTGGTATCTAGTTGAATAGATGGAAATAAGGTATACTTTTGGAGATCATATTATAGTCTCGAATGTGTTATTATATTCAATTGTGACTTTGCGCTATTCAACTGTGATACGTCTGTTTGTATCGTTCACGTTCCCCGGTATTTATTCTGTTGCTAAATATCGGGGTGTGACAAAACCTCGGGCTAAGCTTGCCCCTCTTCCCAAACCTGAGAACGCCCTTGGTGGGCGAGACCCGAAGAAACACACTGTTGCCGACCTCAAACTCAAGTGGCCTCCTGCGAACGTCGACGTAGCTCTTCTGCCTGCTCTGCGCTGTCTGCAACCTCTGCCTGATCAGCCTCACGGTGTCTGCACACTACTGCACCAACTCTGGACCCAGCAACTGCCTCTCGCCAACCTCGTGCCAGTGCAACGGTGTCCTGCACGGTCGACCATACAGAGCCTCGTAGGGCGCCATCCGATGCTGGAGTTATAGCTATTATTATACGAAAACTCCACCATGGGAAGGTGCGACTCCCACATGCCACCCCAGTCTAGGCAACACACTCTCAACAAGTCCTCGAGGGTCTGTATGGTCCTCTCCGACTGCCCGTCTGTCTGTGGGTGGTAGGCCGAACTCAACCTCAGCTCAGTGCCAAGTGCCCGCTGAAAGATGTGCTAGAAATGAGAAGTGAACCTCGGATCTCTATCTGAGACAATAGAAACTGGGGTCCCGTGCAAGGGTACCACTCTGTCCACAAACAACCGAGCCAGTCTGTCCACTGAGCACGCTGCTCTGACTGGTAGGAAGCGAGCGGTCTTCGTCAGCCTGTCGACGATGACCCAAACACTGTCGTGCCTTTGAGAAGTGCGAGTTAAGCCAGAAACGAAGTCCATGGTGACGTGCTCCCACTTCCACATAGGAATGGGAAGCGATTGCAGCTCACCACCAGGATGCTGGTGCTCTGCCTTCACCTGCTGACAGGTAAGGCAGCGTGAAACAAACTCAGTGATATCTCTCTTCATCCCAGGCCACCAAAAGAGTACCCTCAAGTCATGGTACATCTTGGTGGAGCCAGGATGAATAGAGTATCGCGACCGGTGTGCCTCAGCAAGTACCTCCTCCCTGATGTCCTCTGGAACGTAGAGTCTGTCTCGGAACCGAACCTCGTTGTCCTTGTCCAGCACCACCTCGGGCAACTGCAACATGTCTGCCAAGTCTGTGTCTGCACTCTGCACCTCAAGCACCTGTTGGTATATGAACGGTCGAACTGTCATACTGGCCAACACTGCTCTCTCCCGGAGGCTAGACGGCGTGAACACACCCTGAGTGGCATCCTCCAGAAGTCTCCAGTGTCTAACCAACAAAGAACTCAAGTGGGCTCTCCTACTCAAAGTGTCTGCTACGACATTAGCCTTTCACGGGTGATAGGAAAGGGTAAAGTCGTAGTCCTTCAAGTACTCGAGCCACCTGCGCTGCCTGAGGTTGAGATCTCTCTGCGTGAAGATGTACTGTAAGCTGCGGTGATCTGTGAAAACCTCGAACACCTCACCGTACAAGTAGTGCCTCCACAACCTTATGGCAAACACGACCGCTGCAAGCTCCAGGTCGTGTGTCGGGTAGTGCTGCTCATGCATCTTCAGCTGACGAGAAGCATAAGCAACTACCCGACCGTGCTGCATCAGCACAGCACCCAAACCAGTCCCTGACGCGTCTGTGTAGACAACAAAGCCGCCGCTGCCAGAAGGTACCACAAGGATCGGAGCTGAAGTCAGCCGGCTCTTCAGCTCCTGAAAACTGCACTCGCACTCTGCTGTCCACACAAACCGAGCCCCTCTGGTCAACCGGGTCAAAGGCTCTGCAACTCTGACGAAGTCTTGCACAAACCTTCTATAGTAGACTACCAGCCCCAGAAAACTGTGAACCTCTGCAACTGTAGTGGGCTGGCCCCAAGAAACCACGGCCTCAACCTTGGCGAGATAAACCGCCACACCTGCACCAGAAACAACGTGACCTAGTGTAATCACAGGGATTGTACCCCCCTCAACACAGACATGAATATCAAATGTGATAGTATGGAAAGTAGGATGTGATCGCCACCTAGAGCATTGCCAAATAAAGATAATAATGCGGGCTAACTACTCTAGGAAAGAGGGAGAGAACTAGGGCGAACCTGGTGTCGCGGCAGGGCTATCGGTCGCGACAACAATGATAACCCGTCGCCCTTGGTGGACGCATCTCCTTGTCGCGTCGCCGTCCACCGTCGCGTTCTCTTCTGTGCGGGAGATGATGGATGGGACCTCCTTCCCGTCCTCCAGCCGGCTAGAGGATGAGAGCTCCTCGTGTGATCTCGCTTGGGTGCCTGCCAAAACAACGAAAACAAGAAATAAAACCCTCTTAGACTATGTTAAGTGTAGTAGCTATTCTTAAATGAAAGAAAGATGTGGAACATGGAGGGAACGGACCTGGGGGGTGGTTTTTAAACCCCTTGGGTAGTAGGAAAACGTGGGGAGGAATATGCATGGGGAGAAATCATGAAGAGGAGAAGGAGGAATCCTAACTCACGCATACATGTGT
>CM024758.1:124792908-125104636 GCA_014218235.1 Colocasia esculenta | reverse complement strand
CTGACATGCAAGATTGTGAAAATGTGCCTCCTGTTTGACATGATAAGTTGACTTGACATGATATGATACGTCTGTTCATGTGAAACATGAGATCTGTTTGAATATGGCCAATCTCTTCTGATATGATTCTATTCTTGAAATATATGTCCACGGTATATGAAACTCGACATTTGATCTGATATGATATCCATTCTATTCTGCTATTCAATCTGTTAGTATTGCATACATTGTCATCATATTCGTCTGCATATCTGCCTATTAAAATGTTAATCATGTATACTATGCCCGCACGTTATTGAGATGTAAATCCTACTGAGCTAGTTCGCTCACCCCTATCATCCTGCCCTTTTTCAGGTAGTGAGGAGAACCATGGAGTCAGATGACAGGGCAAGAGTGACGAGCACCTGTCATTAATGTTGTCAGTTTGGAATAGAAATTTAAGTAGTTGATGTATTAGAGAACGTTGTTATTTGATTAATAAACCTTTTCAGTTGATTCTTCTTGTTGTGAGGTGGTATCTATTGAATAGATTGAAATAAGGTATACTTTTGGAGATCATATTATAGTCTCGAATGTGTGATTATATTCAATTGTGACTTTGCGCTATTCAACTGTGATACGTCTGTTTGTATCGTTCACGTTCCCCGGTATTTATTCTGCTGCTAAATATCGGGGTTGACAAACCTCGGGCTAAGCTTGCCCCTCTTCCCAAACCTGAGAACGCCCTTGGTGGTCGAGACCCGAGAAACACACTGTTGCCGACCTCAAACTCAAGTGGCCTCCTGGAACGTCGACGTAGCTCTTCTGCCTGCTCTGCGCTGTCTGCAACCTCTGCCTGATCAGCCCTCACGGTGTCTGCACACTGCTAATGCACCAACTCTGGACCCAGCAACTGCCTCTCGCCAACCTCGTGCCAGTCAACGGTGTCCTGCACGGTCGACCATACAGAGCCTCGTAGGGCGCCATCCGATGCTGGAGTTATAGCTATTATTTACGAAAACTCCACCATGGGAAGGTGCGACTCCCACATGCCACCCCAGTCTAGGCAACACACTCTCAACAAGTCCTCGAGGGTCTGTATGGTCCTCTCCGACTGCCCGTCTGTCTGTGGGTGGTAGGCCGAACTCAACCTCAGCTCAGTGCCAAGTGCCCGCTGAAAGATGTGCTAGAAATGAGAAGTGAACCTCGGATCTCTATCTGAGACAATAGAAACTGGGGTCCCGTGCAAGGGTACCACTCTGTCCACAAACAACCGAGCCAGTCTGTCCACTGACCACGCTGCTCTGACCGGTAGGAAGCGAGCGGTCTTCGTCAGCCTGTCGACGATGACCCAAACACTGTCGTGCCTTTGAGAAGTGCGAGTTAAGCCAGAAACGAAGTCCATGGTGACGTGCTCCCACTTCCACATAGGAATGGGAAGCGATTGCAGCTCACCACCAGGATGCTGGTGCTCTGCCTTCACCTGCTGACAGGTAAGGCAGCGTGAAACAAACTCAGTGATATCTCTCTTCATCCCAGGCCACCAAAAGAGTACCCTCAAGTCATGGTACATCTTGGTGGAGCCAGGATGAATAGAGTATCGCGACCGGTGTGCCTCAGCAAGTACCTCCTCCCTGATGTCCTCTGGAACGTAGAGTCTGTCTCGGAACCGAACCTCGTTGTCCTTGTCCAGCACCACCTCGGGCAACTGCAACATGTCTGCCAAGTCTGTGTCTGCACTCTGCACCTCAAGCACCTGTTGGTATATGAACGGTCGAACTGTCATACTGGCCAACACTGCTCTCTCCCGGAGGCTAGACGGCGTGAACACACCCTGAGTGGCATCCTCCAGAAGTCTCCAGTGTCTAACCAACAAAGAACTCAAGTGGGCTCTCCTACTCAAAGTGTCTGCTACGACATTAGCCTTTCACGGGTGATAGGAAAGGGTAAAGTCGTAGTCCTTCAAGTACTCGAGCCACCTGCGCTGCCTGAGGTTGAGATCTCTCTGCGTGAAGATGTACTGTAAGCTGCGGTGATCTGTGAAAACCTCGAACACCTCACCGTACAAGTAGTGCCTCCACAACCTTATGGCAAACACGACCGCTGCAAGCTCCAGGTCGTGTGTCGGGTAGTGCTGCTCATGCATCTTCAGCTGACGAGAAGCATAAGCAACTACCCGACCGTGCTGCATCAGCACAGCACCCAAACCAGTCCCTGACGCGTCTGTGTAGACAACAAAGCCGCCGCTGCCAGAAGGTACCACAAGGATCGGAGCTGAAGTCAGCCGGCTCTTCAGCTCTTGAAAACTGCACTCGCACTCTGCTGTCCACACAAACCGAGCCCCATCTGGTCAACCGGGTCAAAGGCTCTGCAACTCTGACGAAGTCTTGCACAAACCTTCTATAGTAGACTACCAGCCCCAGAAAACTGTGAACCTCTGCAACTGTAGTGGGCTGGCCCCAAGAAACCACGGCCTCAACCTTGGCGGGATAAACCGCCACACCTGCACCAGAAACAACGTGACCTAGGTGTAATCACAGGGATTGTACCCCCCTCAACACAGACATGAATATCAAATGTGATAGTATGGAAAGTAGGATGTGATCGCCACCTAGAGCATTGCCAAATAAAGATAATAATGCGGGCTAACTACTCTAGGAAAGAGGGAGAGAACTAGGGCGAACCTGGTGTCGCGGCAGGGCTATCGGTCGCGACAACAATGATAACCCGTCGCCCTTGGTGGACGCATCTCCTTGTCGCGTCGCCGTCCACCGTCGCGTTCTCTTCTGTGCGGGAGATGATGGATGGGACCTCCTTCCCGTCCTCCCCGGCTAGAGGATGAGAGCTCCTCGTGTGATCTCGCTTGGGTGCCTGCCAAAACAACGAAAACAAGAATAAAACCCTCTTAGACTATGTTAAGTGTAGTAGCTATTCTTAAATGAAAGAAAGATGTGGAACATGGAGGGAACGGACCTGGGGGTGGTTTTTAAACCCCTTGGGTAGTAGGAAAACGTGGGGAGGAATATGCATGGGGAGAAATCATGAAGAGGAGAAGGAGGAATCCTAACTCACGCATACATGTGTAAAAACATGGAAAAGAAAGTAAAAATCAAAACTAAACAGATACTGCCCCGTTTGATGTGATTCAAGTTGGAGGTCGTAGAGGAGGACGTCTTGAACAAATCTCATGAAGACATCTTGAAGAGATCCGGCCTGGTTTGGGCTGTGGAAGAGACGATAATCCCGCATGTGCAGATCTCGATATGAGAGAGAAAGTGAAGAATAATCTGCTGTAACTTTTCGCACAAGCCACCAATCGACGTGATTCCACTTTGAGGTTGAAGAGGGCTCTGTGGGGAGCAACTTTAATGAAGAAACCTCGAAGAGATCTGGCCTGGTTCGATCTTCACAAGCCGTGCAAGTACTGCTGGTCCTGGAGGCGATATGAGAGAGAAAGAGGAGAGAGAAAGAAGGAAAACGGGAAGAACAGCTTCTCCTCTGCCTTGGGGACGATGGGACCTCGTGAGCAGAGCCTCCAGGGACCTCTCCTCGTAGTGGTAGCCTTCCTCTATCCCCTAGAGAGTCCTAGAATGTGTTGAAGAGAGAGATAGAGTCCAATCCCGAGTTAGAGAGAGAGTCCAAGTTGTGGGGGTGTTTGAGAGTTTATCTAGAGTTTGGATGGGCTTGGGGGCTCCCTAGGGATGAGGATAGGAGGTTTGGGTCGTAATCCAACTCATAGGGACTTTAGATAGGCTCTAGGATTGAAGGATAAGTTAAAAATCACGTAAAAACGTGTTTACGTGCATGGCGCTGTCGCGACGGGTCGCGGGGCCGCGTTCAGGTCGCGTCCATGCAGCAGGCCGCGACTATAAGACAGTCCGCATAGGTCCCACGAAAAGGGCCATAACTCTCTCCACATATATCGGATTGATGCGCCGTTTGTTGCGTTGGATTCTAGACTCAAAGGGCTACAAAATGATAGTATGGTATGCCAAATTTGGATTAGAAATGAGGATGTTATGAGCTCTCAAAGTGAAGGCATGTTCAGAAGATTGGGCAAATTGCACAGTTTTGATATTTCAAGTGGTGTTTGGCCATGGGCTTGAGAATGGGCTTGACATTGAGGGTGAATGGGCTCATGATGGGCCAGAGAATGACTCCAAGTGATGACCAATTTGGGACATCAATGATATGGACAAGAAATATGCTCAACTTATAGGCCGAAAATGGGTGTCTACAGATTGCCCCTCCTTGATGCCCGCTTTGCAAGGGAGCGAAAGCGGAAGGAGAGCGAAGTGCAATGAAATGGAATGGAGCGATGATGAAGCGGAGTGGACTGAAAAGTGGGCATCAAGGTAAAGAGACACCCGTCACAACCAATAACCGATAGAAATTCTCTGGAAGACTCTAAACTAACCTCAAGGAAGAGCGAGCACGGACGGCTCCTGTCTGGAACGACAAAAAGGAAAGCAAAGAAGGATGATCAACCTCTTGATTAAGAGGTACCCTAGCCGATTGGCCTGCAGGTTTCATCTTGGGAGGACATGTGCGTGCCAGGCGGGTCACGATGACTCAAGGCCTGGGAGTGGTTCGCAACCAAGACGGATCAGGGGGATATTTAAGCTGATTTGGATGAAATGAGGAGTAAATTCCAGACAGGAGTCGTACTGGCCAACTGGACCAAGTGACTAGTTCAAAGAAGACCTTCAAATTGTGAGTGGAATAGGATTTCTTGTTCAAGAAACTTAAGCTTGATTGACCACCACCAGGGAAACAACTTTTGACAAATCATGAGGCATGAAGCTCAAAGTGCTACATGATGCATGCTGGGCTAAAATAAAAAGAAATCATCAAATCAATATGCAAAGAAAAGAGAAAATAGAAAATACTCAAGGATAATATTGTTAAGCCAAATAAGAATGGGTCAAGAGACTACCTGCAACCGCAGTGTAGGTCTGAATCTATCGTTCCCGTACTTACTTAACTCAACGGCCTATCCAGCGATTAGCAATGTGCACCTAGATCATCACTGTTTTTGTTGAAGGGGAACTCAAATCCCAGAACACATTGAGAACCAGCCGGTCCTTGAGATAATATAGTAGCATAAGTACCATATAGTAATGCAAGGGAGAACGGATAGCGATACTTACCTGACTTACCTGTGGAGCGCAGAACTCACCATTTTTTTGGGGGGTTTTGCTTTTTCTGATTTTTTTTTTTTTTTTTTTTGTGTGTAAATGAAGTAATAAACAAAGCACTAAACAAGCTAACAACAACAAGCATAAACAACTCAGTCATCCACATGATTGAAACAAAGCACTGAAGAACAGCCAGGTTCACACATAGAGAGTCCTCTCATGGAGCCATTCAGATGAAGAAGAATATGTATGGGACTTGGGAAGGACTTGGTGGGATAATGAGCTTGAAATTCAAATCATGGATGGGACTGGGAGGAGAGACAGATCGTAAAGATGATGTGAGCAAGACTCAGACAAAAGCAATGAAGAAATATGGAGATCCGAGCGACCAATGCTTGGGAGCCAATGTACCTGCACACTTAGCATGTATGAGTAGATCTGCTCATTTTTGTTATTTTTAGTTTGAAAACATTTGATTTTTTTTTTGGAGTTTTAAAATTATTTGATTTTTTGGATTTTTTCAATATTTGATTTTTTTTTTGGATTTTTGAAATATTGTTTTTTTTTAGATTTTTTGTAATATTTGATTTTTTGGGGATTTTTTGCAATATTTGATTTTTTGTATTTTTGGCAATATTTGATTTTTTGGGATTTTTGGCAATATTTGATTCTTTTTGGATTTTGAAAATGACGCCTGAAGCCGACGTTAGCCCTTCCTAAAAAGACACATGAGACGGAAGGCACTCACCCTTGCTACTACAGCACTAAAGCAAGATCAAACTACTGGCAAGGGGTCCTCATTCATTCCCCTTTCATTAAAGACCACCAAAAGGTCGGATGTGCATTAAGATGGTGGCGTCCTGTAGATGGTTGCCCCTAACTCTCAAATTGGTGTTTGGCCACGAAATGAGGATGTTATGAGCTCTCAAAGTGGTGGCGTCCCACGAAAAGGGCCATAACTCTCTCCACAGATATCGGATTGATGCGCCGTTTGTTGCGTTGGATTCTAGAGTCAAAGGACTACAAAATGATAGTATGGTATGCCAAATTTGGATTAGAAATGAGGATGTTATGAGCTCTCAAAGTGAAGGCATGTTCAGAAGATTGGGCAAATTGCACAGTTTTGATATTTCAAGTGGTGTTTGGCCATGGGCTTGAGAATGGGCTTGACATTGAGGGTGAATGGGCTCATGATGGGCCAGAGAATGACTCCAAGGTGATGACCAATTTGGGACATCAATGATATGGCCAAGAAATATGCTCAACTTATAGGCCAAAAATGGGTGTCTACAGATTGCCCCTCCATGATGCCCGCTTTGCAAGGGAGCGAAGCGGAAGGAGAGCGAAGTGCAATGAAATGGAATGGAGCGATGATGAAGCGGAGTGGACTGAAAAGTGGGCATCAAGGTAAAGAGACACCCGTCACAACCAATAACCGATAGAAATTCTCTGGAAGACTCTAAACTAACCTCAAGGAAGAGCGAGCACGGACGGCTCCTGTCTGGAACGACAAAAAGGAAAGCAAAAGAAGGATGATCAACCTCTTGATTAAGAGGTACCCTAGCCGATTGGCCTGCAGGTTTCATCTTGGGAGGACATGTGCGTGCCAGGCGGGTCACGATGACTCAAGGCCTGGGAGTGGTTCGCAACCAAGACGGATCAGGGGGATATTTAAGCTGATTTGGATGAAATGAGGGAGTAAATTCCAGACAGGAGTCGTACTGGCCAACTGAACCAAGTGACTAGTTCAAAGAAGACCTTCAAATTGTGAGTGGAATAGGATTTCTTGTTCAAGCAACTTAAGCTTGATTGACCACCACCAGGGAAACAACTTTTGACAAATCATGAGGCATGAAGCTCAAAGTGCTACATGATGCATGCTGGGCTAAAATAAAAAGAAATCATCAAATTAATATGCAAAGAAAAGAGAAAATAGAAAATACTTAAGGATAATATTGTTAAGCCAAATAAGAATGGGTCAAGAGACTACCTGCAACCGCAGTGTAGGTCTGAATCTATCGTTCCCGTACTTACTTAACTCAACGGCCTATCCAGCGATTAGCAATGTGCACCTAGATCATCACTGTTTTTGTTAAAGGGGAACTCAAATCCCAGAACACATTGAGAACCAGCCGGTCCTTGAGATAATATAGTAGCATAAGTACCATATAGTAATGTAAGGGAGAACGGATAGCGATACTTACCTGACTTACCTGTGGAGCGCAGAACTCACCATTTTTTTGGGGGGTTTTGCTTTTTCTGATTTTTTTTTGTTTTTTTTTTGTGTGTAAATGAAGCAATAAACAAAGCACTAAACAAGCTAACAACAACAAGCATAAACAACTCAGTCATCCTTATGATTGAAACAAAGCACTGAAGAACAGCCAGGTTCACACATAGAGAGTCGTCTCATGGAGTCATTCAGATGAAGAAGAATATGTATGGGACTTGGGAAGGACTTGGTGGGATAATGAGCTTGAAATTCAAATCATGGATGGAACTGAGGAGGAGAGACAGATCGTAAAGATGATGTGGGCAAGACTCAGACAAAAGCAATGAAGAAATATGGAGATCCGAGCGACCAATGCTTGGGAGCCAATGTACCTGCACACTTAGCATGTATGAGTAGATCTGCTCATTTTTGTTATTTTTAGTTTGAAAACATTTGATTTTTTTTTTTTGAGTTTTAAAATTATTTGATTTTTGGATTTTTGCAATGTTTGATTTTTTTTTGGATTTTTGAAAATATTTGTTTTTTTAGATTTTTGGTAATATTTGATTTTTTGGGGATTTTTGGCAATATTTGATTTTTTGTATTTTTGGCAATATTTGATTTTTTGGGATTTTTGGCAATATTTGATATATTTTTTTGTATTTTTGGCAATATTTGATTTTTTTGGTTTTTTGCAATATTTGATTCTTTTTGGATTTTGAAAATGACGCCTGAAGCCAACGTTAGCCCTTCCTAAAAAGACACATGAGACGGAAGGCACTCACCCTTGCTACTACAGCACTAAAGCAAGATCAAACTATTGGCAAGGGGTCCTCATTCATTCCCCTTTCATTAAAGACCACCAAAAGGTCGGATGTGCATTAAGATGGTGGCGTCCTGTAGATGGTTGCCCCTAACTCTCAAAGTGGTGTTTGGCCACGAAATGAGGATGTTATGAGATCTCAAAGTAGTGGCGTCCCACGAAAAGGGCCATAACTCTCTCCACAGATATCGGATTGATGCGTCGTTTGTTGCGTTGGATTCTAGACTCAAAGGGCTACAAAATGATAGTATGGTATGCCAAATTTGGATTAGAAATGAGGATGTTATGAGCTCTCAAAGTGAAGGCATGTTCAGAAGATTGGGCAAATTGCACAGTTTTGATATTTCAAGTGGTGTTTGGCCATGGGCTTGAGAATGGGCTTGACATTGAGTGTGAATGGGCTCATGATGGGCCAGAGAATGACTCCAAGGTGATGACCAATTTGGGACATCAATGATATGGACAAGAAATATGCTCAACTTATAGGCCGAAAATGGGTGTCTACAGATTGCCCCTCCTTGATGCCCGCTTTGCAAGGGAGCGAAGCGGAAGGAGAGCGAAGTGCAATGAAATGGAATGGAGCGATGATGAAGCAGAGTGGACTGAAATGTGGGCATCAAGGTAAAGAGACACCCGTCACAACCAATAACCGATAGAAATTCTCTGGAAGACTCTAAACTAACCTCAAGGAAGAGCGAGCACAGACGGCTCCTGTCTGGAACGACAAAAAGGAAAGCAAAAGAAGGATGATCAACCTCTTGATTAAGAGGTACCCTAGCCGATTGGCCTGCAGGTTTCATCTTGGGAGGACATGTGCGTGCCAGGCGGGTCACGATGACTCAAGGCCTGGGAGTGGTTCGCAACCAAGACGGATCAGGGGGATATTTAAGCTGATTTGGATGAAATGAGGGAGTAAATTCCAGACAGGAGTCGTACTGGCCAACTGGACCAAGTGACTAGTTCAAAGAAGACCTTCAAATTGTGAGTGGAATAGGATTTCTTGTTCAAGAAACTTAAGCTTGATTGACCACCACCAGGGAAACAACTTTTGACAAATCATGAGGCATGAAGCTCAAAGTTCTACATGATGCATGCTGGGCTAAAATAAAAAGAAATCATCAAATCAATATGCAAAGAAAAGAGAAAATAGAAAATACTCAAGGATAATATTGTTAAGCCAAATAAGAATGGGTCAAGAGACTACCTGCAACCGCAGTGTAGGTCTGAATCTATCGTTCCCGTACTTACTTAACTCAACGGCCTATCCAGCGATTAGCAATGTGCACCTAGATCATCACTGTTTTTGTTGAAGGGGAACTCAAATCCCAGAACACATTGAGAACCAGCCGGTCCTTGAGATAATATAGTAGCATAAGTACCATATAGTAATGTAAGGGAGAACGGATAGCGATACTTACCTGACTTACCTGTGGAGCGCAGAACTCACCATTTTTTGGGGGGGTTTTGCTTTTTCTGATTTTTTTTGTTTTTTTGTGTAAATGAAGCAATAAACAAAGCACTAAACAAGCTAACAACAACAAGCATAAACAACTCAGTCATCCACATGATTGAAACAAAGCACTGAAGAACAGCCAGGTTCACACATAGAGAGTCCTCTCATGGAGCCATTCAGATGAAGAAGAATATGTATGGGACTTGGTAAGGACTTGGTGGGATAATGAGCTTGAAATTCAAATCATGGATGGAACTGAGGAGGAGAGACAGATCGTAAAGATGATGTGAGCAAGACTCAGACAAAAGCAATGAAGAAATATGGAGATCCGAGCGACCAATGCTTGGGAGCCAATGTACCTGCACACTTAGCATGTATGAGTAGATCTGCTCATTTTTGTTATTTTTAGTTTGAAAACATTTGATTTTTTTTTTAGTTTTGAAATTATTTGATTTTTTGGATTTTTGCAATGTTTGATTTTTTTTTGGATTTTTAAAAATATTTGTTTTTTTAGATTTTTGGTAATATTTGATTTTTTTGGGGATTTTTGGCAATATTTGATTTTTTGTATTTTTGGCAATATTTGATTTTTTGGGATTTTTGCAATATTTGATTTTGTATTTTTGGCAATATTTGATTTTTTGGGATTTTTTGCAATATTTGATTCTTTTTGGATTTTGAAAATGACGCTTGAAGCCGACGTTAGCCCTTCCTAAAAAGACACATGAGACGGAAGGCACTCACCCTTGCTACTACAGCACTAAAGCAAGATCAAACTACTAGCAAGGGGTCCTCATTCATTCCCCTTTCATTAAAGACCACCAAAAGGTCGGATGTGCATTAAGATGGTGGCGTCCTGTAGATGGTTGCCCCTGGCTCACGGTGCCACTACAAAGGCCATACCCGGGAGACGACCCAGCCTTATAGAGAGAAAGAGAAGAAAGTTTGGGGATAAGTCTAGTGCAAGCTTTAAAGGACAAGTTAGGCTTAGCTTCATTCCATGGCATACCTCTTAGAGGTTCAATCTGTTGAGGAGGGACTTTTGGTCATTTCATTTTTTTTTTGCCTGTTTTTTTTTTTTGCTTGGAGCATGCGTACGATCGGGCTCAAGGGCGTCCCGCGGGGAACTGTACTGCCACTCTTTGCCATGCCCCTATTCCTTGATTTTCTTTCATTTGTTCTTCTTCTCGCTTTTATTTGGCTTTTCTTTTGCAGGCCTGATTGACCGTCCCTATTTGAGATTTCCTCTTATCAAGATGTGCTTAGGTTGGTCGCCATGCCCAAAGAGCCCTTTTTTTTTGCCTCTACACTTCGACCGAGTAAAGAAAAGAACAACTTTTGCACCTCCTAGGTATGGCCTAAATAACAGCGGTGTTTGCTAGAGGAACCGACCAAGGTTGCCGTGTGAGTGTGTGATGATCCTTGCTTAAAGTGACCTTCAACGATAGGGGAAGGAATGTCGGTTCCTAGCGCAGAGTAATCTCTAGCTTGAGTGCTGCAGAAGCAAAACAAACCTAAGACTAACTCGACCACTCTTGTTGTGAACTGAGATGACTCTCTTTGATGCTCTTGGTGTTGAAACAAATATTTACATGGTTATTTGTGCTCATTACGACTCCCTTTTTTGAAAGAATGACCTGCACTAGTCTTTGAACTTTGATTTTGGTTGATTTTAATTTGCTCATTTGCAGGAGAAAGTAATAGTGGGTGTGGCAAGAATTGGAGTCAACTCAACACAAACACGAGGGAGACATGACGCTACATGAAGATGTGGGCTAAGAACCCTCAAACAAGAAGGGATTTACAAGGAAGTGAAGAAAGTGCTAGTGAGGACTAAAACCTCGGAAACAATGAGAGAAAGGGTCGGGACCCCGAATAGGTAGTGAGGGAGGAATCGCGTCAAACCCGAGATCAAGAGGGGTTAGAAGAAGGAACTGTAGAATGGAGGGTGGAGGATCTGGAGGATCAGACGGGGAAGTGGAAGGAGGGGAATCAGATGCCCCTGGAGAGTGCGGGCCTGACCTATAATCAGGAGGCTCTGGTGGAAGAGGAAAAGGGGAACCCTGAGCGCTAGGAAGGAAGTTAGGTGACCCAGGTGGATATGGAGAGAGAGCCTGAGAACCCAGAGGGTGATCGGGTGGCTCAGGAGGAAGAGATAAGTGAGGGTCCAAAGACCCTAAAGGAGTAGGAGGGGAATAATGTCGCACCATTCTAGAATTGGGAGATCGGGCACCTCCTCTGGGAACCAGATTGACCAAAATGAGTAGTATAGAAAGATCAAGGTCAGGAGATGACAAGATAGGGAGATCGATATTTTTCTTGAAGAATTTCAATCTTGATCTCAGCCTCCTTTGCTTCTTGGCAGATTTCTCCTTGTGACACCACAGCTTCTTTGCTCTTACAGATAGATATGACGGTTTCACCTTGACATGTCTTCTTAAATAGCGGGACCAGGCAGCAGATGGCCTCGCTCTCCTCTGCAGCCACACGACTCTCTCATCAATTATGGTTGTCATGACTGTCGTGTGTGTACTTGCCCCTTGGCTATTATTTGCATATTCAACCTTTATTGACACCCATGGGAGAACGCCATAAATTGACATCTTCGCTGAGAGGGTTTCCCTTGACAAGTGGACAGTGTAGATCCATGGGAACTTGATGCGCGGTACCATAAGCTTGAGACTCGGCATCTTGCCCTGACAATCAGGCATGAAGACCAACTCCCTTGACAGTTGAAGAGGGGAGTCTTCTGGGAGTGTGATGGGTGGCACTAGTACGGCCAACTGACTGACAGGCTGAGATAAATTGCAAAGGACTCTTGGCAAAACCTTGAGTGTTCTTGGTGACATAGCAATGTGCCCCTGGTCAGGTTGAAACATGGCAAGGAGGGCTTTGGATGCTTCGGGCAGCGTGACTTCTTGCCCCTTGAGTGACAGTTGATTCATGATGGCCTTAGCAGATGCATGAGATAGCACGACATTTGTAGAGAACCCCTTCTCTTGGCCAGCTATATTCAAAATAACTGAGCGAGGAGTGATGATGGCATTAATGGTAGCATCTCCAATAAGCAACGTAATGGCTACCGTCCCCGCTTTGGATTTGGCTAGCACTAGGGCCTGGGAACTCTTTTTGACAGTGCTCTTCTGGGGAGATGAAAGCTCATCCTTCCCGAATGTGCCTGAGATAAGGACACAGACCGGCATGCGATTGATATAGTTGTAAGGGTCGAAACACATGACTGGAACTGGGCTACCTTCACTCAGTCCATCTTGCATAGGGGAAGTAATTTCAAGGCATGCTGCTGGTGATGCACACCCGCTCCATTGGGATGTGGTAATGGGATGTATGGTGGCTATGGCGGGTTCGTCAGATGCGAAGGGCTTAGTGTGAGGTGATGGGATGGTGGCAAGGATAGGTTCGTGCAGTGAGAGCTCTTCCTCCAACTCAGAGGCTGAAGCAACCTTACTCTTGGGAGTAGGAAACTCTTGCTCGGACTCAGAGGTGAGTGGAGCTTGCTCGAGCCTCGGTGTGGTGGTAATGGCTTGCTCAGGTGCAAATGGCAGTGGGGTGGAGATGATGGCGAGGGGTAAAGATGGAGGGTTGGCAAGAGTGGAGGGATTAGTGGTTTGCGGAGTTGGTGGAGATGACTGACAGTGCACCGACACAATGGGTCGAGCTAACAGCTTGTCATCAGGGTGCGATGTTGTAGGTGTGGTGGTGATAGCCTGAGCAAGGGTTGGTGGAGGGGGTTGTTGAGGTTGTGACGGAGCGGGTGGTGCACTTGGAGGGTATGTAAAGAAGTGCCGTCGGCCTTGAACTGGTGGAGATGACGACTGCCCTGATGCTTGTGCTGGCTGTCTTTGTTGCACTGCTGGCTGCTCGGGCTGCTGTTCTGTTGCTTGTGGTGGAGAGGACTGCTGCCCCTGGCCTTGTGCTTTTCTCTTTTCTTGACAATGTAGGATGAGCCTGTGCATTTCAGACCAATTTATCTTCTACTCTAGATCCAGATTACATATTACATCCCGGAATTCACAGCAGTTTGTGACTGTATGCCCCGGATGGCGATGATATAAGCAATATTCTGATCGGTCCACTGTCATGTCCCAGCTTGGCTTTTCTGGAGGGAGTTGAAATGCATTAATGGACATCAGGGCCGTGAAGACATCAGAAAGGGACTCAGGCAACGGTCGATAATAGGCTCACTTTGGGCCAAGTGAATGTCGTGATGGATGGGTAGTGGATGGTAGGGTGTTGCGGCATGGACGAGGTGGTTGTTCTTGTGGAAGCGGGGCGAGTTGGTTATATGAAGGTGGAGGTGCATGGTGGTTAGTGGAGTGGGTAGGCGTGGGGTGGTGGATGGTATCAACTTGGGCATGGGTTTGGACTCCCTCATAGGTGGGCCCTTGAAATGAAGAATTCGGTTGTTGGGCCTCAAACATGGATGGCATGGGGGAGTCAAAGAGTTGGGTTTTAACAAAGCGAGCACGGCTGTATAATTGATGCATGGATGTGATGTCGTTCATAGCTAGGATGTGGCGGTACATGGGTGTTGCATTGGCAATGATGAGCTTGATTTTATCCTCTTCCGAGATGTGCATCTTGACATGCGTGGACACTTGACGCCACCGGTCGGCATAGGTTGCAAAATCTTCATCGGGCTTCATCTGCTCAGTCACCAGATCGGCCATTGAATACGCGGGCCCGGCCCGGTCTTGATATTGTTGCACGAATCTGGCCTTGACAATTTCAAAATCCTCGGCTTCATTGAGAGGCAGGGAATAAAACCACTCCAGAGCATGCCCGTCTAATGACCACCTAAAAAGATAAGCCAGTAAGCGACGATCATGTTGATAAGACACCGACTCATAGAGAAAATCCTTCAGATGGATGTAAGGGTCTCCTGCTCCATTGTATTTTCGATAAACAGGGAGCTGAGAAAGTGGAGGGATCCGGAGACCACAGAAATCAGGAAGAGTATCATTGAAGGAAGGTTTTGGCTTTAACTGCCTCCGCAGGTCACTGAGCTCTCGCTTCATGGATTCGAACTCGGATTGGAAGTCCTGAGTCGAAGTGGATAGTGGATAGCGAGGGCCATCTTGGGAATGAGAGCGGAGTCGAGAGTCCAGGTCCGGGCCAGATTGAGCATAATGGGCCGGCTGCAAAGATGTGGGCTGAGCAAAAGGATGTCCCGATCTAGGAGTGACAATGTGAGGTGATCTAGAATGAGCAGGACAATGTGGGTCTGTTGGGCCCATCCTAGAAGAAGACCGTAGAGCAAAGGTGGACAACAATTCGCGGGCCTGGTCAGGGCCCATTTCAAGCAGGAGGCGCTCCAATTCAGCGGCCTCATTAGAAGAAGATGGCGAAGGAATAGATCGGGAATGGGCACTCTCATCGGCCCGATGGGCCTTGGGCTGGGCCGAATTTGGAATAGACTCATGAGACAAGGGGTCTACATGAGGAGGAGAGGTTGGAGGATAGGTGAAGTGGAAAGGAGCCATGAGAGGATGATAAAATGGGGGGAATTAAAAGGATACACTAAAATACAAATAAGGATACAACAACAATTACAATCACACAAGAAGGGGACGAGAAAGGAGTTCTCAAGCAAACACCCAAGTTGATATGATAAGCGTTAGGATTTTAGGATTATCACTTAGCCTTTTAATGGATTGATTTAATTGAAATACACTCAGCTAAAGAAGACCCTAATGGGTATGAACTCAAGTACTCCGGTGATACTAAGGGGATACACAACTCACACGGGGAGATGGCTCGAACTAGGGGTGCAACGGGTACAACAGGCCCGGTGAACCGCAACGTGCGTACGGTCACGAGGACTTACGGAGGTCCTCGGAAGGTGGGCCCGAGTCAGCCTACGAGTGCTCGTAGGTGAGAGGGCTCACTCAATCAAGGGGGAACCTGAATAACTGGGATGAATAGCGTATGCAAGGGGCTTAAGTGCCCAAAATGTATGCAAGGGTGAACAATGACCAAGCAGGGTGACCAACAGGGTCTCGGGTAGAGTGGCGGCGGCCGGATACACCGCGACCCTATCACGACAGAGCGGTCTACCGCGATATGAACAGAGCCCCGAAAACAGTAGTTAGTCACAAATACAAAGCATACAGACTAACCTAGCATATGATATGAGCATGAAATCACAAGATCAATCTAGCAGAGGTCATGAAGCACCCAGAAACCGACACATGGATCAAAGCAATAACAAACAAAGCGTACCTGTAGACGCGACGTTCCTCCACGACGCGACCTAGTCGCGTCCTCAAGACCCGCCGCGACAGAACCCGAAAACTTACAAAAGAAATAAAAGGAAAACCCGAACCCTAGCAGGACTCTAGCATTAACAAACACGACAGTATACGGTATAGGGAAATAGAACAGGGATGCATGATCTCATAGAAGCAAACTAAGATAGATATGAGAAGGAAAACACTGACCTGCTAACGCGTCCTTTCTGGGCGACGCGATCTTATCGCGTCACTGCGATACGTCGCGACAAGACCCGAGCGCCAAAAATGCAGGAAACAAGGAACAAAAGACTAACATGGCACCAAAAGTACAAACAATGGATAAAACATGGCAGGCATGCAAACTAAATCCACGAGGGTAGCATTGAAGGTCCCACCGTGATCGCCAAAAGGTGTAATCACGGGGTTGTGCGCCCCTCTGAGACACAAAAGAGCATGCGATATATATAGAATGAAGGAATGTGATCGCCACCAAGATGATTGCCTAAAAATACTCCTAAAGCATGGGCTAATCAACTTGGAAAAGGAAAGAGAAGGCCACTTACCTGTTAACGCGTCGACGATGTGCAACGCGACAACAACCTTGTCGCGACCGACTGATCAGACGCGATATGGATGCCGCGACCGGGTCCCTCGATGCCTTCTCAATAGTGCGGGAGATGGATGGCAGACCTCCTTCCTCCTCTTCAGCCGGCCAAAGAGGAAGAGCTTCCTCGCTTGTTCTTTGTTCCAAGTACCTGCCAAGTCATGAAAAATGAAAGGGGAACCCAATTAGACATTCAAACAAGTGTAGCATCCATCATATATGAAAGAGCATGTAGAGAGCATGGTGAGTGCGTACCGGGTGGTTTTGGAAACCCCTTTTGGGTATAGGAAAACTAGGAGGGAATATGCATGGGGAGAAATCATGGAAGAGGAGAGGGAGGAACCCACCATGATCGCCAAAAGGTGTAATCACAGGGATTGTACCCCCCTCAACATAGACATAAATACCAAATATGATAGCATGGAAAATAGGATGTGATCGCCACCTAGAGCATTGCTAAATGAAAAGAAATGTATAGGCTAATTACTCTAGGAAAGGGGGGAAGAGAACAGAGGAGTACCTGATGTCGCGGTCGTTATGACGGACGCGGGCAGCCTGAGGACGCGTCAGTCTTAGCGGACGCGTTTCATGTCGCGTCGCCTTCCTCCGTCGCGTTCTCTTCTAGTGCGGGAGATGGTGAGTGGAACCTCCTTCCCGTCCTCCGGCCGGCCAGAGGACAAGAGCCGCTCGTGGATCTTCGCTTGGGTGCCTGCCAAAACAACGAAAACAAGAAATAAAACCCTGTTAGACTATGTTAAGTGTAGTAGATATTCTTAAATGAAAGAAAGATGTGGAGCATGGAGGGAACGGACCTGGGGGTGATTTTTTAAACCCCTTGGGTAGTAGGAAAACGTGGGGAGGAATATGCATGGGGAGAAATCATGGAAGAGGAGAAGGAGGAATCCTAACTCATGCATACATGTGTAAAAACATGGAAAAGAAAGTAAAAATCAAAACTAAACAGATACTGCCCCGTTTGATGTGATTCTAGTTGGAGGTCGTAGAGGAGGACGTCTTGAACAACTCTCATGAAGACATCTTGAAGAGATCCGGCCTAGTTTGGGCTGTGGAAGAGACGATAATCCCGCATGTGTAGATCTTGATATGAGAGAGAAAGTGAAGAATAATCTGCTGTAACTTTTCGCACAAGACACCAATCGACGTGATTCCACTTCGAGGTTGAAGAGGGCTCTGTGGGGAGCAACTTTGATGAAGAAACCTCGAAGTGATCTGGCCTGGTTCGATCTCCACAAGCCGTGCAAGCACTGCTGGTCCTGGAGGCGATATGAGAGAGAAAGAGGAGAGAGAAAGAAGGAAAACGGGAAGAACAGCTCCTCCTCTGCCTTGGGGACGATGGGACCTCGTGAGTAGAGCCTCCAGGGACCTCTCCTCGTAGTGGTAGCCTTCCTCTATCTCCTAGAGAGTCCTAGAATGTGTTGAAGAGAGAGATAGAGTCCAATCCCGAGTTAGAGAGAGAGTCCAAGTTGTGGGAGAGTTTAAGAGTCTATCTAGAGTTTGGATGGGTTTGGGGGCTCCCTAGGAATGAGGATAGGAGGTTTGGGTCGTAATCTAACTCATAGGGACTTTAGATAGGCTTTAGGATGGAGAGAGAGGCCGAAAATCACGTAAAAACGTGTTTACGTGCATGGCGCTGTCGCGTCGGATCGTGGGGCCGCGTTCATGTCGCGTCCATGCAGCAGGTCGCGACTATAAGACAGTCCGCGTAGGTCCCACGAAAAGGGCCATAACTCTCTCCACAGATATCGGATTGATGCGCCGTTTGTTGCGTTGGATTCTAGACTCGGAGGGCTACAAAATGATAGTATGATATGCCAAATTTGGATTAGAAATGAGGACGTTATGAGCTCTCAAAGTGAAGGCATGTTCAGAAGATTGGGCAGATTGCACAGTTTTGATGTTTCAAGTGGTGTTTGGCCATGGGCTTGAGAATGGGCTTGACATTGAGGGTGAATGGGCTCATGATGGGCCAGAGAAGGACTCCAAAGTGATGATCAATTTGGGACATCAATGATATGGACAAGAAATGTGCTCAACTTATAGGCCGAAAATGGGTGTCTACAGATTGCCCCTCCTTGATGCCCGCTTTGCAAGGGAGCGAAGCGGAAAGAGAGCGAAGTGCAATGAAATGGAATGGAGCGAGGATGAAGCGGAGTGGACTGAAGTGGGCATCAAGGTAAAGAGACACCCGTCACAACCAATAAGCGATAGAAATTCTCTGGAAGACTCTAAACTAACCTCAAGGAAGAGCGAGCACGGACGGCTCCTGTTTAGAACGACAAAAAGGAAAGCAAAAGAAGGATGATCAACCTCTTGATTAAGAGGTACCCTAGCCGATTGGCCTGCAGGTTTCATCTTGGGAGGACATGTGCGTGCCAGGTAGGTCACGATGACTCAAGGCATGGGAGCAGTTCGCAACCAAGACGGATCAGGGGGATATTTAAGCTGATTTGGATGAATGGAGGGAGTAAATTCCAGACAGAAGTCATACTGGCCAACTGGACCAAGTGACTAGTTCAAAGAAGACCTTCAAATTGTGAGTGGAATAGAATTTCTTGTTCAAGAAACTTAAGCATGATTGACCATCACCAGGGAAGCAACCTTTGACAAATCATGAGGCATGAAGCTCAAAGTCCTACATGATGTATGTTGGGCTAAAATAAAAAGAAATTATCAAATCAATATGCAAAGAAAAGAGAAAATAGAAAATACTCAAGGATAATATTGTTAAGCCAAATAAGGACGGGTCAAGAAACTACCTGCAACCGCAGTGTAGGCCTGAATCTATCGTCCCCGTACTTACTTAACTCAACGGCCTATCCAGCGATTAGCAATGTGCACCTAGATCATCACTGTTTTTGTTGAAGGGGAACTCAAATCCCAGAACACATTGAGAACCAGCCGGTCCTTGAGATAATATAGTAGCATAAGTACCATATAGTAATGCAAGGGAGAACGGATAGGGATACTTACCTGACTTACCTGTGGAGCGCAGAACTCACCATTTTTTTGGGGGGTTTTGCTTTTTCTGATTTTTTTTGCTTTTTTTTGTGTGTAAATGAAGCAATAAACAAAGCACTAAACAAGCTAACAACAACAAGCATAAACAACTCAGTCACCTACATGATTGAAACAAAGCACTGAAGAACAGCCAGGTTCACACATAGAGAGTCCTCTCATGGAGCCATTCAGATAAGGAGAATATGTATGGGACTTGGGAAGGACTTGGTGGGATAATGAGCTTGTAATTCAAATCATGGATGGGACTGAGGAGGAGAGACAGATCGTAAAGATGATGTGAGCAAGACTCAGACAAAAGCAATGAAGAAATATGGAGATCCGAGCGACCAATGCTTGGGAGCCAATGTACCTGCACACTTAGCATGTATGATTAGATCTGCTCATTTTTTTATTTTTAGTTTGAAAACATTTTATTGATTTTTTTTTGAGTTTTGAAATTATTTGATTTTTTATTTTTAGCAATGTTTGATTTTTTTGGATTTTTGAAAATATTTGATTTTTTGGAATTTTGGCAATATTTGATTTTTTATGATTTTTTTACAATATTTGATTTTTTTGAGATTTTTGGAAATATTTGATTTTTTTAGATTTTTTAAAATATTTGATTTTTTTTTATTTTTTGAAATATTTGATTTTTTGGATTTTTTAAAATATTTGTTTTTTTGGAATTTTGAATAACGCCTAAAGCCGACGCTAGCCCTTCCTAAAAAAAACACATGAGACGGAAGACACTCACCCTTGCTACTACAGCACTAAAGTAAGATCAAACTACTGGCAAGGGGTCCCCATTCATTCACCTTTCATTAAAGACCACCAAAAGGTCGGATGTGCATTAAGATGGTGGCGTCCTGTAGATGGTTGCCCCTAGCTTACAGTACTACAAAGGCCATACCCGGAAGACGACCCAGCCTTATAGAGAGAAAGAGAAGAAAGTTTGGGGATAAGTCTAGTGCAAGCTTTAAAGGACAAGTTAGGCTTAGCTTCCTTCCACGGCATACCTCTTAGAGGTTCAATCTGTTGAGGAGGGACTTTTGGTCATTTCATTTTTTTTTTGTTGGTTTTTTTTTTTTTGCTTGGGGCATGCGTACGACCGGACTCAAGGGCGTCCCGCGGGGAACTGTACTGCCACTCTTTGCCATGCCCCTATTCCTTGATTTTCTTTCATTTGTTCTTCTTCTCACTTTTATTTTCCTTTTCTTTTGCAGGCCTGATTGACCGTCCCTATTTGAGATTTCCTCTCATCAAGATGTGCTTAGGTTGGTCGCCTTGCCTAAATAGTCTTTTTGCCTTTACACTTTGACCGAGTAAAGAGGAGAATAGCTTTTGCACCTCCTAGGTATGGCCTGAGTAGCAACGATGTTTACTAGAGGAGCCGACTAAGGTTGCCATGTGAGTGTGTGATGATCCTTGCTTAAGGTGACCTTTAATGACAGGGGAAAGGATGTCAGACTCTTAGCGCAGAGCAATCTCTAGCCTGAGTGCTGCAGAAGCAAAGCAAACCTAAGACCGACTCGACCACTCTTGCTGTGAACTGAGACAACTCTCTTTGATGTTTGGTGTTTAAAGAAATATTTGCATGGTTATTTGGTGCACAATGCGACCCCTTTACTGAAAGAACGACCTGCATTAGTCTTTGAACTTTGATTTTGGTTGCTTTTAATTAGCTCATTTGCAGGAAACTGTGAAAAGTAGGGGTCAGCAAGAATTGGAGCCAACTCAACACAAGCAAGAGGGAGACATGACGCTACATGAAGATGAGGGATAAGAACCCTCAAACAAGAAGAATTTACAAAGGAGGGGAAAAAAATGTTAGTGAGGACTGAAACCTCTGGAACAGTGAGAGAAAGGGTCGGGACCCCGAATAGGTAGTGAGGGAGGAATCGGGTCGGACCCGAGTTCAGGAGGGGTTAGAGGAAGGAACTGTAGAATGGAGGGTGGAGGATCTAGAGGATCAGAAGGGGAAGTGGAAGGAGGGGAATCAGATGCTCCTGGAGAGTGTGGACCTGACCTATAATCAGGAGGCTCTGGTGGAAGAGGAAAAGGGGAACCCTGAGCACTAGGAAGGAAGTTAGGTGACCCAGGTGGATATGGAGAGAGAAACTGGGTACCCCGAGGGTGATCGGGTGGCTCAGGAGGAAGAGATAAGTGAGGGGGACCCTAGAGGAGTAGGAGGGGAATAATGCGGCACTAGTCCAGAATTGAGAGATCGGGCGCCTCCTCTGGGAACTAGATTGATCAGGATGAGTAGCATTGAAAGATCAAGGTCAGAGGATGACATGATAGGGAGATCGACATTTTTCTTGAAGAATTTCAATCTTGATCTCAGCCTCCTTTGCTTCTTGGCAGATTTCTCCTTGTGACACCACAGCTTCTTTGTTCTCATAGACAGATACAACGGTTTCATCTTGACATGTCTTCTTAAATAGCGGGACCAGGCAGCAGATGGCCTCGCTTATCTCTGCAGCCACATGGCTCTCTCCTCAATTGCCATAGTTGTCGTATGTGTACTTGCCCCTTGGCTATCATTTGTATATTCAACCTTTATAGACACCCATGGGGTAATGCCATAAATAGGCTCCTTTGTTGAGAGGGTTTCCCTTGACAAGTGGACAGTGTAGATCCATGGGAATTTGATGCGTGGTACCAGCAACTTGAGATTTGACATCTTGGCCTGACAATCTGGCATGAAAACCAACTCCCTTGACAGTTGAAGAGGGGAGGCTTCTGGGAGTGTGATGGGTGGCACTAGCACAGCCAACTGACTGACAGGCTGAGGCAAATTGCAAAGGACTCTTGGCAAAACCTTGAGTGTTCTTGGTGACATAGCAATGTGCCCCTGGTCAGGTTGAAACATGGCAAGGAGGGCTTTGGATGCTTTGGTCAGCATGACTTCTTGCCCCTTGAGTGACAGCTGATTCATGATGGCCTTAGCAGATGCATGAGATAGCATGACATTTGTAGAGAACCCCTTCTCTTGACCAGCCATATGCAATATAACTGAATGAGGAGTGATGATGGCATTAATGGTAGCATTTCCAATAAGCAACGTAATGTCTACCGTCCCCGCTTTGGATTTGGCTGGCACTAGGGCCTGGGAACTCTTTTTGACAGTGCTCTTCTGAGGAGATGAAAGCTCATCCTTCCTGAATGCGCCCGAGATAAAGACACAGACCGGCATGCGACTGATGTAGTTGTAAGGGTCGAAACACATGACCGGAACTGGGATACCTTTACTCGGTCCATCTTGCATAGGGGAAGTAATTTCAAGGCATGCTGCTGGTGATGCACACCCGCTCCATTGGGATGTGGTGATGGGATGTATGGTGGCTATGGTGGGTTTGTCGGATGTGGAGGGCTTGATGTGAGGTGACTGGGTGGTGGTAATGGCTTGCTCAGGTGCTAGAGGTAATGGGGTGGAGATGATGGTGAGGGGCAAGGATGGAGGGTTCGTGGGAGGTGAGGGATCAATGGCTGATGCTTGGGGAGATGACCAGCGGCGCACCGACACAATGTGCCGAGCTAACAGCTTGTCATCAGGGTGCGATGCGGTAGGTGTGGTGGTGATAGCCTGAGCAAGGGTTGGCGGAGGGGGTTGTTGAGGTTGTGACGGAGCGGGTGGTGCACTTGGAGGATATGTAAAGAGGTGTCGTCGACCTTGAACTGGTGGAGATGACGACTGCCTTGATGCTTGTGTTGGCTGTCTTCGTTGCGCTGCTGGTTGCTTGGGCGGCTGTTCCGCTGCTTGTGGTGGAGAGGGCTGCTGCCCCTGGCCCTGTGCTTTGCTCTTGTCTTGACAATGTAGGATGAGTCTATGCATTTCGGCCCAATTTATCTTGTGCTCTAGATCATAGATCACATCCCAGAATTCACAGCAGTTCGCGACTGTATGCCCCGGATGGCGATGATACGGGCAATATTCAGATCGGTCCACTGTCATGTCCCAACTTGGCTTTTCTGGAGGGAGTTGCAATGCATTGATGGACATCAGGGCTGTGAAGACATCAAAAAGGGACTCAGGCAACGGATGATAACGAGCTCGCTTTGGGCCAAGTGGATGTTGGGTTAGATGAGTAGTGGATGGTGTGGTGCGGTGGCACGGACGAGGTGGTTGTTCTTGTGGAAGTTGAGCAAGTTGGCTATATGGAGGTGGAGGTGTATAGTGATTAGCAGAGTGGGTAGACATAGGATGGTGGATGGCATCAACTTGGGCATGGGTTTGGACTCCTTCATAGGTGGGCCCTTGGAATGTGCAACTGGGTTGTTGGGCCTCGAACATGGATGGCCTGGGGGAGTCAAGGAGTTGGGTTTTAACAAAGCGAGCACGTCTGTATAATTGTTGCATGGATGTTATATTGTTCATAGCCAAGATGTGGCGGTACCTAGGTGTTGCATTGGCAATGATAAGCTTGATTTTATCCTCTTCCGGGATGTGCATCTTGACATGGGTGGACATTTGACGCCACCGGTCGGCATAGGTTGCAAAATCTTCATCGGGCTTCATCTGCTCAGCCACCAGATCGGCCATTGAATACTCGGGCCCGGCCCGGTCTTGATATTGCTGTATGAACCTGACCTTGACAACTTCAAAATTCTCAACTTCATCAGGAGGCAAGGAATAAAACCACTCTAAAGCGGGTCCATCCAACGACCGCCTAAAAAGGTAAGCCAATAAGCGGTGATCACGTTGGTAGGACACCGAGTCATAGAGGAACTCCTTTAGATGGATGTAAGGATCTCCGGCTCCACTATATTTGTGATAAACAGGGAGCTGAGAAAGTGGAGGGATTTGGAGACCATGAAAATCAGGGAGTGTATCATTGAAGGAGGGCTTGGGATTTAGTTGCCTCCGCAGGTAGCTAAGCTCTCGCTTCATGGACTCGAACTCGGATTGGAAGTCCTGAGCCGAGGTAGATTGTGAATAGCGAGGGCCAGCCTGGGAAGGAGAGCGGAGTCGAGAGTCAAGGTCCGGACCAGATTGAGTATAATGGGCCGGTTGTGATGATGTGGGCTGAACAAAAGGATGGCCCGACCCAGGAGTGACAATGTGGGTGGGTCTAGAATGAGCAGGGTAATGTGGGCATGTTGGGCCCGTCTTGGAAGAAGACTGTAGAGCAAAAGTGTCCAACAATTCGCGGGCCTGGTCCGGGCCCATTTCAAGCAGGAGGCGCTCCAATTCAGCGGCCTCATTAGAAGAAGATGGCGACGGAATAGATCGGGAATGGGCACCCTCATCGGCACGATGGGCCTTGGACTGGGCCGAACTTGGAATAGACTCATGAGACAAGAGGTCTACATGAGGAGGAGAGGTTGGAGGATAGGTGAAGTGGAAAGGAGCCATGAGAGGATGATAAATGGGAGGAATTAAAAAGAATACACTAAAATACAATTAAGGATACAACACAAATACAATTACACAAGAAGGGACGAGAAAGGAGTTTTCAAGCAAACACCCAAGTTGATATGATAAGCGTTAGGATTTTAGGGTTATCACTTAGCCTTTTAATGGATTGATTTAATTGAATTGCACTCGGCTAAAGAGGAACCCTAATGGGTGTGAACTCAAGTACTCCGGTGATACTAAGGGGGATACACAACTCACACGGGGAGATGGCTCGAACTAGGGGTGCAACGGGTACAACCGGCCCGGTGAACCGCAACGTGCGTACGGTCACGAGGACTTACGGAGGTCCTCGGAAGGCGGCCCGAGTCAACCTACGAGTGCTCGTAGGTGAGAGGGCTCACTCAACCAAGGGGGAACCTAGACAATGGGATCAATAGTGTATGCAAGGGCCTAAGTGCCCAAAATGTATGCACAAGTAACAAGAATGATCAAGCAGGGTGACCAACAGTGTCTCGGGCAGAGTCGCGACGGCCAGATACACCGCAACCCTATCGCGACAGAGCGGTCTGCCGCGATATGAATAGAGCCCCGAAAAATAGAAGTCAGTCACAAATACAAAGCATACAGACTAACCTAGCATATGATATGAGCATGAAATCACAAGATCAATCTAGCAGAGGTCATGGAGCACCCAGAAACCGACACATGGATCAAAGCAATAACACACAAAGTGTACCTGTAGACGCGACGCTCATCCACGGCGCGACCTGGTAGCGTCCTCAAGACCCGCCGCGACAGAACCCGAAAACTTACAAAAGAAATAAAAGGAAAACCCGAACCCTAGCAGGACTCTAGCATTCACAAACACGACAGTATACGGTACAGGGAAATAGAACAGGGATGCATGATCTCATAGAAGCAAACTAAGATAGATATGAGAAGGAAAACACTGACCTGCTAACGCGTCCTTTCTGGGCGACGCGATCTTATCGCGTCACTGCGATACGCCGTGACAAGACCCGAGCGCCAAAAAATGCAGGAACCAAGGAACAAAAGACTAACAGGGCACCAAAAGTACAAACAATGGATAAAACATGGCAGGCATGCAAACTAAATCCACGAGGGTAGCATTGAAGGTCCCACCGTGATCGCCAAAAGGTGTAATCACGGGTTGTACGCCCCTCTGAGACACAAAAGAGCATGCGATATATATAGAATGAAGGAATGTGATCGCCACCAAGATGATTGCCTAAAAATACTCCTAAAGCATGGGCTAATCAACTTGGAAAAGGAAAGAGAAGGCCACTTACCTGTTAACGCGTCGCCGATGTGCAACGCAACAACAACCTTGTCGCGACCGACTGATCAGACGTGATATGGATGCCGCGACCGAGTCCCTCGATGCCTTCTCAATAGTGCGGGAGATGGATGGCAGACCTCCATCCTCCTCTTCAGCCGGCCAAAGAGGAAGAGCTTCCTCGCTTGTTCTTTGTTCCAAGTACCTGCCAAGTCATGAAAAATGAAAGGGGAACCCAATTAGACATTCAAACAAGTGTAGCATCCATCATATATGAAAGAGCATGTAGAGAGCATGGTGAGTGCGTACCGGGTGGTTTTGGAAACCCCTTTTGGGTAACGCGTCGCCCTTGGTGGACGCGTCTCCTTGTCGCGTCGCCGTCCACCGTCGCGTTCTCTTCTGTGCGGAAGATGATGGATGGGACCTCCTTCCCGTCCTCCAGCCGGCTAGAGGATGAGAGCTCCTCGTGTGATCTCGCTTGGGTGCCTGCCAAAACAACGAAAACAAGAAATAAAACCATGTTAGACTATGTTAAGTGTAGTAGCTATTCTTAAATGAAAGAAAGATGTGGAACATGGAGGGAACGGACCTGGGGGGTGGTTTTTAAACCCCTTGGGTAGTAGGAAAACGTGGGGAGGAATATGCATGGGGAGAAATCATGAAGAGGAGAAGGAGGAATCCTAACTCACGCATACATGTGTAAAAACGTGGAAAAGAAAGTAAAAATCAAAACTAAACAGATACTGCCCCGTTTGATGTGATTCAAGTTGGAGGTCGTAGAGGAGTACGTCTTGAACAACTCTCATGAAGACATCTTGAAGAGATCCGGCCTGGTTTGGGCTGTGGAAGAGACGATAATCCCGCATGTGCAGATCTCGATATGAGAGAGAAAGTGAAGAATAATCTGCTGTAACTTTTCGCACAAGCCACCAATCGACGTGATTCCACTTTGAGGTTGAAGAGGGCTCTGTGGGGAGCAACTTTGATGAAGAAACCTTGAAGAGATCTGGCCTGGTTCGATCTCCACAAGCCGTGCAAGCACTGCTGGTCCTGGAGGCGATATGAGAGAGAAAGAGGAGAGAGAAAGAAGGAAAACGGGAAGAACAACTTCTCCTCTGCCTTGGGGACGATGGGACCTCGTGAGCAGAGCCTCCAGGGACCTCTCCTCGTAGTGGTAGCCTTCCTCTATCCCCTAGAGAGTCTTAGAATGTGTTGAAGAGAGAGATAGAGTCCAATCCCGAGTTAGAGAGAGAGTCCAAGTTGTGGGGGTGTTTGAGAGTTTATCTAGAGTTTGGATGGGCTTGGGGGCTCCCTAGGGATGAGGATAGGAGGTTTGGGTCGTAATCCAACTCATAGTGACTTTAGATAGGCTCTAGGATGGAAGGATAAGTCAAAAATCACGTAAAAACGTGTTTACGTGCATGGCGCTGTCGCGACGGGTCGCGGGGCCGCGTTCAGGTCGCGTCCATGCAGCAGGCCGCGACTATAAGACAGTCTGCGTAGGTCCCACGAAAAGGGCCATAACTCTCTCCACAGATATCGGATTGATGCGCCGTTTATTGCGTTGGATTCGAGACTCAAAGGGCTACAAAATGATAGTATGGTATGCCAAATTTGGATTAGAAATGAGGACGTTATGAGCTCTCAAAGTGAAGGCATGTTCAGAAGATTGGGCAAATTGCACAGTTTTGATATTTCAAGTGGTGTTTGGCCATGGGCTTGAGAATGGGCTTGACATTGAGGGTGAATGGGCTCATGATGGGCCAGAGAATGACTCCAAGGTGATGACCAATTTGGGACATCAATGATATGGACAAGAAATATGCTCAACTTATAGGCCGAAAACGGGTGTCTACAGATTGCCCCTCCTTGATGCCCGCTTTGCAAGGGAGCAAAGCGGAAGGAGAGCGAAGTGCAATGAAATGGAATGGAGCGATGATGAAGCGGAGTGGACTGAAAAGTGGGCATCAAGGTAAAGAGACACCCGTCACAACCAATAAGCGATAGAAATTCTCTGGAAGACTCTAAACTAACCTCAAGGAAGAGCGACGAAAACGGGTGTCTACACCAGGAAGTGCACCTCCTTTAGCCAAAATTCACACTTGCTGAATTTGGCGTAAAGTTGGTGACTCCTCAAAGCCTGCAACACCAGCCTCAAGTGGACCTCGTGCACCTCTGTCGTCGCTGAGTACACCAAGATGTCGTCGACGAACACCACCATGAACCGGTCCAGGTACTCTCAGAAAACACTATACATCAGCTCCATGAACACTGCAGGTGCATTCGTAAGCCCAAAAGGCATCATGACAAACTCGAAGTGGCCATAGCGGGTGAGAAAAGCTGATCTGGCGATGTCTGACTCGCGGATCCGCAACTGGTAGTAGCCCAACCTCAAGTCGATCTTCGAGAACACTGAAGCTGATTGCAACTGGTCGAACAAGTCATCGATCCTGGGCAAAGGATACTTGTTCTTCACGGTCACCTGATTCAGCTGCCGATAATCAATACACATTCTGAGGCTGCCATCTTTCTTCCTCACAAACAAAATAGGCACTCCCCATGGCGAACGGCTAGGACGAATGAAGCCCAATGCAAGAAACTCCTCTAGTTGGCGCTTCAACTCCCGCAGCTCCGCCGGCGCCATCCGATACGGTGCCTTGGACGCAGGCATCGTCCCCGGAAGCAACTCAATGGAGAAATCTACCTCCCGCTCAGGCAGCAAGCCAGGTAGATCCTCTGGAAACACGTCGGCAAACTTACAGACAACAGGCACATCTGAAACAAAAATCTCACCAGAATCCGAGACACACACAGAAGCCAAGAAAGCAACACAACCGTCTCGAATGAGGCGCCGAGCTCTACAGAAAGAGACAAAGGGTCAGCGGACAGACTGGGTACCTCGGAAGCAAAGCACAGGTGCTCCAGGTATCTCGAACCTCATGGTCTTCCGCTGACAATCTACCAGTGCAGAGTGCGCCTCTAACCAGTCCATGCCAAGAATGGCATCAAAGTCATGGAGTTGCAAGGCAAATAGTCTGGCTAGTAGCTGGTGGCCCTGTACCTCGACGGTGACACCCTCCAAGTAACCAAGGGTACGCACAAAGTCACTCGTCAGCAGCTCAACTGCAAGGTCGCAGGCCCGCTCCGGAGCAAACTCAGACAAGGAAGCAAAGAACTCCTCAGAAGCAAAATAGTGTGTGGCACCCGGATCAATCAAAACTCTAGCAGCTCTACCAAGGATGGGAACCGTACCGACGACCAGATTAGAGGCCTCTGCCTCCTCTCTGGTGATGTTCATCACTCGACCGCGTCCACGTCCTCGCTGAGGCTGCTGCTGCTGATGCTGCTACGGCTGCTGGAACTGACCCTGGTGCTGCTGCTGGTGCTGCGCCGGCTAAGGTGGACGGTACTGCGCCTGAGGTGTCTGCTGCTGCTGCTGCTGCTGCCACAACGAACACTCCCGCCTATAGTGCCCCTGCTGCCCACAGTGGTAACAACCTGTGCCCTGCTGACCCTGCTCTGCTCCATGCTACACAGACTGCTCCACTGACTGCTGCTCTGGCTGATGTCGTGGCTGCTGCTACCTGTACTGACGCCTGCCTCCACGAGTAAATAGCTTCTTCAACTTCGAGGTCAGGCCAGCACCGCCTGTCCCCGAAGAAGAAGAAGAGGAAACACTCCCTCGACTGCCCGAGGGGCGCTGGTACAGGGAAGACCTCCCTGAGCCTCCACTCTGCTGCGGCTGAAACCGACACTCCCGCTCCATGGCGGTGGCTCTCGCCACTGTCGTCCCCAAAGTGTCAAAGAGGTGGCCAGCCATGGCCCACCTCAACTATGAGCGTAGCCCACTAATGAACCGCTCGGTACGAGCCTGCTCACTAGCTGCCACGTGAGGGACGGGTCGAAGTAGCTGCACAAACCTCTGGTGGTACTATGCTACGGTCAAGCCTCCCTGCACCAACTCGTGGAACTGGTCCCTCCTCTCACGGCAAGCGTAGTCGGGGAAGAACTCGCCGTGAAAGGCCACTAGGAACTCTACCGAAGTGATCTGGTCCAGCCTCCTGCCCTGAAAACTGGTCTGCCTTACTGCTTTCCACCACTCGTGGGCTGACCCCTTCAGCTAGTATACTGCCAACCTGACCTGATCCAGCTCTGCACAGTCCATGGTCTCGAAGGTGCGCTCGAGCTCATGGACCCAACTCTCTGCCCTGTCTAGATCACGGTCACCAGAAAAAGTCGGAGGTCGAAGACGAAGAAACCTCTCCAGAAGCACCGTGCGGTCCTCAGGTGCTGCCGCTGCAACTGGAGTCTGCTGCCGAACCACTGAGGGTGCCTCTGGCTGAACCGGTGCTACCTGCGGGGTCGGTGGTGGCTGCTCCTCTGCTGCCATCTCTTCAAACTGCTGACCTCCTGCCGGCATCTACTGGTACGGCTGATACTGAGGGTACTGCGGGTACTGCTGGTACTGCCACGGACCCTAGAACATCGCTCTCTACCACTGCTCCATGACGGCCGGTGGGGGCGGGGGCGGAAACCACTGCTGCTGCTGTGGCTCTCCCTGCTGCAACGGAACGCCCTGCGGCAACGGGTCCCCAGGCTGCTCGAACTGTTGGGGCTGAGCGTCGATCGACACGTGCTCGACTGCAACCAACCCGTCCGACTCAAACTTCTGACGCTCCACTAGCTCACGAGCCTGCCTGCGAGTGCGTGGAGGCATGTTCGGCAAAATAGACACAATAAGAAGTTAACAAATAAACTCCAGCGGCTTAGCAGTGTTACTTGTACTTCCTAAGGGACTTTACGTTATTACTTATTTCCACTACAAGTCTTGATAGACCCCTTGCTCTGATACCACTATAACGACCCCAACGCCCGGACCCTTGGCTCCCACCAAGAATCCGAACATCGGGACCGCCGCCCACGGGTCTGGAGACCCGGAAGGGCTAACGGATCGGTCTAACAAGATATATAATAGAGATAAATAACAACAAACATACTAAAGTGCACCACAAGTGAAAGAAAAGTGTCCAACACTAAGTAACAATCTAGTACAGTCCCAAAGTAAATAAAGTACAAGTGCTAAAATAAAAAGGGAAATAACACGTCCCTTAGGGGCATACCCCGAGGGTGAAGTACAACTACTGAGGGAACACTGCTCACTAGAGTCACCGACTACTGCGGGCCCGTCTCCTCAATCCTCCGCGGAGGGAGCTGCTGTGAAGTCTCACCTACAAAATAGGGAGTGAGCTTCACGAAGAAGCCCAGTAGGGACTACCAATCTCCCACTGGTTCTAAAAATAGAATAGAACTAAGTGCAATAAATAAATAAAGCAGTAAAGTCTATTCTACTAAATAGAGTCAAGTGCGGAAGCGTGAAAGAAACTACACGGTCGTCGGTCTAGGCTACACAGCGGGACCGGAAAACTCGTGTAAACCAAGGCACCACAAGAACCCAGCTGTAAACACAGACAGTAGACACTGCCTGGAGAAACACACTAGCTACAGAACGCTACACTAGTCAGCCGGTCAGGCGTGGGACCATTGGTCGAGGGTAAGACACGTGGCGTGGGACCATTAGCCGGTCACGCTACACTGCCTGGAGAAACACACTAGCTACAGAACGCTACACTCTAAGATGGGTCAGGCGTGGGACCGTAGTCCGGCTGTCGACAGACGGAGTACAATTCAAACTACGGAAAGTTTCTAAGTTATCCTAGGAGGTGTTTCCAACTCTCACGTTTCTCCATGTGAGAACTCCTATATTTAAACACCTCTTTGAAGGAAATTTTGTAGAGAAGCAGCCACAACTAAAACTCTAGAGCTACTCCAAGTTTCACAAGAGTTGTTGCTGCCCTGCTTCAGACTGCTGCACAGAGCCCTAAAGATCCGTCGATCCAGCAGCTCCTGAAAGAAGAACGTCGAGGATTCAACCTTCTCCATCGACTCAAAGCATTCAAGTCAAAGATTGAAGTTCCTCCAGGCGTTCTCAGAAGAGTTCTTCACTAGGATTTATTCTCTCACTCAAAACTCTCTCTGTTTTCGTATTTCTACCATCTGTGTGTGTGTTGTGGTGATTCAAGTGACCCTTGTGCTTGAGATCACGTGTGTGTGTTGTTCTGATCGTGGGTGCACATCAAAAAACACGTGTGTGTGAGTTGTAGTCACGGAACTCGCTTATAAGCAGTTTTCTCTGCGTGTGTGTGTGTGCCGTGGACGTAGGATACACGATTTGTGTACTCCGAACCACGTAAATCTTCGTGTCCTGTGGTTTGAACGTTTTTCACGTTAGATGCTTGATAGGCACGTTGCATTCACACACTAGATAGATTGCTAACTCATCTACACATCGTCAACACATCTAAGTCTCACGTTGTTTCTACAGAAAATACAAAAGACTTTGTTATGATTGAAAAAGGGTTGTTTTCAAACTTTTAATTAGTAGTAATCTATTCAACCCCCCCTTCTAGATTACCATATTGGGATTCCGCAAACCTTTCAATTGGTATCAGAGCCGAGTTTCTCCGATTTACTGTCTTGTTTGTTTGATCTTACAGTCAGAGATTCACGGTCAAATGGAATCTAGCAAGGGATTCATGGCCGAGGGTCACTCAGTGACTAGGCCACCATTTTTTGATGGAACTAATTATCCCTATTGGAAAAATCGCATGCAGGTGTTCCTGAGAGCACAGAACTACGAATTATGGAAAATTGTCCACAAGGGTGAGTATACCCTTCCTGAAGACGAGAGTACCTGGACCAAGGATCAAATCGCAAAGGGACACTCAACTGGAGCGCCTTAATATGATGCAATGCACGGTCCATCCCAATGAGTACTCGAGAGTTTCCACGTGCACATCGGTAAAGGAGATGTGGGACAAACTCGAACTCATTTATGAAGGTACGTCTGAGGTAAGGGAGACAAAAGCAAGCATGTTGGTTTCAGAATATGAGATGTTTAAAATGAATTCCACTGAAACCATCTCTGACATGTTTGCAAGATTCATGTTAATAATTAATGGTTTGAAAGGCCTGAAAAAGGAATACTCAGAGAGTGACTTGGTGAGGAAGATTCTTCGGTCTCTTCCTTCCTCATGGAACACCAAAGCCACTATCATTGAGGATTCCAAAGACCTTTCAAAAATGAAATTGGATGAACTCATTGGCTCACTGATGACTTATGAAATAAACATGAAAGAAAGGAAACTGAAGAAAATCCTAGGAAGCCACTTGCCTTGAAGGCTTCCAGAAAAATTCCTCAGCTTCCAAGAAGGAAGTCATTCAGGAAAGTAATGAGTCTGAATCGTCTAGTGAGAGTGAGAATGACGAAATGGCCATGCTCACTAGACAATTCAAAAATTCCTGAAATACAAAAGGAGAGGTTCAGGTAACTCGAAACCTTTCCAAAAGAAAGAATCTTTCAATAAATCTGATGCTAACAAAATCTGAGATTGTGTGTTATGAGTGCAAAAAGCAAGGCCACATGAGAGGAGAGTGCTCTGAGCTCAAGAAAAAGCTGAAGAAAGACAAGTTCACCTTCAAGAAAGCCAAGGCAATGTTGGCCACTTGGAGCGATGAAGACGAGGATGATCACAGCCAAGCTACCTCCGGAGATGAGGAAGTCCACTGTCTCATGGCGAGAAGTGAAGACTCAAATGAGGTAAACTCTTCCTTTGAAAACTATTCAATTGATGAATGGGAAGCGGCTTATACTGTGTTATTTGAAAAATTCTGTGAACTAAAATCTGAAAACAAGGCACTCAAAAAGAAAGCTAACCATCTTGCCAACAACACACAAAATGAGGAGCAAATTGCGTCATTGATGAAAGACATTGAAATGATGAAAATTGATGAGGAAGCTCACCATGAGGAGTTGGATAATTTGAAACTGAAATTCCAAGAGGTTCAAAAGAAAAAGTTGATTTAATGAACTCCTTTGAAACTCTTCAAGGTGAGCATGAGAAACTGAAAGAAAGATTGGAAAAGACTGAAGAAAATCTAAAAGGGAAATCAAAGATTTGTCAAGGTTTGTTAAAGGGAAACAAAACCTTGATGCAATCTTGGGGTCAAATGTCTTTGTTCCAAAACATGGGCTTGGGTTTCAACCAGTTAAACAAAAGAAAATTGGTCAGAATTTGATAACATCCTTTGTTGAAACAAGCCCAAGTACAAGTAAGAGCACCCCCTCAAAGAACAACAAAAATAAGGTTAAGGGAATGCAATCTCAAACCAAGGCAAAGAAGCCTAATGCTGGTACATGTTCAAGATCTGTTGACAGCCCCAAGGAGAGCTGTCGACAGGTCAGGAAAACCAGTCTAAAAGAAAAATTGACAAGGCAACAGAAAGGTAAGATGCCCATGCATGCTCCAAACAACATCAAGCCCACTGTTGTAAACAAACCATCTTCATGCAAGATCTGTAAAAAGATTGGACACATTGAAAAACAATGCTGGAATAACCCAAATAAACAAAATTCAAACAAGTTTGGATTCCAAAGCATTTACTGTTTGGCATGAATGATACCTTGGCACCCAAAGTGATTTGGGTACCAAAACCTCTTGTCTAATTCACATGTGCAGGAATGCCTAGCAGCCCACAATCAAAACAAATGGTACTTGGATAGCGGCTGCTCGAGGCACATGACGGGGACAAAGGAAATTCTATATGCTCGTTGAAAGGGCGGAGGTCAGGTTATATTCGGAGGTAACAACAAAGGCCAGATCATCGGCTCAGGTAAGGTCGGTAAGTTTGCCTCTAATTCAATAGATAATGTGCTACTTGTTGATGGCCTTCATCACAATTTGCTTAGCATAAGTCAATTGTGTGATAAGGGTCACAAAATTATCTTTGAATCAAATTCATGTCAAATACTTGATAAGGAAACAGGAAGTCTGAAGTTTTCTGGAAAAAGGATAAACAACATCTACATGGTTGATTTAGATGATCCAGAAAATAATGATTTGTGTCTTGTAGCAAACAAACAGGACGAACTTACATTGTGGCATCGTAGGCTCGGTCATGCTAGCTATAATGTATTGCGCAAGATCATGAGGCTTAAATTGGTGAGTGGTCTTCCTGAAATTTCCTTTAACAAGAATGAGAATTTCTGTGATGCATGTGCACAGGGAAAACAAACCTGGAAATCCTTCAAATCAAAGGCACCGGTAAGTACCTCTAAAGCTTATGAATTGTTGCACATGGACTTATTTGGACCTACGAGAACACTTAGTCTCAATGGCAAGCGTTATGGCTTTGTCATTGTAGATGATTTCTCTAGTTTCACTTGGGTAAAATTCCTGGCTCACAAGAATGAAGCGTTAAGTGTTTTGAAGAATTCTTCAACAAAATTGAGCATGGAAATGTCAATAAATTTGCTCTATCCGTACTGATCACGGGGAGAATTTGACAATAATTTCTTCTCCGAATTTTGCAGGAACCAAGGCATAGAACACATGTTCTCCTCCCCAAGAACTCCAGAGCAAAATGGGGTCGTGGAGAGGAAGAATAGAACCTTGGTGGAGATGGCTCGTACGCTTCTGGTCGAGAATCAACTTGTGAGAACTTTTTGGGCAGAAGCGATAAACACGTCTTGCTACATCCTTAATCGAGCCATGGTAAGACCCGTATTCAAGAAAACTCCTTATGAACTTATGAAGGTAAGAAACCCACTATTGGGTACTTTAAAATTTTTGGTTCAAAGGTGCTCATACACAATAATGACAAAATGATTTGGACAACTTTGAAGCCAAAAGCGATCAAGGTATTTTTCTTGGATACTCAGAACACTCTAGAGCCTATAGGGTGTTCATCTGAAATCTAGAACAGTTGAAGAACTCCACACGTTGCTTTTGATGAAACTCAACTCAAGCCTAACATTTCAAATGCTTACAGGTTTGATGAATCTGAAGGAACAACGTTTGGGGAGCTTCAAAGTAAAGAAAAAGAAAAGTCTCAAGCTGGTTCAAAAACTCAGAGTGGATTTCTTCGCAGGTATGATGATGAAGAGATATTCTTCCGTTTAACAATTCAGAAGATGTACCTGACAAAGATCCACAAGAGGAAGAACAACAACTTGAACCACATCAGCACTTCCTCCTCCCGAACAACCTCCTCAAATGTAAGATCTTCCAGGGCCTTCAACAATCATGAATGTGAGGTATTCAAAAGATCACCTCTTGAGAATGTATAGGAATTTAAATGAGTCAGTTCAAACTAGATCTAAGGTTAATCAAATAGTTGAACAAGACCATTCAGCCTTTGTCTCTCAAGTGGAACCCAAGAATGTTGAAGAAGCTTAAAAAGAAGATTCATGGATTGATGCTATGCATGAGGAGCTTGGGCAATTCCAAAGAAATAATGTATGGAGTTTTAGTCCTAAAACCCCTGAAATGTCTGTCATAGGTTCAAGGGTGGGTCTTTAGAAACAAACTCAATGAAGAGGGTAAAGTAGTGAGAAACAAGGCTAGACTGGTTGCAAAGGGATATAATCAGGAATTTGGTGTAGACTTTGAAGAATCCTTTGCACCTGTAGCTAGGCTAGAAGCAGTTAGAATTTTGTTAGCATATGCATGCTCAAACAAATTTAAATTGTATCAATGGATGTCAAAACTGCTTTCTTGAATGACTACATAAAAAGGAAGTCTATGTCACTCAACCACCGGGCTTTGAAGATCATGAGAAACCTAACCATGTCTATAAATTGCACAGGCTCTTTATGGTTTGAAACAGGCACCCCAGCTTGGTACGACAGATTAAGTACATTTCTGGTAAGCAAAACTACTCAAGAGGTAAAGTAGACCAAACTCCTCTTTACAAAGAAAGTTCGCCACACACATCATTGTTGTTCAAGTGTATGTGGACGACATTATTTTTGGATCTACTAACCCTTCACTGTGTGAGGAATTCTCCAAACACATGCACAGTGAATTTGAGATCAGTCTAATGGGGGAGCTTCAATTCTTTCTTGGTTTGCAGGTCAAGCAAATGGAGGATGGCTTCTTCATAAACCAAGAAAAGTATGTCAAAGAGCTACTAAAAAGTTTCAATTGAACAATCAAGCCTGCCTCAACACCCATGAGCACAAGTATCAACTTGAAAAAGATGAAAAGGTAAACCGGTAGATGCAACCAATTCTGAGGTATGATTGGCTCTCTCCTCTATCTTACTGCAAGTAGACCAGATATTCAGTTCAGTGTTTGCCTCTGTGCTAGATACCAATCTAGTCCAAAGGAAAGCCACTTAATTGTTGTTAAGAGAATTTTCAGATATCTCTCAGGTACGTTTGATTTGGGTCTTTGTATCCAGCAGGTAGTAGCTTTGACTTGGTTTCATATTCTGATGCTGACTATGCTGGATGTAAAATTGACAGGAAAGCACTAGTGGCTATTGCCAAATCCTTGGCAGTTGCATGGTTTCGTGGGCATCCAAGAAGCAACACTCGGTTGCACTCTCCACTGCAGAGGCAGAATATGTTGCTGCAGGGAGTTGTGCGGCACAAGTGTTGTGGATAAAAAGTCAATTGTGCGACTATAACATTGATATTGGATGCACACCTATCCTATGTGACAACACCAGTGCAATAAACTTATCAAAAATCCCATTCAACACTCTAGGACAAAACACATAGAAAATCGCACCATTTCTTGAGAGATGAGGTAGCCACAAAACCCTTAGAATCAGTTTCATACCCACAGAAAAACAATTGGCTGACATCTTTACCAAACCTCTAGCTGAAGATGAATTCACCCACTTTGAGAAGAGAATTGGGCTTGTGTAAATTGCAGTGAAACTTATCCATATACTGAGCACATGTCTCTGTGTGCATCAACTATGAGGTATATTAATAGTGTTTGTGAAGAACAAGTAAAGCTTGTTTGGAAACTCTCATTATGCGTAGAGGAAAGATCCTCTGCCACGTATCCATAGTTTGACATGCATGTAAGAGGTATGTACTTTATGGGATGTTTTCTTTACAAGTTGTCCGTTTTCTACTTCAGTGAAGCATTGAAAATCTAACAATCTGTCTCCTGAAAGCTGGGTGTGCTCACATGGTTGGTCCAGTTGTAATAGTGTGTCTTGAATACTCAATTGCTTGTTTTCACATGAGCACCACTATGGGGAGCAAGTCTAGGTTAGATGTCCTTCATGAGAGGAGAATCACTTCTGCAACGACCCACTTCCACCCGGTACGGTTTATACCAACCCACGTCGAATGAGAGCAAGCCGCTACATGGGAGAATACCCCAACAAGTAACAATGAGCTGAGATATACAAAATAGAATTTAATAAATGCAACGGAATTTAAATGAATCTCATTCCATCAACTTTTAAATCCACATACCACAGTCTGTATAGTTCAACAAGAGATAAATAAGTACAAAATGTTCCAATTACATGGCCGACTCCAAGTACATTGAACAAAATCCAAATTTCCAATTGTAGCATTACATACTTATGAATATCAACTACAACTCTTCAATCACTTAGTCCGACTCCACTTCAATTTCTGCTAGCTCCTCCACTGCTAATTCCTGAAATGATTAGCAAGAGTGAGTCTATGCAATAGACTCAGCAAGTAACTTAAGATTCAATACATACATGCTTTTTAACAATTCAACACAATAGAATTTCAGCAATTTAAGACATACATGACATGCTATAACAACCTAAACCAATTGTATTAAGCATTATCTAAGCAAATGTAACTAAATCTACACAAGATCACTAACATCATGGTGCCATTATCATAAGTACAAATACACATTCGCATACCTTCACACTTTACTCACATCATTGTAAAACTTCATAACTAAGTCATGGAAAACATATACAGATAGGTGCACTCCTAGCATGATTTCTAACTCACTTGGCATGCAATCATAACTTTACTTCACATTTAGCTTGCTGATTTTTATATAAATCTATGACATTCATATTACCCTTGCATAGGGATCACTTTTAACTATACAACATGATACTACACACCTGTGCATCCAACCATTCAAATTCCATGAATATGAAAGCATATACTTACATTTTGGTACTAGTAGTAACTCACTTTTAGCATAAGTTATACATAAACACATACACTACACATTTGTACACATCAATAAACAATTTATCATCAACACTATTGTCATTTACACTTATACTAATTTCTCATTACACATAACCACATGATGAACTTTGGCTTTCACATACACTCACTTTGTTCTATCACACAATACTCATACATAGTTGCCATTAATTCCTCTTTCACATTCACACACTTCTTATCACTTCACTTTTGCACATAACCTGTGCCACATTTACACATATCTCGCACATACCTTGTGCTATTGAACACATGTCACTTTTCACATCACACTTATGGTTATTTTCACTTAAATGCCAAGACACAGCCCAAACCACCATTAGATGTCACATACACACACTTGGTCACATTCGCTTACTTAATCACCGGCGCAGTGATAAGTCTTAGTCTCTGCAGAAACCGGGAAAGCCCTTCCCACCATTACCAGTGGAACTTGTCCACCTCCAGGATTTTACAAGACACTTTGCCAGGGTGTACACTTTATCAAGACCCTTTCCTAGGTGTAACACTTTGAGCTTTCCCGTAGGGGCACCACTACAGTACAGCTCCAAGCATCTAAGGTGGCAGTGTCTTATGGGCATATTTGGTTATCTTTATCACATTACCCGTTTTACACACTTATACCACTTGTTTCCCCATGTCTCATGCACACACACTCATGCAAAAATCACACACACATAAGTCCTCATTCACTGATTTTAACTTCACTGTTGCAACTACCAAATAATCATAATACAGATATAACTATACCGAAATCTACTTGAATCACATCAAATCACAATTAACATGCTCACATAGTCGTTTTTCTCATTAAAAATCCATAACATACTTACTGTTATCAAAACAACCTGAGATTTTAACCACAGACACATTTCAGGTTTATAATCACACAACAGCAAATTTTCATATTTTTCTGAACCATATTACATTTACAAAAATTAAAACATGAAGTCTCATGCCGTTCATAATTTGATTTAACATGGAACATAACATGAACATCGGGTTTAACAGTTCACAGTCCTGAACCTAACATATTTGTGAACACGGAAATTTTCCTCGGATTTATTGCACAATACACAATTTACTGTAGATTTTCAATTCCTATGCATGTCTCCTATTTCCAAAACAGAATTTTCAGTAAATTCCACAGTCATGGAAAAATTCTCAAATTTTCAGGGCATGGACTGATACATATACACATGGTATAGAAAAAATCTAGGGCATTTAATTCTCAGGAATTAGGTAGACAGTAGATGAATATGCATAATCCATCTTTTTTCCAACATGTATTTCAATAATCAAAAGATTCATGCCATCCACAGAAAAATGCAGAATTTCCACACACACACACACCACATTATCCATTTTACATAGCATATAGGATTTACACTATATCCTCATGGCGAAAACATATCGAAAATAATCATCTATCAGGAAGAACAGCTCACTGTTCTATCCTGAAGAACTTGGCGGCAACCACTGGCCGTTCAAGAGTTTTGACGGCACGATCGCTGGACGCCTATGGGAGATCTTGGCGTCAATGGTATTGACGCCAAGTTCCTGTCTGTGCAACAGCACAGACCGAACCCCAAATACTCAGTGAAAAGGAGGGTCTAGGACACGATTTAAAATCCATAAAAATTACTGGGACCTAGGGAACATGTATGGGATTGAGATCTATGGGTTACTTGCCTCTGAATAAATCTCCAAACGGATCTAATGGCCGGAGAAGCTCTCCTTGGGCAGTGCCAAGAAGCCTCCAAAACTCCTTGGCTCCGGGTTCTAGGGGGTTGTAGGCCGCAGTCCAGCGCCGGGGAGCCTCCTCCTACGTATGGTCTTTCTCCTGTCGTAGAAGATCACCAGGAAACGCCTCCAGTCGCCGGATCCAAGCCCTCCAAGTCAGTCCTTCCTCTCTTTCTCTGTTAGGGTTTCCTTTCTAGTAAAGAGCCAAGAGAGCTCTCTCTAGGTTGCCAAGGGGTGTGTTTCATAAACTAGGAACAAGAGGGGCTCGTGCAGGGCTGAAGGGACATGAAAGGGCCGGTCGGAAGACATCTCCCCAATCAGAAGTCTGGCCCAATGGTGTTCTCTGCGCTCTGTTGCGCACAGAAAATTAGGGATATTGCGTCCACATCCATGGACGGCTACATTAGGGTTGGCGTCAGTCGATATGGACGCTGACATATTATGGGTCCATCCATGTTGACGCCAAGACATCCTTCTGCCAGAACTTAAAATCATGCAGAACCAAGCTTAATCCACACATATATACACATGAAACCTATGTAGTATAGTGTATACACCACTACACCATGTAACCATCCAATATTTACTATTAATCACACACATGCATACACAGGTACATCAAGATATAACACGTACATGAATATCTTCATACGCATACAATGTATATATATATATATAGCATACGTACACGGATGTACATACTTACGTATATATACACGAATAGATAGATACAATAACACGCACACCGGTAATTAGACTAAGCTTGCACAACATCACTTAAGTACTATATGCATGGAATTCCTTAATATGTACTCTATGCACAATTTAGCTAATCGCTTATTCTCGCTTAGTTATCACAGAATACATGCATGTTATTCGTGAGGAATATAGGATTTCCATATACACTACTAAATACACCTACCATACTTGCACTTTATATGTATATTAAAATGTACAAGTACCATGTACACCTTAACTACACCATGCAAATGAACAACGTTTACAACTAAGTATACTCATGCATACCTAAGTATACCAAGGTGTTACATATGTAAAATTAAGTACACAATTATCACATACATATGATAATCTACATACGTACCTACACATATGCACTTCATACATTCGCACACCATATTTATGAAATGGGCAATATAAGGTATACTTCAATATTTAGATGGTACTTGCATAATATTTGAATAGATACCTTATACACAAATTGGCCAATTACTTATATTCACATATATTGACATACATCCTCGCATATACACATGCAAGATTTATATCTATAACATGCATCATCTTCATGCATGCCATTTATGCAAAATAAGTAAACACCATATACATAAAACAGAAGTGGGAAAAGAAAATTCGGGGCTTACTCTTCATTCTAACCTTAAACTAGTTTTGCACGGGCATCTGTCGACAGCTCCCACTCCATCTGTCGACAGATCAGGCCTCACAGACCTCTAATTCTTCTGTCTGTGCAATCTGTCGACAGACGACAACTTATCTGTCGACAGATCTCACAGGTTCTGCTCTGCCCGAACTGGCCTATCTTCTGCCTGTGTGATCTGTCGACAGGCACTTCTCTAGCTGTCGACAGACACCAACTCTTCAACCAATTCATGCCTATTTCACATCCTACTTGTTGAGCATGTTCATGTACTTTCACTAAGGTGTTTATTGGGTGGATATACTTGTTTAACTTCATCATATACACATGATATTGATGTTATCCCCTAAACCACCATGATTTGGACATACTACTCATGCTTGGGTTTATGTTACATCATTTTGAAAACATTGAACTATCTTAGAGGATTAACACCTAAACTCCATTGAATAATTTCCTTGTAGGCTCACACCATTCTCAATACAATTGAAAAATCTTCTGGTCATTGAACTTTATGTTTTGAACTGAATGATCATCATATACATCTCCTTGATCTTAAGTTTAAGCTAAAATGGAGAAAAGCTACCTATTTCAGAAAAATATATACAACGTCATTTAAAAACAAAAATTGGATAAAGGTAGAGCTATGATGGGTCTTGCTGAGTAACCGGGGAGATGGGCATCACAAATGTCTGCCCTCGCGTCAAAAAGCAAACTCATTATCTCTATACAACAGTATAATGGAAACTTCGACTGAGTAACTGGGGGTACGGGCACTTGTCATGTCTATCCTCATGTCAAAAGGTGTGAAGTTATCCTGAATATCACTTTTCCCATTGCATTCTTTTCTTGAAAGCAAAAAAAATGAAATAGTGTGAAGCCTCCAAAGTGTCTCAAATCTAAAGGTCATGTAGTGTCTATGGCTATCCAGAAGTTTAGACATTTATTTCAATCATCATTTGATCCTCATAAACTTGGTATAGTGTTGGTCTACAATGTCCTTAATCAACCAAGGGTAATGGTGTCTTTTCTCAACGAATGGAAAATGTTCTCTTAATGCTTTAACTTTAAGTCCCTTGGGTATTATGTTTAACCATTTAGGTAAGTGGGAGAGCCTTAATGTCCATGACAATGATAGGTTACAATATGTGTTTACCCATCTTACACCTTACAAATATGCCTCATGTAACCAATGCTCCATTTCTTTCTTCAAAATCCACATCAAAAATCACTGGCAGAAAATCTACAGGATCTGTCGACAGATCCCCTGTCATCTGTCGACAGCCGGCGGCAGACCCAGTTTGGGAAGTCCAACGGGCACACCGTTTGGGGCTTTTTTGGTGGGGCTTTCCTTTTAAAATCCCCTCATCTTTCTATAAAAAGGCATCCACAGGACCCCTTCCCCTCCTACCACCAAAACCCATCTCTACCTCCCCTCCAAATCTCCATACCCTGTCTGGACGGGAAAACCCTACCTTCCTCCGGTCTTCCTTCCTCTCATCCGAGCCCTCACCCACGTCTCTCTCTCACGCTCATCCTTCTTCTTCTATCCTTCCTCATGTCTTCCAGGCCATCGAAGAAATTGGCTTCTCGCCGCCGTCCCTCCTCTTCTCGGGCCGACGGGGCTGAGGCTGAGCGCAGGACAAAGCATCGGGACGATCGTCTTCCCGAGCTTGTGGTGCCTCCCCGTCTTCACCTCACTCACTCCAAGGGGACACATACCAAGTTTGTCCAACAACGGTATGTAGAGTTTGAGTCCTTGGCCGACATGTTTCATAATCTCCAACCCCTATTCGACAATCAGGGCTGGACTCCGTTTCTCTACCATCACAAGCGTATTCTCCTTCCGCCGTTCGTGACTTCTACAACCACCTTGGCTACACTCCAGATAATCGTTTCTTTACCACCATCAAGGGCACAACTTTTCAACTCACTGAAAATCTTCTTTGCACAGCCCTTCAAATCCCCAATTCTGGAGTTGATATCCTAAGCCACAAACCGGATGCCTCTGTCTACTACCCTCTCCTCACACTTGAGGATTATGATGGCACCAAGAAAATCTCTAAACTCAATGCAAACTCATTTCCTCCATTGATCAGAATGATCCACCACATATTCACTACCATGATTGCGCCTAAACATGGCAGTCGGGAGTTGGTCACCGATGTTCACAAATCTCTCTTCACCTTCTTCCTCAGATGTGAACCCATTAATCTCCCACTTCTGATGCTTAGTCTTATCCAAAAACATTCTACCAACCCCGGAGGTCGATGCCCTTTGCCTGTCCACTTACCTCCCTGATGAGGTTCATCGGCATTGACATTCCAGACAGCGAGTGCATAGAGCTAAATTCTCGCAACAGCTTTGATCTCACTGCAGCACATCGCATGGGATATAAGCTTGTTGATGGAGTTGTTACCCGAGAGCTTAAGGGTAAGGCACCTGCTGATGCCGTAGGGGAGAATGTTGAAAACGAAGATGAGAATCTTGCTGATGATGCTGAAGATGACGAGGATGAAGACTCCCAGTCTGAATCACATGGTATGCCGGGCGTTGAGATTGCTAGTGATGCTCCAGCTCAACCATCCATTAGAGATTTGCTTGCACAGTTACAGCTACAGATGTCCACTGGATTTGAGAAGCTGAATACAAGATTGGACACAGTGGATTCGAGTCTGAATCACTTGCGGACACTCAAGTCCAGCTCCAGCTCCGTATGACAAGGCTTCAGACACAGATGCATAACACTCGTCAGGCTCCAGCTCCGCCTGCAGATGATGCTGCCTAGATAGGCTTTATGTCTAGGAATGGGTCTTCACGTAGTGTCTATGTCCTGTCTTGTCTGAGTCTTATGGTCTTTTTATTTCACTTTGTGGTCATGTATTTTCTTTCCCTTTCATGTTTACTCTCAGTCAAGCAACTTTTTGTACTGTGTATGCCTCCTTCACATCAATGAATTCACAGTGCCATGTTCCATGTTTGTCTATATGTTTGTCTGATGAATGCTTTTAGATGTTGTCAAAAGGGGGAGAAACCTCAATGTGCATTAATTGATAAATTTTGTCATCATCAAAAAGGGGGAGAATGTTGGGTTTTCATTCTAACATTTATAACAACATGTTTTTGATGATGAATAACTTCAATTGAGGTTTGATACATGTAACACATGAAAAAGAAACTAATGCAATACTTGATTGTTTGTGTATTCAAAATACTTAATTTTACATGTTTCATCATATAGGTACAAATACACAAAGTAAAGCTCTCTCCAAGCAAGTGAAAAAGATCAAAAAAAAGTAAAAACAAGGTCACCTGTCGACAGACACAAAAGACCTGTCGACAGATCTCACAGGTGTGGTCTGCCAGAAGACCCATAGCTCAGAAAGTCTTCATCTATCGACAGATGACAGATCGGCTGTCGACAGATCTCACAGTCCAGAACATCCAGACTTCTGTCGTTTACACAAAAGAGCACATCTGTCGATAGATGGTCTTCGACTGTCGACAGATCTCACAGAGTTGAAGATCCATACTTCTGTTTTACTGTCGCCTGTCGACAGATGGACAAGACCTGTCGACAGACAGAGTACAATTCAAACTACGGAAAGTTTCTAAGTTATCCTAGGAGGTGTTTCCAACTCTCACTTTTCTCCATGTGAGAACTCCTATATTTAAACACCTCTTTGAAGGAAATTTTGTAGAGAAGCAGCCACAACCAAAAACCCTAGAGCTACTCCAAGTTTCACAAGAGTTGCTGCTGCCCTGCTTCAGACTACTGCACAGAGCCCTAAAGATCCGTCGATCCAGCAGCTCCTGAAAGAAGAACGTCGAGGATTCAACCTTCTCCATCGACTCAAAGCATTCAAGTCGAAGATTGAAGTTCCTCCAGGCGTTCTCAGAAGAGTTCTTCACTAGGATTTATTCTCTCACTCAGAACTCTCTCTATTTTCGTATTTCTACCATCCGTGTGTGTGTTGTGGTGATTCAAGCGACCCTTGTGCTTGAGATCACGTGTGTGTGTTGTTCTGATCGTGGGTGCACATCAGAAAACACGTGTGTGTGTGAGTTGTAGTCACCGAACTCGCTTATAAGCAGTTTTCTCTGCGTGTGTGTGTGTGCCGTGGACGTAGGATACACGATTTGTGTACTCCGAACCACGTAAATCTTCGTGTCCTGTGGTTTGAACGTTTTTCACGTTAGATGCTTGATAGGCACGTTGCATTCACACACTAGATAGATTGCTAACTCATCTACACATCGTCAACACATCTAAGTCTCACGTTGTTTCTACAGAAAATTCAAAAGACTTTGTTGTGATTGAAAAAGGGTTGTTTTCAAACTTTTAATTAGTAGTAATCTATTCAACCCCCCCTTCTAGATTACCATATTGGGATTCCGCAAACCTTTCAGAAAGGACTAGCTGGTCCGCACCCTAAGCGCACCACAACTACCTCGGAGAACCAGACCAGCTAAGAGAGCTCTACAAACGACTCTACGCTGCTGTCCCCACCGTTTTCCCCTTCTGCTCCAAGTCCGTGACTTGAGCACGCCCGTCGCCCGGAGAACTCCCTCTAACAGACACGCGGGGCTGGGGGTCCCAGGTAACGGTAACAAACTGTCTCGTGGACAAGCCCTCAAGTGCCTAGCACCGGGCGAAGAGACTAGAGTAGCACTGCACTAGGAACAACACAGGTGCCAAGAAACCCGAGTCGCAGCGGAAGCGGAACATCAAAACCTGTCGCCAGTGCCTCTCGGTCAGAGAGGCGACGCAGCGATGCGTTGCGACCAGATTGCGACGATCCTGCCTGTCGCGACAAGAAACCAGAAGGTGGCCCTTGAGCCCGTCACGATAAGAACGCAACGGCTGAGGGCGCCGCAACAAGCCTAGTTCATCTAAACGCGACACGTACCCCGTCGCGATCCAATCGTAACAAGGACGGAGGTCACGTTCCGACAGAACCCCGAACTCCTGGACGTCGCCACGTACCCCGTCGCGTTTGCTAGACGCGACAGATGTCGGGACGCGTTCAAGGAGAATGTGACGCAACGATACGTCGCGACCTGGTCGCGACTAGGAAGCCCATCGCGAACACAGCCGAGTGCCCAAACAGAGCAACCTCAACCACCTAAAAACCACACAAATTGATACGAACGGGAGGGGAAGCATGGAGACATGGGAAACATGCTAAATATCATCCAAACCACCCCAACAACCCCATGCATGCCAAGGAAGGTAAAGCTACACTCTAATCCTCACATGCACAACATGAAACACTCTTCATGAACACCCCAAACCAAGCATGAATTCACCCAAACCAACATCATGCAACCATCACACAAGGATCATGAAGCACAGTGCACATCCTAAACAAGGATTCTAGGCTTGGAGAAGGGGGTTTGGCGTTATCATGTTAGAGCTAGGGGAAAGATTGGGTTCCCTACCTCCAAACAAAGATCTACCAAATTAGGGCCTTCTCGTAGGATAGCACCCCTCCACCTCCGAGCTTCAATGCTCCACGATCCGCCCATGAGCCGAGCACAACCTCCTTCAAGCACCAAGAAAGGAGGATCCACCAACGAGAAGAGGGATACATAGTGAGAAAGGGAGAAAGAGGAGGAAAACCTCAACCAAAACCCAAAATCAAAGCACAACCCAAATCACACAACTTACCAAGCAAACCAAACAACACTCCAAGCCACAATAATGTCCACCCAAGCTCCTCACGGAGTCACCAAGCACAGAGGTCGCTGGAGAAGAAGAGAACACAAGGCAAAAGGGCGAAAAGAAGTTGTGCTCTCGGGTTTGGGTACTTAAACACAGATAATAAGAACGCGACGGACCTGGTCGTCGCGTTACGAACACTAACGCGACACCCCCCTACGTCGCGATCTGGAACAGTCAGCCAGTCAACCCACCAATCAACGTGCATGCAAAACTGACAGCAAGAACGCGATGGCCAACCATGTCGCGTTCATGCATGCACTTCAACACGTGGTGCAACTGTCTCGACAGCAAGATGACAAGAAGATAGACTGCTGTCAGGATCCTGTCGCGACAGTGGCGGCCGGCGCGTTCCTGACCAGAATGTGACGGTCACCTACGTCATCTTCAGAACGTGACGGGTCGCTATGTCGTGACCACAGTCGGGAGAGCTAACCCCTAATGGTAACAGGATGTTACAGGAGCTCTCTGCTGGTTATTCTGTATTGGCAGACTAGCGATCTTTTCCTTAAGACCTCTGTAAGTCTCCGTACTCTATGGATTCCCTCATAGAGACCGAGCTGGTTGTACCATGAAGTACCCTGGAGATAGAGAGCACTTGTACCGTGTACGATCCATCATTAGTCATCCTCTTGTCAAGACATTAATGAATTATGAAACATAAGATACGTCGTTATGTTGTCCAATTGATCTCTTGAGTTATTGTCTTACCTTGACTCTATGAATAATCATGTCTTTATTACAATGAGCTTCTTATTGAAATTTTGTGGCCATAATATGTATATGTTTGTTCGGCACAACGTGGGACTTCGGTCCATTTGACTAATGCTTGTGCAATAGGGGCCCTGTCTGGTCCTGGGGAGGAGCGCCCCAACGTACTTATAACCACGAGAGTATGGACTTGTGGTGCTTGGCATGGCACTGATACGTGTGCAAGATTTGTGTGAATGTGCCTTCGTTTGATATGATGAGTTTGATATGATAAGTTTGATATGATATGTTTGATCATGTGAATATGAGATATCCGTGTGAATATGGCCAATTCCTTATGATATGATTCTATCCTTGGAATTACCTGTCCATTGTATATGCAATTCAATATTTGATTTAATATGATATTCGTTCTATTCAGCTATTTGACTTGTTATAAAAGTATGCATTGTCATCATGTTCATGTTCATATCTTGCCCATTTAAAATGTTAATCATGTATATTAGTGCCCGCACATTGAGATGTAAATCCTACTGAGCTAGTTCGCTCACCCTATCATCCTATCCTTTTTAGGTAGTGATGAGGAACCAGTGGACTCCGATGGGGCAGGGCAAGAGTGAAGAGCACCCATCTTATGAAGAGTCGACAGTTTAGGAATAGATATTTGAGTAGTTTATGTAATAGTGATACATTTTCATGAAGTTTATATTTGAATAATGGACCATTTAGTTGGTTCTTCTTATGTAAGGTTGTAACTAGTGGATTGAAATAGAATAAAGAGTATTTTTTATGGCAATATTGTGGTCTCAAATGTGTTGTATGTTTAATTGTGACTCTGCGCTACTCAACTGTGATATGTCTATTTGTATCGTTCACACATCTCAGTATTTATTCCGCTGCTAAATATCGGGGCGTGACATTAACTCATTACAAATCTTAGTAGACCCACAGTCTGATACCAACTGTAACGACCCGACCTTCCGGACCCCTTCCAGGGACCCCGAAGTTCCCGTCGCCACCCACAGATCCGAAGACCCGTAAGGGTTAGAAGAAATAGTCTAGTGAGATATGTACTGAATTTAAATAACTATAACAATATAACAATTGTACAATGTGTCCCAAGTAAAAGCACAGGTACAAGAAGAAAGGTGCAGTCCTTAAGGGTCATACCCCTAGAACATGCAAAGCACAACTCTCAACTCACTCAGGTACAACAGCTCACAACACTCGCTCTCACTGTTGCTGACAACACACGGCGCCACAGCCGCCTCCGCAACCCGTCCGACACTGAGCTCCCGCGACGACGCACCCCTAGCTGAAGGAAGTAGGAGGGGTGAGCCTCGCGAACAAGGACTAGTAGGGATTACCAGTCCCTCACCAACCAGAGTAGCAGGAACTCTGAAAACAGGAAACTACACTAGAAAGCTGTAAAGCGAGGAACACCTATAACATAGTACTACAAAGCAATAGAATAGAACAATGCAACACCACGACCACCAACGAAGGTCGTGACACACACATGACTCCCGTAGAAACCAACAGAGTCAGGCACCAAGAGGAAGCAACCCTCGGCACACCCACCAAGACCACGCAACAACCAAGTGAGAACGATGTCTCACCACAAGCACGGCCACCTCAGACCTCCACAAGGTCGAGGGCTCACAAGCAAAACCACCCCGGACCCTGGACACACCACAAGGTCGAGAAACCACACACACTGGTGCCACCACAGACTGGCACCAAGGAACGGGACTACGAAACTGAGAGAACACCGAGCAGAAACCACCAGAAGCACGGGACAACAAGACCAAACCAACAACTCCCACGGAAGCTAGACACGGCCAGGCTACAACCACCGTGCAGGCTAGGACAACGAGTCATACTTGGAAATGTCGTGAGGAAACACCGTCACAACAATAACAACCAAGCCATCTCCACTGGCAGCCAAGAGGAGGACACACCAGCCACTCCCTCTGCTCGCCAACCTGGCTCCTGGCTCCGCCTCATCGGAAGAGCAAGACAGAGCCGCCATAGAAACAACACAACACAACAACAACCGCAGCCTGGCCAAGCTGCGGCCTCACGCCTGACATCTCTACGTGGCTCCGGAACCAATGCAAGGCAAGGCAGTGAGAAGAAGGACTGACTGGCCTGCGCCGGGAAGAACTCCAACCGACCTCAGCATCCCATACCAACCAAGAGAGCTCTACAAACGACTCGACGCTGCTGTCCAAACCTCGTTTTCCCCTCAACTCCAAAGTCCGCCAACTCGGCTGCCAACTCGAGCACGCTCGTAGCCCCGAACGCTCCCTCAAAGGCTCCCAAGGATGGGGGTCCCAGGCAATGGAGACAACCTCTGAACGGGACAGGCCCTCAAGTGCCAAGCACCGGGCGAACAGGCGGGGCAAGCACAACAAGAACCACGCCGAACCGCAGGCTTGTAACCCACGACAAGCCCAGAAAGCACGAGGCGCGCAAGTACCCTCAAGAGGGCCATCGGCCAACCAAGGCATGCACGAGAAAGCCAGAACCTCGGAACACTACCATAAGTACAGAAAACATCGCTCTGCTAATAATCGATTGGCCGTCGGACAATCGATTATTAGACAGACGCGAGCCTCCTAACACCACAGCTAGGACACGGCCACGAAGGTGTCACCTTCGGTCACTGAACGCAGTGAGGCAACCTGTCGCATTCCCCACCAGAAGGTCCCAAGGGCAAGCCAGCCTTGTGGCACAAGCTGACACCCCAACTGGAACCACGGAAACACTCGAGGCAACATAGGTATTGTCACGTCCCCCTAGGCCATCGCGATACCATCGCGACAGGCAGGGGCACCGCGACAACAACCCTATCGCGACAGGGAAACGCGCCGCGACAAGATGGCGTCCGACCACCGGACCGTGACGCCATCGCGTCGGGCCAGTGTGTCGTGACACGATCGCGCCCTCTGGTGTCGTGACGCGCACCATGGTCGTGACACCAGAAGAAGGGCAGACCCACAGGATGCTCCATCCCGGGGCCACCCACATACCACAAGCACACCACACGGGGGAGGGGAGCATAGAGAAGCAGAAAATGCTATCTACAAACCACGAGGGGCTCCCAATCCACTCGGATCGAGAAGGGTAGAAGCAATCCCTACCTTTCAAGAAGAAACGAACCCAATAGGGCCCTTCACGTCGTATTGGCCACCTCCTCCTCACTTCACGCAAGCTCCACGGCGCTGGGAACACGAGCACGGCCCTCCTCCTCGCCTGAATTGCACAAAGGGGAGAGAGGGAGGCGGAGCACCGCCAGAGGGGGAGAAGAAGAGAGGGGAAGGAGGAAAAGGGAGAAGGGGTCACCGGCCAAGGCCTTAAGCCTTTGGCACCCAAGACGCGACGGGGCGACGCGTCACGTTAAGGACCTTAACATGATGGGTCAATGCACCGTGACAAGAACGCGTCCCCCAAGGACTCCGCGACAACGCAATAGGTCATACTAACATGCCTGCCACCCAGACAGCTGGCAGACGACAAAAGGCACAGAACACTGTCGCAACCCGTTGACCGGGCGTGACACAAAGACGCGACGGGAAGCAAGGCGCGACAAGAACGCGACGTACAAGCTGGTCACGACAAGGATGATTGTCGCGTCGAACACCCATGACGTGACACTAACACGTCGCCCAGCCCGGACCCGTTAGTGGCTAGTCATCTAAGACATCGGACGGAAAGCTGGGAAGCTGGGTCTTATAGTGACAATCGATCTTAAACATGGTAATCGATGTTTAAGTGATTGGCAATCCATGTTGTGACAATCAATCTTAAACATGAGGTAATCGATGTTTAAGTGATTAGCAATCGATGTTTTGACAATTGATCTTAAACATGAGGTAATCGATGTTTAAGTGATCGATGTTTATCGACTGTCAGAACATCGACTGTCAAAGAAGACTTGTCAGAACATCGACCGTCAAGCAGTCGGAGTCAGACCGACTGTCACAAGACTTGGACAATGTGAGCATCTGAAGTTATGTCCATGATATGCAACCAATTATCAGAGGATATGCAACATGAAATCACTTAAGTTCATCACAAGACAATGATAATATAATATTCATCTATGTCATCATCAAAACTCAAAACAAATCAGAACAAACATTATTAAAACAATGATTATAGTTATTCACATAACCATAACTCAACATTCTTCCCCTTTTTGATGATGACAAAACATACTCAATGCTCAATCAGTCTCAACAATTAAAAGGCATCCCCCTTTTTGACAACAGTAAGAAGATAAACCTCCCCCTTAAACAAGGACTAAAAAAGTCACGCTCATGACAAAACATTCTCCCCATGAGATGGGACACAGATGTGATACAAGGACATCAAGGAGTGGAGATTAAAGTATGAGTGACAATAAAGCAAAGAGAGGGAGTGGGAGATGAATGAATAAAAAATTATTAGAATCAGTGAGATTTTAGATATTAAAATATGAGAGAGAAATTATTGTGTCTTATGATTGTGCAACAAAGTTTAATAACAAAGACAGCTTCAGTCACAGCATATGTCAAGGTTTTAATAACCTGAATACATTTAAAAAGATGAAGCAAATGTGATGAAAGTGACCTATATGAGTTGACAATAGTGGTTATCACATGAGTTTAGTAGCTAAATAATTAATACAATGTAGAATAATAACTCTAAACTCAATTATCATGAACTTCATCTAAGTCAATGCACATGCTGCTCTTTTTATACTTTGAATTCTGCTATCATTTTGTGAGAGAGAATACAATAATAAATTGGTCAAATTACACCTTTCAATGCAAGAGGTTACATTTACTCAATGCAATATCCCCTGGTTACTCAATGGTGTAACCTTCATTATCTTATACATAGTTGAAAATATTTGTTTATCACCTTTTGACGTGAGCCAAAACCCTTGTTTAGATGAAATGAGCATGGTTACTCAGTGATTGAATAAAATTTTCATTGCTCTATTTGTATTTCTCAATTTTTTTAGCACTTTCTTTTTTAAATATTTTTAAGAACAGATTTACACATATTAGAATAGACATGAGCATGAATGTAAAAAGATTATTCTTAACATGTGTTAAAGATAAAGATACATAACATACACATGGTAAATATTAAAGTTACTCATGTGCTTACAGGTGTTTTGCAACTCAGTTTAAATAAATTTAGTATTAAAAATTGGCATAAGCTTGTTTTTAGATTGTATCTTTAAGACTAAACTGAGTGCACAATTATTTTAGTTTTCATGTGTGAAATCTCTCATATAAGAATATCATAAAGACTCATTGATTCAAATGTTTGGGAATCAAAATAGACAAAGATTGTGATAAAGACTCCCCCCATGTAGCTCCCCCTAACAAGGTGAGTAAGAGATTTGAATAACAGAGTGTCAATGCAATGTCAGAGGCAGAAATTTAGTAACCAGAAGAAGAGGGTTTTTTATTTGCAAGAAGAAATGAAAGATATCAATAGTGTGGAAATTTACACAAGCCAAGCTCTCTCCTTAAGAATGAGAATCTATTTTCTGAGAGAGGCTTAGTGAAGATATCTGCAATCTATTTTTCACTGTTAATAATATGAAGTTTAAAAGATTTCTTAGCAACCTCATCTCTTAAAAAATGGTGATGTATGTCAATGTGTTTTGTTCGTGAATGCTGAATTGGGTTGTTAGAAAGATTGATTGCACTAGTTTTGTCACATAAAATAGAAATACAACCCAACTTGTGATTATAGTCTAAGAGTTGGTGTTTTACCCAAAGAATTTGGGTGTCACAACAACCAACTGCAACATATTCAGCCTCTGCAGTGGATAGAGCTACATAATGTTGTTTTTTTAGAAGCACAAGATATTAGACATCCACCTAGATATAAACACAAACCACTAGAACTTTTTATGTCAAGTTTGCAACCAGCATAATCAGCATCACAGTAACCAATTAAATTTAGTTGGCAACCAGCAGGATACAAGATTCCAAGATCACATGTTCCAACAAGATATTTAAAAATTCTTTTAACAGATTACATGTGACATTCCTTAGGATTGACCTGAAATCTAGCACACAAGCACACACTGAATTGAATATCTGGCCTAGAAGTTGTAAGGTAGAGTAGAGAGCCAATCATACCTCTATAAGTCTTGGGATCTACAGACTTACCAGATGAATTCTCTTCTAATCTTACATTTATAGCCATTGGTGTGCTTAAAGACTTGAGGTGCTGATAGTCAAATTTCTTTAGAAGCTCTTTCACATATTTGGTTTGACTAACAAATGTTCCTTCATTTGTTTAATGTACTTGCAATCTCAAAAAGATTTGTAATTTGCCCATCAAGCTCATTTCAAATTTAGTTTGCATATGATTGGCAAATTCAGTACACAACTCTTGATTTGTAGACCCAAAGACTATGTCATCAACATAAATTTGAACAGTAATGATTTGATTTTTGACAATTTTTAGAAATAGAGTCTAGTCTACATTACCTCTTGTATATCCCTTATTCAGAAGAAATGAACTCAAGCGGTCATACCAAGCTCTTGGAGCTTGCTTAAGATCGTAAAGAGCCTTATTGAGTTTGTAAACATGATCAGGATATTTTTCACTTTCAAAACCCGGAGGTTGACCCACAAAGACATTTTCTTTAATGATTCCATTCAGGAAAGCACTTTTCACATCCATTTGATAGACTTTAAATTTTAGGGATGATGTAAAAGCAAGAAAAATTCTTACAGCTTCTAGTCTAGCTATAGGGGCATATGATTCTTCAAAGTCAATTTCAAATTCTTGATTGTACCCCTTTGCAACTAGTCTAGCTTTATTTCTAACAACTTGTCCATCTTCATATTTCGGAAGACCCATCTAGTGCCAATGACAGACTGGTCACTAGGCTTTGGTACTAATTCCCACACATTGTTTATGTCAAATTGATGAAGTTCTTCATGCATTGCATTGATCCAGTCTTCATTGGTTAGAGCTTCATCAATAGACTTAGGTTCAATTTGGGAAAGTAGTGTCAAACGGTCTTCATTTATTACATTTTGAAAAAATGATCTAGCTTTAACTCTATCTTGCAAGTTACCAACTACATTCTCAATAGGATAATCTCTTTAAAATATGGGTTCAAAAATTACCTCTTGAGTTTCATTCAGTTCTCGAATAATATTACTTGATCCACTTATGGTAGGTGCTGGATTATTCAGATTTTTATAGGTTCCTTCATGCTCCTCAACAGTTGGTGAAGATTCAACAATAAGATCATCTTCTTCTGCATTTTATAGAATCCTGCAAGAAGTAGAACCATCAGAATTATAAGAGCTTTCATCAAAGACTACATGTGGAGATTCTTCCACAATTTTATTTTTCATAATGTAAACTCTATATGCTATAGAAATTTCAGAATAGTCAAGGAAAATAGCTTCAAGACTCTTATCATCAAACTTGTCAATATTTTCTTTATTGTTGTTATGTACAAAACATTTGCAACAAAAAATCTTAAAGTAAGACAAGGTGGGTTTTTTGTTTTTCAATAGTTCATAGGGGGTTTTTCTGATTTGTGGTCTGACCAATGCTCTATTCATAATGTGGTTTGTTGTATTCACAGCCTCAGCCCAGAAGGATTTGGGCAATTTGCTTTCCAAGAGCATAGTCCTAGCCATTTCCACAAGAGTTCTATTCTTTCTTTCCACAACTCAATTTTGTTCTGGAGTTCTTGGAGAGGAAAATTTGTGGAAAATGCTCAATTGAGCACATAAATTAGAAAAAGCTCTATTCTCAAATTCACCTCCATGATCAGTCAAGATGAACTTAATTTTGTGTGAAAATCTCATTAAGGTACTGTTACAGAATTTCCTGAATTCTTGACAAGTTTCACTTTTGTGAGATAGAAAGATAACTCAAGAGTATCTAGTAAAATCATCAATGATGACAAATCCATAACGTTTTCCACTTAGACTGAGAATTCTTGTTGGCTCAAAAAGGTCAATGTGAAGTAATTCTAGTGGCTTAGTAGTGGGCACATCATTGAAAATCTTAAAAGATTTTCTGATTTGTTTTCCTTGAGCACATATCCCACAAACTTGATTTTCTACATTAGGAAAAGACTCAGAAAGTCATTTAACCAGATTTAGCCTTATGAATTTATTCAAGGTGTTGAAACTTGCATGACCAAGTCTCTTGTGACATGTCCATGCAATTTCGTTTTTATTAGCAACCAAACAAATGTTTTCATCAAAAAATTTGTCAAGATTTATCAAGTAAAAATTGTTCTCTCTTTTTCCAAGAAGATTATTTTTTCAGATAAAGAGTCAATTATTTTGCAAGAGTTTGACTCAAAATAACTTTGTGACATTTGTCACACAATTGACTAATGCTCAACAAATTGTAATCCAAACCATCAACTAACAAAACATTTTCAATTAAGTTTGAGGAGGATTTACCAACCTTTCCAGATCCAATTATTTTCCCTTTATCTTTACCTCCAAATGTGACAAATCCTCCTTCCTTTCGACCAGACATGTGAACTTTGTTCTATCTCTAGTCATGTGCCGTGAACATCCACTATTAAGATACCACACATTTGAACTGGGTGTACGGCCTTCCTGCACATATCAGATTAGAGGAGAAAAGATTTTGGTACCCAAACATTGTTGGGACCATCAGTTTGATTGAGCAAAAATAGCAAACATTGTTGGGACCGTCATTTTTGTTTTGGGTTTCACCTCTGAAATGACTTCTCTTTTTAGCAATTTAACATTATGATTTGGAATGTAGACACCAGTGTTTTTCCTTTCATGGGTAGGAAAATTATGCATTTTGGTATGATTGTTCATGTATGGAAATCCAGATCAAAAGTTCTGTTGATATCTTGGAAAGTTTGGATAGAATGAATGTGAGTTATACCAATGAGGATTGTGGTACCATTGATTCCAAAAATTGATCAAATTAGATTGATATGATGCTTTGGATCTCCAATCAATATCATTAGAGTGTGTTTTAGCATTTTTATACTTTTTCATATTTTCGTTTGAATTTCTGTTTATCATCTTTTTGTTTTTTCAGAAATGGATAGGTCGACCTATGTTGATTGTGTGTTGACACAGTGGCCACATGTTTCAGCTTATGGCTAACCTGTGTCGACCTCTCTGCAGCATGTGTCAACTTGATCGGTTTCTTCTAATTAGATACATTATTTTGGTTTTGGTTTTTTACTATTTCAAAAGTTTTTTTTATAATTGTTTATTCTTGTTTTCTAAACTATTACTTTTAACAAATTTTATCAAAGGAATTTTGGAAGGCTTTTCTTTCTTCTTAGATGCTTTAGTTCTTGTTGGTTCTTCTGTGGTAAATCTCAGTCCATGTTTTTTAGCATTCATTTTAAGTCCCAACAAGACATCAAGATTTTCTTCCCTTTTGTGAAATTCTTTATCACTTGATCCTTTTCATTCAGCAATTTATTAAGTTTTCAATTTCATCAATTGCTTGTTATTTTTCCTTTTATTGCATTTCAATTTTCTTTGTCAATTTTTCAATCTCATTATTAGCCTTTTGAGACATGATTTTAAATTTATCCAATTCATCAAGCATTACTTCTCTTTCATCATTAAATTCAAAATTTTCCTTTTCAAGTTCAAACATTCTACTTGCTAGAGAAGTATCATGCATAACATTTTTAATCTTCCTTTTCAGATATTTGTTTTCTTTTCTTATTTCAAAATATTTTTCAACCAATGTGGCATAAGTATTTTGCCAATCATCAATAGTGTATTCTTCAAAAGAGGAACTTACCTTTTTTAAAATAAACTATCCAAAGGGTCAGCGACCAGGAGAGTGCACCTCAACCCAACGGGTCGAGATGTTCTCACTCCACCAGGCGATCAACCAATGGATACAATTTTATTATCAAAAAATAAGAATATGGTTTGACACCCGACGCTAGGAAAAAACAACCTCCAGGGAAAAACAAGATACACCCGATCTCCAAAGCACAAAGGGAACAGCATAACCAGAGCAAACTCACGACCTGAAGTTGGGGAGTCCAGCTTTGTCCAAAGTCAAAGCCCCCCTAGCCAGAAGAGGAAGATCCTGAGGAGATAGAAAAACTGAGTTGTTCACATTTGCACAAGCATGTGAGGCAAGTAAGTCCGCCACCTGATTACCCTCCCAGAAAGTGTGAACGAGCTGAGGCTTAAGAATTTACAGCATTGAGTGTATCCCACGCCACCAAGGGAAGACAGCCCAGTGAGGTAACCGCCCCATAGTAATCGCCCTAACCAAAGTAACCGAATCCGAGTACACGATGGAGACATTGAGCTTCTGTTCCAATTAGGGCTGCCAATGGACCTCCGAATTCCGTTTAGCCGATCCGTTTCCGCATTTTTTATAGGATGCGGAACTCCGAAAAGAACTTTCCGATAGCTTAGCGGAAGCGGAAATGGATATCCAAATTCTTATAGGATGCGGAAGCGAAAACACCCATTCCGCATCCGCTTTTTCGTTTCTGTTTCCGATAACTTTTAATATATATATATATTTTTATAATAAAATATCTTCAAACTTTGGCTCTTAAATTTTTAACTCATTGTCTCTCACCTCCCATCTATATGTAAATGTCATCTATTCTAGTCCCAATTATTGACAACTTTTTTCTCTAATGATATTTATATCTACATATATTCATTATCTATTACTCAACCATTATATATCACTATATGATTTTACCATACTAATTTGATCTTGTTATACTTCATTTAGTAAGGGTCATTATAATGTACATGATGAAGAAGATATGGTAGAAAAGATTATTAAATTTACATTTGAAACTATTCATAAATTTAATAATTAATATACTTATAAATTTATAAATTAATTCTAATTGTACAAATGTTGTTACATCCGAAGTTTCCGTTTTATTTCCGTTTCCGTTTCCGATTTTCCGATAGAAAGCGGAAATGGATGCGGAAGCGGAAACACCCTTTTCCGTTTCCATTTCCGACTCCGAAATTTATTATAGGAAGCGGAAGCGGAAACACCCATTTTTCGATTCCGGCTCCGACCCGTTGGCAGCCCTAGTTCCAATGCCAACCTGAGGCCATCATGAAGGGCCCTTGTCTCAGCCAACATACTGCTCCCTGTGCCATAGAAGAAGGCAAAACCACACACAAAATCGCCATTGGTATCCCTGAAGCAACTGCCACCACCACAAATCCCCGGATTGCCTTTAATAGACCCATCAACGTTGATACTGTAGTTGCTAAAAGGAGGATTCCATCTGACAATTTTAGGAGGCCTGACATTAATTTCTGCACTAACATTAAAGCCTTTAAGAATGAGCGCCTAATTGAATGAAACCGGGTGATTAAAATTAAGCAGGCCCAGAACTTTCTCATAGAAAGATTACAGAGACAATGGGGCATACCCCTAATGGAACAAGAACAATCATGTCTGCCTAAAGTTACCAAGTCCCATCCGATCCCCAATAAAAGAAGGAAGGCAAGGCCGAGGAAGCTCCCTAGAATAGGGAAAAACCTCATTACAACGCATAGAACAAGCAAAGTTGGCTAAAGCATCAGCCACTTGGTTAGCTTCCCTAAAGACATGAGTAACTTGAACTCCATGAAGATGCACAAAGTCAAGAACAGTCCTCCACCATCTATAGCAGTCTCGGGAGGGAACAACACCAGTACGTAAAGAAGTCACCGGAGTCAAAGAATCCGAACAAATATTAGTAACTATGAGGCCCTTCTCGACAGCCAAAAGCACACCATCATGCATAGCACAAACCTCAGCAACAATGCAAGAACCAACACCATAGTAATGAGAGAAAGCCAAAGAAGCATTTCCATGGGAATCTCTAAAAATTCCACCACCACCACAAGGCCCCGGGTTGCCTGAATAGTCAGAGATGTAAAGTTGAGGATAAAAGAGCATATAGTTTTCTGGCTTGATGGATTTTAAATAACAAAAGGGAATACATCAGGTTCCAAACATAGTAGAATGGCAAGTATCTGAATTCATCATAACAAATGGCATCATCAAAACTCTCATGGGGATGCATAACATATAGCTAATCACCTGCAGAAACAGGAAGTTTACATATACATAACTAACAATGCCCAGAGCCTAACCACCCACGTTTAATTTGTGAGATGAAACCGTCGTCACGGCTGACAACTCATGTATAAGCCAACCATGAGATTGTCCTAACCACCCCAGAGAGGAAACAAATTCATCTTCCTTGCCAAGGATTTCAAACATAAAGTGTAGGCGAAACTTTCAGGTAACCAGGTTCCAAAGGGCTAAAGAGGTTTTAGAAACTCAAAGAATGTCTTGGTTGCTAATCTTAGAGTTGAAGATTCTAGCTTAGAGTCCCTTCAGAGGCTTAGGAGGTCTCCTTCACTAGAATGTTGTTAAGGCTCCTAAGCTCCTGCCTTCAGCCTTACCCCACAGCAGAATAAAGAAGACTCACCGTAGGATGGAATTGAGAGTTTAATAGGAGTTTAAATTTAGAGTTGATAGATAAGAACAAGAAGATTTAGGCACCTGGCAGACATACGGGTTAGAGGGTGTTATAATTCCGGCAAAGAAGATTGATGGGACTAAAAGTGGAAGGTTTAGAAGGCACGCAGTAGAACTCTTGGAGAATGTGTGATTAACATGTTAGGCACTGAGGTTGAAATCAGGAGTTTGATTAGTCAAAGGGGCTAAGTGGAGTTGACTTGCAACGAGGGTCAAAGCTAAAGTCAATCGCACAATATGAGTTAAAGTACATTTCGATTGGAAGATGAAGGTCATACTGATCGGATGTCAACAGGACTTCGTCATGAGCGAAGAGATCTCCACAAGTCAACATCGACTGGAAACTCGCTTTGACTGACGCAGAAAGATTTTATATCAGTTGAAGCATCACTTCGATAGGAACACACTCACCAGTCGAAGCTTCACTTCGACTAGAGCACTCATCAGTCAAAGTTTCTCTTCTACTGATGCAACAACTACTATAACATTCAAAGCTGCACTTCGGCTGGGACACACTCACCAGTCGAAGCTTCACTTCGGTTGGGACACACTCACCAGCTGAAGCTTCACTTCAGTTGGAGTAGTCATCAGTCAAAGTCTCTTTTTGACTAACACAATGACTACTATAACAATCGACACTTTACTTCGGCTGGGACACACTCACCATTCGAAGTTTCACTTCGGCTGGAGCACTCATCAGTCAAAGTCTCTTTTCGACTGATGTAACGACTACTATAACAGTCAAAGCTTCACTTCGGCTGGGACACACTCACCAGTCGAAGCTTCACTTCGACTGGAGCACTCATCAGTCGAAGTCTCCCTTTGATTGAAACACAAGACTTAGCGATCAGTTGAAGTTCCACTTCGACTGAAGCACATGACTTAGGCTACGAAAAACTTATTCTAAGGTGTAAAACTAACTACACAGGTGCTCAAGCTTTGAAACATAAGATGTTACAGTTTCTGTATGCAAATCGGCTAAAGAAATATGTGATGCATTTATAATAACCTATGAAGGAACTAATAAGGTTAAGGAAACTAGAATCGATATTCTTGTAGCTAAATATGAGTAATTTAGAATGCAAAATGATGAAAATATAACTCAAATATACACAAGATTTACAAATATAACAAATGGCTTAGCATCATTGGGAAAGACCTTTTCACAAGATAATTTAGTTAGAAAAATATTAAGATCTCTTTCAAATATATGGACTCTTAAAGTAATTGATATTGAAGAAGTAAATGATTTAACAATCATGTCAATCGAAAAACTTATAGGTTCATTAATGGCATATGAGATTAATATGGAATGATTATCTGAGAGTTCATCTAAGAAAAGAATTACTAATGCTTTTAAAGTCATAGCTGCTCCTTCCACTTCTTCTTATTTAGTTCAGAAAAATGCAAGTTCTGATGATAGTGACATAGATGAAGTTCTATCAAAGTTTCAGAAAATTCTAAAGGAGAAGAATGGATCAAAAAGGATCCAGAAGAAAGAGAAAAAGAAGAAAGAACCAATTTGCTATGAATGACGCCAGCCTGAACATTTGAGACCTGACTTTCCAAGACTTAATAAAACTGGTCAATAAGAAAAATCTAAGAAGAAGTAGAGAAAGGATGAGAAGCACAATAAACTTAAGAATAAAGCTATGGTAGCTACGTGGGACAATGAAAAATTTCTTATGCAGATCCATCTAGCTCAGAATTTGAAAGCGAGCAAGTAAATTTAGCCCTCATAATAGAGCTAAATAAGGTACAATCTGATATATTTTTCAACTCTTGCACTGATTCAAACTCAAACTCTAACTCTAAAAATTTCGAAGAAGTCTTCAATGAACTCTATGACAAACACAAAGCTGTCATAAAAGAGTAAAAAATCTTTAAAATAATTTTACTTGTTTAAAAAACACTAATTCTGATATAAAATCTGAAATGAAACAACTGGAAAAACAATTAAAAGAAACAAAACATAATAATGATCTTTTATGCGAAGATTTAAAAAACAAGAATAATAAGATATCAAAGTTGAAAAGAAATCATGAATTGGAAAAGAAACTAAAAGCTCTAATTGAAGAAATATATACTTAAAATAATCTCAAAGATTAACAAAAGGAAAAAACATCTCTAGTCCTATACTTAAAAAGTTCTAAAACTAGCAACAATAAATAAGGACTTGGATATAACCTCTTAAAAAAGAAATTAAATATTTGAATAAATAACCAATGCCAAATTTTGTAAAAGAAACTAAAAATGATGTGACTCAGAAGAAGAAGGCTCCTGAAAAATATGTGTTAAACAAATACTGCAAGAACATTCAAGCCTCAAAAACAAAATACATTCACTGTTATTCACACTGTAATAAGTTACGCCACACAGTAAATTCCTGCACCACTAGACACTAGATATGGATTCCTAAAGATTACTTTTATGCATCTAACGTTCAAGGACCCAAAGGAATTTGGGTACCTATGTCTAAATGAATTACTTGTAGGGTCGCCTTAGAGCAACATGGACAAGGATGCTTAAGGCATTGGTGACTGCCGACTCTTCTCCTCACTCAAATCTGAAGAGGGAGTAGTCGCAGATTACTGCAGTTCTTAATTTTTGTTTATTGTACCACTAATAAATTTCTTGTAAGTTTCTTTTTTAAGACCAATGCAGGAGAACTCTTAAAGACCTGACAAACAATAACAAGTGAATATGACAAGTAAACAACAAGTGAAATCAAGCAAACTCAACAAGTGGTAATCCAACAAGAAGAGCCACACACTCGAGGGGAGCATCAAATTCAGGGGGAGGATACCTCTATGGCAAATATTGTTGAACCACTCCCTCACATCTGAAATGGTAAGAAGTCTCTGCAATCGGAAAAAAAAATGGAGGAATGTCAAAATGGTAAGAAATTACCCTTTTGGTTATTGACAAAAGGGGGAGAATGTTTTACTTCTGAATTTTATGTTGAATATTGTATTGAGTATTTCATTTAGTAAATTCTCATTAATTTTATCATCACCAAAATGGGGAGATTGTTGAACACTCTTATATTTATCCCTATGGTTTTGGTAATACTAAAACTTAAGAATATCATAAATATATTTAATAACATTTTAAAGATATTATGTACAAGAAATAATGATAATTTCTATTGTTGTAAAAAGAAATGCACTAAAAGTTCATATCGATTACAGTTTAATGTGTATCGATTAGAGACTAAAGTGCTACATCGATTACTATAGAAGGTTTCTATCGATTGAAAAAACTCACTTCATCATGATTTGTTCACTAATCGGTATGTGTGCTCATCGATTATTGAAGAAGCCTTCTATCGATTAGAGAACAAATCTCATATCGATTAGAGAAAAGTTTCATATCGATTATTGAAGAAGCAGTTGTCCGATTGTAGATGAAACGCCAGTACCGATTAGTGATATATCGCATCGATTACTGAACATTCACCTTCTGATTACTTAACTTCATTTCTATTACTGAAGAAAGGTTTAGTAACATATCGATTGGTGTTAAGAATGTTCCGATTACTGAACAAATGTTCAACTTCTGGTTGGTGTTGTTTACATTCCAATTAGTGAACAAAGGTTCATTACTCATCCATTGGCGAACATGTTCATATATTCCAATTGATGTTATTTACATTCCAATTATGATATCAACATTCCGCTTAATGATCACTGACTTATTACTTCCATTATGACTAAACTGATTCTGATTAGTGTACAACACTTTATTCATACTGATTACTGAACATATCTTTCATTATTGAATCTAGTCTCTTGGCGCATAATGAAAATTTCAAATGTCCTCTTTCCTACTAGATAGAAGCTCCTACCTAATTAGCAGACTGTCAGTAGAAAATATGGAAGAGCTATAGGTTGATTGACATGTTATAACTTTCTCTCTCACTAACCTCTTCCTAGCATAAATGCATGCAGGTCAAAGGAAATCTTAGGCATCCGTTAGACTCAAGAAGACAATGGTTAGATACAATGAGAGCCAAAGAAGAGAAGAAGCAACGAATAGAAGGATCTCTTCAACAGTCTTATTCAAAGGGCTGTAAAAGAAGATGGAGGGCTTCAAGCTGAAGGGAGCAAAGTACACCCACATCAAGACAAAAAGAAGATTCGTTCAAGTGTTATGTGCTCAAGCCTTCATCTTTTTTTCCCTCTCTATGTGACATTGTAAATTTGAGAGAGAATTTCTACCTGAAAGTCTGAGCTTCTTTTTTATCCTTTAGCTCTCAGGTTGCTGTCGAGATAAAGAGTGTCAAGTTCTTTTTCTCCCATACTTGATTCAATAGCCTACTCTTTATTTTCTTAAGAAAGGTAGCTTGTTCCTCTTCCTGCGAGAAGAGAAGACCCTATGTGCTGGGTAGTCCAACAGAGGTACTGTTCTCTGTGTTCTCCTTGTGTGGGAAGACCAGCTGGAATCTGTACTAGTCGAAATTGTGTTGGGGTTTGCACCAGTAGATTTACTTTTGAGTCTGTAAAAGAAGTGAGATTTCTTCTTGCCCGAGAAATAGAAAAAGAGTAGCTGGGAACTGGGTATTGTAAGTCCATTTGGGGGACTGTACCTCTGGATTAGTGAAATCCCAAGAGTTTGCTTGGGGATTGGACATAGGACTTTCATTTGGGAAAGGCCGAACTATGATAAAAATTTTGTGTTCTTTGTGTGTTATTTCTTTTTGCTCTCTTAATCTTTGTTGTTCACACAATTTATTTATTAACCAAAGTTTAAAGTGTTTAATTTGCCTCTAGTTTTTTTACATCAACCTATTCATTTCCCCGCTAGGTGATTCCTCTGTTGTGCTATTGTGGGCCATCAGACATATGAATCCCGAAGGAGGGGAGTTCTGAACTAGGACAAATCTCTTGTATCTCTTATGTGTGATTGCTTCCATGTGTTATCTTTTTGCACACGTTTCACTAACCACTAATCAAATATTTCTAAGTATTTATTATTTGTGATTAAGTTTTTCAGTCCTATTCACCCCTCCCCTCTAGGGTGATTAGTTGTCTAGCAATCTAACACATTTACACTGAATCTTCTAGCATTCTCATTTGTCCACTTTTTCTCATCCTTAGGCAAATCATAAGGACCACAAGTAATGATCTTCCAAAGTTCAAGACCTTGAGCACGGATAAATACACTAATGCAAATTTTCCATGAAACATAGTTAAACCCATCGAAGTATGGTGTTTTATGGATGAACTCATCCTTGGAAAGGTACTAAGGCTAGCCATGGACTTAGGATCACTCACATGTGTTTAAGCCCTTCTCTGACACCAATTGAAGATACGGTATAGCTAAGATACCAATTGGTGAACAGATTGAGACTATTGAAAGAATCGAGAAGGGGTGTTTAATCGATTCTCGCCAAATTAAAACGGTCTCACCTAACTTTGAATTTTTTAGGACTGACTGGATCGACTAAACTCTCGTTAGGACACTAAGCTCGGCAGACGTCTATCCTAGGCACGCTTAGAATGGTGGTAAAGGAAAAGGACAAACCACACAAAGGAACACACTAGATTTTAAGTGGTTCGGTTACACATAGCCCATGCAATCTACCTCCAACCCCTACAAACTTGTAAGGCAAACCCACCGAGAAAACCTTCCACACACACATGGATGGAGACATCCAAACGGTGTAACACACACCAACACATAGACACACATATGTGCCACAACCTGGCATACACACAACCTCTTAAATATTCGATTCAAATATAAAAGAAATCATGACAGAAAGGAATTAATCAAGTAGACTGTAAGAATGAATTCCCCCTGTCAAACGCAGCCTCTTCAATCTAACGCTCAATGTTGAACGCTTGATGTAAACAATCCAATATCACTGTAGATAGCCTCCAGATGAAACACCACGTGAAAACAGTCAAAAACTCATTCTCTGGAGTTCAATTAGATGCCAAGAAGCCTCCTAGGACAATCAAAATCTCAACTTGAAGCTTCGTGATCTCTAGGGCCGTAACAAGGCTTTCTAGGGCAGAAAAGAGGCTCTCATGGGATGATGGGCACGATGGTTGTTGTTGGGGGGCCTTGGAATCATGCCCCATCACGAGAACATGACCAATTTATACTCTCAGAAGTAACCCTCAAACTTTGGTTTGTTTCCATGTAGAATCATACAAGATTTGGAAGTTCTATCTTGTGACTTTGTTGGAATCGGTCGACCGAACCGAACGAATCGATCAACTGACATGTTTCTATTTCAAAACCTACCTTCTTGGATATTTCGGTCGATCAACTTAGTTCCAATGGGTCGACTAGTTGAGCAGTCTTCAATAACTCTACATGTTCTGGAAAAATCGGTTGACCGTCTCAGAGCCAAATAGTCGATCGGGAGATTGTTTTTTCAGTACTTTGAAGTTCAACTCCAGCATTAACATGCTTTGGTAGTGTGCCATTGGAGCTCACACCTATCGGCCATTTCAAGCCTATCTTTTCACACTCAATCGCATAGGTTAGACCCCCAATTTAAATGCACAATCAAACTCATCAAATCATATAGAAATCAAACATTTGAAACACCAAATCAATTTCAAACTCAACATGCTTATACAAAGTGTTTTGAGATCATCAAAATCTCATAATACAACAACAATCCGAGATGTCACAGAGAATGACCTGCATGCATCAAGTACATAAGCGATGGTGTTCGAGGCTGAGGCCATTCAGCATGCACTGCAGTCTATGCCCCTGGTACAACTCAATAAGGTCAACAGGCATAGATGAGTGCCCAAGGGATGGCCTGCGCACGTTGAGGCTGTGACCACACCATGCCTTCGTACGACCAACCATGGTCAACACTACCCGGGACGGCTCGGGGAGCACCTCGTGCATGCAACCCATAGGAGGGTGATTGCACCCCCGCCTACTACCTTAGACCTTATAAATATAGAGTCAATGTCATAAGGTAAGGAGGATGATGGAGCTGGAGTTGAAAGCTCTCGGCTATAGTTCCCGGCCCTCCATCTCTCCCACTCTCTCTCTCTCTCTCTCTCTCTCTCTCTCTCTATTTCACTTCTCAGCTTCTAATGATGGATCTAGAAATTTTATTCAATGAGATCACTCTAAAAATTATGATACTCTTACAGATTTTATTTACAATCTAGTGGAGTCATTCTATTTAAAAAAAAATTCAAACAAAGTTAACTTAATAGAAAATTTTAAAATTTTTAATAAAATTTAAAAATCAAGTGAGGTCACGTGATCCCACTAAATATGATCTAAATCCGTCCATATCAACTCCCTTTGCTTATAACTATCGAGACTTGATTTTGACATTGAAGGCTTAAACTCGAGAGCACCTTTCCAAAACTGACTTCCTTGGAGGGTCTTTTTCGGCACCGGACCAGCATCAGCACTCCCGTCCAACCTCATCCCTAGCGTCTATCCTCGGGCCTCTGAAGTTTGTCTTGACTCTTGATCGATCTCTGCGAGTTTTGCAGACTGGTCCCATCAAAATCGAATTGAACCGATCTCGGTTCAAATTTTCGGTTCGAACCGAGTAGTGGCGTCTCGACTCTGGAAATCCGCACAGGGAGGAACCAGTATCCTTACTCGAGCCGGACCTCGTTCAAGCTCAGTCCGGTCCGAGCTGTTGCGTCCACTGCCAGAGCGGCGGTTGAGGCCAACGTGCTCGTCGCTTTGCCGGGCGTTCTTCTGCTTCGAGACCTTCCTGGTTTTGGCGGTGAGGCGGGCTCGGGACGATGTCACTGGAATGAAGAAGAGGGAGGAACGAGATGTCGAAGCTGTTCTCGAAGATCGCGAACTTCTTCAGCTCCCGGACGCTGGTGGGGGTGGACAAAACCGGCAACCGCTACTTCACCAGGATGGAGGAGATCGACGGCGTCGGTGAGCGACAGCCTTGCCGTCCATCTGTTGCTTTGCGTCTCTTCATGCTTATAGCTTTTTTGCTTTTGGGCATTGCTACAAATGGGTATTTGGTCCCCTACTTAACGTGATGCTAGTATGAGTATCATTTGATTGACAGGAAGCTATCTATTTAAGGGTAATCCACTTCTATGTAGCAACGTCTGTTTGTATAAATTGGGTAGGAATTATCTTTACGGCAAGATTTCGAGAGAGGAGGTTTGACTTATTCAGTTATCTGAACAATTCCTTTTTTCTTTTAATCTCTTGAAGATGCCAGGGGAAGTTCAAGAGAGTTTGCAGAATGAGGATTATTAAATTCGTGTTAAAACTTGAAAGATTGGTATAATTATTGTTCTAGAGCAAGTTCCTAGCAAGTAGTACCGATTAGATTATGTTGTGAGGAACCACCGAAGTTAATCATTAGTGTACATTGTGATGTTACTTTACATTTAGAATTTCTGTGCCAGATTAATGGATTATTGTGACGTATCTTACATGTTGATAATGATGTATGTGACAAGTAACTTCGAAAGGTGACCAGGATGAGAAGTATATTGTTTCCCATTCCGGTGAAATTTCATCTAGGTTTCCCCACCATAGCGTCTGTGTATTTACATGTTTATGGATGATTACACAGTGGATATACAGGAGGATCCCTTATGGAATGCCATTTACTGTTGACAGACCTGTCCGAAGAAAATGATGATCTGACAATTAACCAAGTTAAGGGTGTGCAAAGTTGCCCTTAAACAAAAAGATTGGGAATCTGCTAGATTAGAGCTCAATACATGCAGCAAAAACTAGCTGGAAGCTTGAGGAGGAATGATGAAACTCCCACCATTGATGAATAGAGAATTTGAGCCAAGAGTTCTGCCACATGGGGTCTTTATTACAGGAAGATGGTGAAAGGATGGTGTCACTTTTAGCAGACTCCAGTTAAGGTCAATGGAAAATCTTGTCATCTGCGCATTGAAGGGATTTAGGAGAGTTGTAAAATATGTTACGTAAAATTGTCGTATATGAGCTAGCTTCTATGGACCATTTTTCAAGATTTGCACATATTGAAGCATGAGGTTGTAGAAGTCAAGTCATTTATATGTATCAACAAAAGAATTCCAAGATATGGAGGTAGGAGCAATGACTTCTGGGCTATTCCTTTTGTCCTCCTTCCTCATTGTGCCGTGACATCTGATCTGTTGTCTTTGTCCAGAGAGATATGAGCTTCAAGCTTGCTGGTTGAAACATACTGTCACAATATTATTTCTTGTTGTGTGAACATGACACAGTTCAGTATAAGTTGAATGAATTAGATGTTAGTGAGAAAATTATATAGTTCAGTGTAAGATGAAATGAGTTAGATATCAATAAATAATCTGTTTCTATTCAGATATGCAAGAGCTCAGTGTCCTTTTGGGGTTTGCATTGTTGGCTGGAACTTTATTATTCTGATTGTTGGCTGATAGCCTGATATTTAATAGGTCAGTGAAGCAGTTGCATCTTCATCTTGATTTGACATAAAGACCTTTTATACACTACTGGAGTAGTGGAAATGAAAGATGCTCAATGCACATGGGTCGTACAAAATATGTTTGGCTTTGTGGTTGAAATTTCAGTTCATACTGGTTGGTTATAATGATAATTTGTTGGTTTATATATTAAAAGATAGTTTGTTGGTCTATACAATTAGTTGACAAACATTATCATATATGATTTGCATGGATATATCAGGAATTCCATCTTGATGATAATTTCTAAGATCTTCTCTTCAAGATCGGTGCTTTTTTCATTTTACTTTTACTTGATTAGCCATTGTCCAAAGGAAAAGGAAAGAGAAAACAAGCAACTAGATGAGTTGTGCAAATTGGACCTTTGAAACAACAAGGGAACAATTTAGTTTGACATTTACTTCATTTATGTTTCATGAATTTAAAAGCACTTCTCTAGGAGGCCATCTGTTCAATGTCACCTTTAAAAACAGGATATATATTATTCAACTTTTTTAAAGATGGGTGTTAAGAAACTCTTGGCAGATGAATATGGCACTTTATAGGAAAAGGGGCTGTTGGGATTGTTCAAAACTGACAGCTCTTTGTGAAAAAATCTGGTGATACCTAAGCATTATACTGTGCATCAAAGATTTTTATGTGGAAACAGAAAATCCAAGGCTTATGTCACCACTGTGGACAGGTATCTTGTAAGCTGCATAATTTATGGAAAGAGGAATTTATATGAGGATGGGAGATGGAAGAAACACTTTCTTCTGGAGTGATAAATGGTGTAAGGGTATTTGAAAGACAGATTCCCCAATATTTTTAATCTGGCTTTGGGTGAATGGAGATTGGTTGGTCATTACTATCCCTACAATGATGTGGGAACTACTGCTGAACTACATGGTGTGGTTCTCTCAGAAGAGGGTTTAAACAAAAGGGAGAAGTGGAATATTTGCATCCCTTGCAGTGCTTGCATGCTATTTACATCAAGCTGGACATTGATGATTGTTTCAGTTAGATGGCAAAAAAGGTAGAGTTCTCTGTCAAGTCTCTACAGATTTTTGGATCATACTACAGTGCCTAATCCTCTTTTGGGTGGAAGCTTAAATCTCCATTGGAAGTGAAGGCATGAGCATGACACTAATTGTTCATTTTGTGGCATCAAGAAGAAAATGTAGGCTACTTAATGGTTAAATGACCTGCCAGTAGGGAAGTTTTGGGCTGTTCTTGGACAACTCTTTGGTTTTCAAGGGGACTTTAATACCGTTTTACAGATGTGGGGTGGGAGCACTTCAGGTTGATGGGTTGGTAGGCTAATTCAAAGTTGATCTCTTCTGTCTTCAAATTTATACTCCAGCAGCTTGTTGGAGTGTATGGAAAGAGAGAAATAATGCTGTTTTTAATGGTGGAAGGGTTTATGTGGAGACTATTTTATCAAGGTTCATCTTCTTGTTCTGTAGTTGGAGAAGATATTATTTAGGCACCGGCATACAGTCTGGCTTCCATTTTTAATTTTCTTTACAGGAATTTCAATTTTTTCCTTTATTTTGGTTGAGGAACCTCTCCTTCTGATTGTACTATCTCTCTTTTGTAATAAAAATTGGTAGTACAGTCTGCCATCTTTTTGATGAAAACATTTTTTATTTTTCTGATGTTTGTGACGTGTAAAACAGTGAAGGAGAAACGCTGGGTTATATTCAAGGGTGAGCACGATTCTACCTCACTTCCAGGTTAGTGTTGAAGCAAATTGAACCTCTTCTATAGATTATCCTCTATATAGTTAAGAGATTGGAGTATACTGTTTATCATTATATTGGCTAATTCTGCAATCCTCTAACAAAGTCCTGTTTTGTGGCTGGTATGACCTTTGCAAAATATTATTTCCCCTTGACAATGTGCCATGTTGCATGTTGCCATTTTCCCTTGGGTCCTGAGCAACTGTACTTGATGAATAATGCAGAGATTATTTTAGCAGAGATGTTTTGGCATGTCATCTTGTTTACATTCTAAAGACTTACCGGTCGTTGTACATATGTGGTTGCAGTTGAGTGGATATGCTGGTTGAATGGTCAAAGGAAGAAGGCTCCAACTCCTCAGGCATGGATAATAATATTTGTTTTGCAAACTTGTATTAATATGCCATTCTTTTCTGTTACTCATGCATGGGATATGATTTTATTTTTTCACGTGCTTTGAGTTGAAGTTACAGGTCACTATGCTTGTAAATGCCCTTTCTTTGATCTTAATTTTTGGTTCCATTACTTCAATAAAATGGTTATTTAAACAGGTATATGACCTGAATATGATGTGCTGCAATGAATACTTATGGTGATAGATGTTCCTAATACAACTGATGGTGCTAATCAGGAAACTAAGAGTTATGTTCTGATGAGCATGAGCTTTTAACCAAACCATATTTGGATTGTTAAGAAATTCTACTCTTGAATATCTTGCTTCATCAATTACTATTTTCCAGAAAACCACCTTGATATTAAACAGCGACGGACCATTTCTCAATTTGTGTGTGTCATCCTTGCACAGGGGCCATGCTAATCTTATTAAACAGTGATGGAACCTAGTGAAGATTGCAACTTTGTTAAACTCCAGTAGGAATGAAGTGGTGTATGCTCACTGATTACTGTTTGTAAATTGGCTTGTACAAAGACTCTTTCTGTGTATATATGTGTCCCTGCTTCTGTCATGTAAGTGTACTTATCTATATGCATGTGCATATGCCTGCTTGTATGGTTAAACACACACATACACATGGACAATGTACATTTGGTGAGGACACTAGGGCTTGGATTTGTTTCGACCTGACCAACGTTCACCGTCGTCGGAGGCCTTCAACAGTGACGACGACATCCCTTCGGCTTGGTGATGATGAATTGATGTATTTTAATGTATTATTTTAGTTCTTTGAGCATTGTGAGGCCCATTAGTGGCCTATTGGAGTCTTTTCTTTTATTGTGTATTTTTCGTACGATTTTGGCTCAGGGGTATTTTGGTCATTGTGGAGAGGAGGACTATTAGGGTTCTACACCTATATATATGGATGTTATTCCCACTTTTTCAGTCAATGAATGCAAAGAGAATAGAAACTTTTTGGGCAAGGCGCTGCAGGTTGTGTTGAGGGGCGAGCCCCTGTTGTCTTCTTCTTCCCCCTTCCTCTCTTCCTTCTCAGTTCATCTTCTTCTTCCCCTATTCGTCCTTCTCTGTCTTGCCATCTCTCGGCGTCCACTCTCTCACTTTTATTCTGTCTCTGTCTCTTCCCCCCTTCTGTCCGTAGGTTTCCCTAGCATCGTCGGAGCCCACCGCCCCACCTCCGTCGTTCCTATAGCACCCTACGTCCCTGTTTCCTCACTTGCCACCACTATAACACCTTTCCCCTCGCTCTTCTTGGTCTGCATGTGCCGCACGTAAACTCCATGCCCATGCATCTGTTTAGGCATTGTCTCCCCACCGTCGCGTTCCTCTTCTTCCACAAGAGCAATGTTGGCGCCATTGTCCCTATCAACACACTCCTCTTCCAATGCTGGTGCCACCTTCCCTACACCACTGTGGCTCTCTTATTCACAATCAGAGGCCACCACAACAACCCTGCCGCCATGCGGAGGCCTGTTGAACCCCGAAAAGTTTGTGGTGGATAGCTACAAGGGGAAATGCCGAAGCCCATTTATAATGATCCAATGGTTACTTAGGTAGCCTTCTTGGTTGTTTAAGTAATATGGATAGAGTCCCTTTTAAAGGTGACTTATGGATGAAGTAAATATCCTTATTATTTAAGGGACCCCATGGTTGCTTAGGTAATATTGGGTTCAAGTTCCTTTCAATTTAAGGAAGGGAATTTATTCATTAAGTCGGCAGCAAGCCTCTCCAGTGAAGCAAAAGTTCATGGAAGAACAACACTTCGAGGAGGATACATCGCAGAAGAAATCTGGCAGCACAAGGTCAATAAGACCAAATGTGAAGAACAAGTACAAAGAACATGTGTGCAGCAGAAGCTCCAAGCACTTGCAAATCAAACTCTTCGCCAAGAAATCTCCGAGGAAAAGGGGGCAAAGCTTCAGCAGCACCAACATCCCCCTAAGGGGACATAGAGGGCCTATTTATAGGCAAAATCCCCATGTTAAGGGGTTTAAACCCCCAACCGATGGAACCTACCATTGGTTAAGGGGAATCCCCCCTTAAACTGATGGGGCCTTCCATCGGGTGGGGGGGGGGGATCCCCTCCAACCGATGGTACCTCCCATCGGTTGGGAAAGACCCCCCCAACCGATGGAACACATCCATCGGTTGGGGACTATCCATCAGTTAGGGGAGGAATCCCCTTAACCGATGGAGGGTTCCATCTGTTAGACCCCTAACCGATGGAACCTGATGGACTCCTTAACCGATGGGACTGTCTGTCGATTAAGGGGATGAATCCCCCCCTATCCCTCTCATGTAAAGGGGCTAAACCCCTATAAATATGCATGTAGCCCCCATAGGGGCAAAAGGATGCTTCTTTTGGAAGAAAATCCACAAAAAAAGGCAAAAAGCTCTTTCCCAAAGTTCTAGTTTGTTCTTGAAGGCTCCCCGCTCGGTGTGAAGGTATCCGCTCCTCCCCCGCTCGGAGTGAAGGTATCCGCCCTCGACAAGCGCAAAGGAAGGGAGATCGTCTCTGCCCGGCAATGACATCTCCTTAATCCCCCTCCATGCCGAGTTAACCTCCATGGAGGGTTTTCAAAAAAAAATCATAATGCAACCCATACCCCCACATTGAGCAAGTCTCTGTGGATTTAAAAATTAAATCGTGTTCTCTGATGTTTAAATACCTTCCATATCGAGCAAGTCTCTATGGGTATAAGGTATTTAAACATCTTTGTTCTTGTGCTCTAAATGCTTCCATGTCGAGCAAGTCTCCATGGGTATAAGCATTTAGGTGCATATGTTCTTCCCTCCCGTCGAGCAAGTCTCCGGGAAGGGTGAGTGTTTGTGCTCATATGTATATGTTTTATAAGGAAACTCTGCCCAAGCGGAGGTTCTGCCCGAAAATATATCCATGTGTTCACAAATATTGTGCTCATATGTATATGTTTTCTAAAGGAAACTCTGCCCAAGCGGAGGTTCTGCCCGAAAACATACTCATATGCTCACAACTATGTGCTCATATGTATATGTTTTCTAAAGGAAACTCTGCCCAAGCGGAGGTTCTGCCCGAAAATATACCCATATGTTCACAAATACATGTTCATATGTATATGTTTTCTAAATGGAACTCTGCCTAAGCGGAGGTTCTGCTCGAAAACATACCCATATATCCACAAATATATATGTGCATATGTGTGTATTTCATAGGGAAACTCTGTCCGCACAGAGACCCTCCCCTAAAAAAATACGACCATATGTCCATCGAATATACGTTCATATATTCACCTGGTAACTCTGTCTATGCGGGAGCTCTGCCCATATTCACAATATACTCAAATACCAAATAATTTCACGGGTATACACCCACTCATTTCTCAAATTATATTTTAAACCCCCAAAAGGGATTCATACCCTTTTCAAAATGAAACCATTTTCTCAAAGCAAATATTCTCTTTCAAAATGGAATACTTTAAGAACAAATCCCTCTTTCAAATCAAAATCTATTTTGTTCGATAAAAAAGGGAAAACACCGCATTATAATTTTCTAGAAGATGCAAAACCTCTCGACTTTGCTATCAATGCTATTCAGGTTAAAACTGATGTAAAAATAACATCAAAGGCTTTTAATCCAATGTAAACAAAACATCGATTCCGATCAATGGAGACAGGGATTCAGCACACGCTACCCTAATCGCCTGATGAATAAAAATCGCGGAACAAACAAGTTCAAATTAAAACTGGCTCACTCGTCCATTCTTTGGACATAAAAATTTCTCTCCGCATTGCGCAGATTCTAATTTCTATATGTTAGATAGGCTGGCACGCCCCGCAAGGCAAAATAAATGAATAAAAATCAACTCAAACTCAAACACTATATAAAATACAAACACGAAACTTTCCGCGTCCGACAAGGCCAAACCTACCTCGTGTTTCCGTTCCCGCCGAGGGCGTGCATATACCCTTCGTCCTCGGCTGTTCGACATAGTTCCCTCAATAGTGGGTACACGGGGGCCTCCTCCACGCCAGACAGTAGTGCGACATCCACATTATGCACTAGCAAACCCCAGCTTCGAGACTTCAAGCAGCTCGCAGAATTCGCACTAGCCATAGGGCACTCACTGCCCCCATCCCCATTACTGTCTTGTCCGTGCGGATGTTCTAGTGCTCCCAGATTCGCCACGCCTCATGTCCCAGCAATAAGGGTGTAAACGAGTCGAGTCGAGCCGAGTATTATGCTGCTCTAGCTCTGTTCGTTAATTTTTAATAGCTCGAGTCGAGCTCGAGCTTTATCGAGTATTGAAAATGGTTGTTCAAGCTTGGTTCGTTTAAATACTCTCGAGTTCGAGCCCTTAACGAGTATCTTAACAAGCCCAATTGAATTTACAAGTTATATATATATATATAAAATATATGTATCTATATTATGTATATATATAAGCCCAATTCAATTTACAAGTAAAAAATTAATTGTTTATAAGACCCAAATTATCTTATTTCAAGGTCATACCCCAAGATCCTTCACAAGTTACTTGTTTAATTATTTTAGTATAATGTTTAAAATATTTAACAACTATATTTATAATTTTTATAATTAATAAATTAAACGAACTTGTTCACGAGCCGACTAGGCATTTGCTCATACTCGACTCGTTTATGAAACAAGCTTAAATTTTTGTTTGAGCTTGACTCGTTTGCTTTATTAAATGAACCGAATTCGAGTAACATACGAGTCGAATTCGAGCTACTTGTCGAATGTATTAGTTCGTCTACAGCCCTTCCTTTCATAATTGTGTATTTACACCCTCATATTTAATCTTTTACATTTTAGTATTCATAAATATTTCATACCTTAACAAAAAATTCTTTAAAATAAATAAATATTAATATTTTCATATTTATAATTTTATAATAAAAAATTAATATAATTCGAGTATATTAACGAGTAACTAATCGAGTATTTTAACGAGCATATTATCGAGTATCTTAACGAGCTATTCGCGAACGTATTCGAGTTGAGCATATCTCTGTTCAAGCTCGGCTCGTTTATGAATCGAGCTTATATTTTTGTTCAAGCTCGGCTCGTTTATCTAATAAACACGAGCCGAGTCGAGTTTTTATCGAGCCGAGTTTCGAGCTACTTGTTGAGTGTATTGATTCGTTTGCAACCCTACCCAGCAAGGTGCCATACTCTCTATGGGTTGATTAGCTGTTGAAGGTTGCTCCTCCCCCACTATTTCTCGTATTTGATTAAATGTACTGTCGTGCTTGCGAGTTAAGCTTCTTTTCCCATTTTTATTGTGAGCACCCATCCGAGTTTGGTAACATGTAAGAGTGATGCCTTAGGCTGTGATAGTTCTACCTACATATCGGTTCGACACTTTCTTGTTACGAGGAACGGTTTCTTGAGTGTGTAGTTTCTGTTACTTCCCACGTTTCCTTAGATTTCATTACTGATCTCTTGGATTGCCAAGTTGGTCTCATTTAGGTAGTCATCCCGCATCAGTTTGGTATCAGAGCCAGCTAGTAGTCTAGGGTAGTCTCCACATTATCGTTCCATATCGTGAATTTATTGCTTGGTTGATTGTATGTATGTGAGTAGTGCCGACTACCACTTGTTAGCACTAGTGTCAGGTTCACATACGAACATGTCGGGGTCACACTTGAATGACTAGAGTTCACACATAAACCCTCCGAGAGGTCCCAACTTGATCGAGACTATGCATGAGCTCGTGGTTCAGCTATAGAGGTTAGACTAGCACTTTGAGAGGAGCCTGGCCAATGTAGGGCCTAAGATTAAATCGTATTGTCCAAGAGATGGTTGGTCGCATCATTGCCTTACAGGGAGTCATCCATGTCCCATGGTATAAGCGGGAGGCCACCCACCTAGTCCTTCAACGTCCACACCCATGACCTACGTTTTAGCTCGCACCACAGCCTGTGCCTCGGGTCCCGCCTTAGTTGGTACCTCAGGCTGCACCTTAGCCCCCACCACCTAGGGCTACCTATATTGATGTTTGGTGTGTTCGTGATGAGGATTTTGACAGAGGATCTTTTGAGGAGTTGTATGCAACAGTAAGAGCCCCTGCTGCCCAGAGATATAGGAGGTTTGATAGGAGGTATGATCAGGTGTTTGATGATGAGTGGAGGGCGTACAGGGAATAGGACTATGGTATTTAGAACACCTATCTTGAGGCTCCCAACTTTGATGGTTCCTTGGAGCCATAAGACTATCTTGACTGGGAAGTCAAAATGAACCGCAATTTTGATTGGATGGGGATATCTGATTCCAAGCAAGCTTCCTTTGCCGAGACTATGTGGAGTGGTCAAGCTCAGACCTATTGGACGAGTCTTGAGAGTCGTCTTGTTTAGAGATTTGAGGGCCCTATTGATTTATGGGAGGAGATGAAGGTGAGGCTTCGGAAAAAGTATGTCCCTGTGACGTATCGACACCGACTGATAAATAAGTGGTAGAGCATTATGCAAGGTTTCCGATTTGTTTCAGACTATATTGATGAGTCTTATGATTTTTTGTAGGTGTGGAGCTCGGGAGAATGTTGGCACTGACCCTTTCTAGACTTCGAAGTGGACTCCAACCAGTGTATTAGTAGGAGTTGTTCTGTCAGCATGTGAAGCCATTGGCCATGCCCCGATGGTGAGAGATGTGTCACAGGATGGCAGTTCTCATAACTATTGTTTCCGATGTTAGGGGTTTGGTCATTATGTTAGTTCTTGTCCCACTAGACCCCTGGCCATTGAGAGCGTTGATCTGGTGGATCCCCCGTGTGCTCTTCAGGATGCGAGTTATGAGGCTGGAGATGACATGGCTGATGAGTTCCAATTGGAGGATGATGTAGTCAGCTATACGAGGCGACGAGTCTTGAGGACGTTTTTTGTTGTATTCTGACCTAGCCTAAGGAGAGTGATGACTGACGCCACAATGCGATCTTCCAGACCTAATGTTGTTTTGGTGGTAAGGTTTGTAGGGTCATTTGATAGTAGGAGTTGCGTTGATGCAATCTCCACCTGCAGTCTGCACAACTACGTGCTTGGGTTTGACGACTATGGACCACCCTCACCTCTACCATGTGTCATGGGTGGACACGACACGACTTCTATCCTTATTCAGTTGAGATTGCTTGTCCCGATACATCTCCATTTATTCGAGGCCTAGATATGGTTCGATGTCTTGCTTATGGACGTCAGGAGGATTATCTTGGGCGGGCCTTGGATTTATGATGTGGTCGTGACCCTCTATAGTTGGTTCAACATGTGTCTTTGAGCATGGAGGCCAGCGTATCACCATTCACCCCCCCTGACCTCGAGCTTCTCCCCCACAAAAGAGTACTCCACCTAGTACCCCAGTTGGTACTGGCTTTCCTCAGTGCAACACTACAGTTGCTCTTAGTATTATGCAGCATGGAGCACTGCTTCGACCTCCAAGACCCTACCTATGGGTAGCACCTCTATCCCAGCACTTCTATGTGTGGTTCTCCTCCTCCTACTAGGACCTTATGATCACCACTTGAGAGTTTAAGCAAGAGTTTCTTGAGTATGACACTATCTATCATGGATGAAAAAATCGGTTGAATCCGCTTCGAGTCAGCCGACTCGGAGCGGAATCGGCCCATGCCGACCCGACTTGGGGGGGGGGGGGGAACACCCACCCACCCACGGGACTAGGTTTGCAAAGTCCACTGCCCGACTCAGCCCGACTCCGGCCTGACTCGGGGTCGGGATCGGCTGGGGCCGACCCAGCCACCCGACCCGACTCTGCCATCCTTGCTATCTATACCTTAGTGGAGAGAGGGGTTATGAAGGAGGTCACAGAGGAGGTGCCACACGAACACCCTACTGAGGTTGCCTCACTCCTCTAGGAGTTTGCAGATATTTTCCTTGAGGATCTTTCATATGGACTGCCTCCAATACGTCATAGATCTAATTCCGGAGTCTATGTTAACTAACCTACCACACCATCGCATGAACGCAGTTAAGCATGCCAAGTTATAAAGGTAGGTTGAGGAGTACCTGAGGAGGGCTCTGTGATGGAGAGGATGAGCCCATGTGCCGTGTCCGCACTTCTGGCTCCAAAGAAAAATGGCATTTAGAGGATGTGTGTGGATAGTCGCACGATTAATCGCATCACAGTGAAGTATTGCTTTTCCCATTCTCGACTTAGATGACATGTTAGATGTAATGGCGAGAGCCATAGTGTTCTCGAAGATCAATCTAAAGAGTGGCTATCACCAGGTGAGGATCTGACTTGGAGATGAATGGAAGACGACACTCCAGACGAGGGATGGGCTTTATGAGTGGATGGTCATGCCCTTCGGGTTGTCCAATGCCTCTAGTACCTTCATGCGGCTGATGACCCAGGTGTTGCGATTATTCATTGGGGTGTTCCTAATCATTTATTTTGATGACATTCTTATCTATAGCCGCACTAGGGTTGACCATGTGGATCACCTACGCTAGGTGTGTCTCACCTCCGTTGTAAGAGCATGTATGACAACCTCAAGAATTGTGCTTTCATGACTGATCATGTTACCTTCTTAGGGTTTATTATATCTGATGAGGGTATCTCTGCTAACTTAGAGAAAGTTAGGGCGACAGAGAGTGGCCTGAGCCACAGACTATTCATGATGTGCACAACTTCCATGGCCTAGCCACCTTCTACCCGTTGATGCATACACGGGTTCAACACTTTTATGGTTCCCATTACAAGCTGCATTCGGAAGGGAACCTTTGTATGGAGAAGGTTGCCACTGCTTCGGCCTTTCGTGACATCAAAGAGCAAATGACTCAAGTAATTGTGCTTTGATTACCTGATTTTTCGAAGGTGTTTGAGGTCTCATGTGATAATTTTGGTGTTGGCACAGGTGGAGTGTTGAACTAGGAGGGCCACTCTATTACTTGCGAATGACAAGGAGTTTTATGCGGTAGTGCAGGCTTTGAGGCATTGGAGACACTATCTATTGTTGTAGGAGTTTGTCTTGTATTCGGATCATGGGGCCCTTTGATTTCTCCATGCTCAGAGGAAACTTAAACCCCAACATAGTCGATGGGTAGAGTATCTTTAGGCCGATACATTTGTCCTCGGGCATTGGGCGGGTGTTGGAGAATCGTGTGGCAGACGCACTGAGCTGTTGTTCCTCTCTCTTATATGTTGTTCGAACGGAGGTCACGGGGCTTGAGAGGCTTCGATAGGAGTACCTCGATTGCCCAGATTTTGGTTAGATCCACACTGTACTTTTAGTTCGGACCCTCTAGAGAGTACAATGATTACATCCTTTAGGAGTGCTATCTTTTTTTGTGGAGATAGGTTGTGTGTCTCACGGACCCCTGTTTGTGAGTTCTTGATTTGGGAGGTGCATGTTGGAGGTCTCGCCCACCACTTTGGCTGGAACGAGACCATTGAGTTAGTGGAGTACCGATTCTTTTGGTCCAGCCTGAAGTGCAATATAACTTACATCGTGGCCCAGTGCTGCACTTGCGCTATGGCTAAGCATCAGAAACAAAACACCGGATTGTATACTCCCCTCCTTGTGCCAGACTGTTCATGATAGGATGTTAGTATGGACTTTTTATTGGGATTGCCACGCATAGTTTGTCGGCACAATTCCATCATGGTGGTGGTTGATATGTTCTCTAAAATGGCTCATTTTATCCGCTATGCCAAGACTTCTTATGCGTAGCCCATCTCTTTCTAGAGGAGGTTGTCCATTTACACAGATTGCCCAAGACTATTATTTTGGATAGTGATGTGCAGTTTACGAGCTATTTTTGGAAGACTTTGTAACACTTTATGGGCACCAAGCTTAAGTTCTCCATTGCTTATCACCCTCAGATCAATGGGCAGACTGAGGTGGTTAATAGGAGTCTGGTTGACCTCTTACAATGTCTAGATGGAGAGATGAGCAAGGTTGGGACCTGATCTTATCTTTAGTATAGTTCGCATACAACAATTCGGTCAATAGGTCTATTGACATGATTCCCTTTGAGATAGTTACAGACTATAGACCTAGGAGACCTATAGATCTTGTCCTTATGCCCATCCAGACCTGAGTCTCAAAGTCTGCCAAATCGCTGACTGAGTACATTAGGAGTCTGCATGATAGCATCTGTCACCATATTGAGATCAACAATGAAAACTATAAGAAATTGACAGATGCACACCGTCGCCTATTGGAGTTCCAAAAGGGAGATTACATGATGATAAGAGTAAGGCTTGAGTAGTTTCTCTCGGGAACTGTGAAGAAGGTGCAAGCTCGGGGAGTAGGTCCATTCAAAGTATTGAAACATGTGCGTATGTTATAGATCTACCACCAGATTATAACGAGTTCCACATTTAATGTCTCAGATATGGTGGCTTATCGGGACCCGATAGTGATTCCCAGTGATCCTTTTGAGCTTTCTCCCCTTGGGAGTAATCCCACCCGTGAGTGTCCACCAGTAGCCTCAATTTTAGCACGATGTGAGTAGATTGATTAGATACTAGTTGGGTAGGTTGTTACTGTTGGCCCACTTGATATGACAGTAAGACTAACCTAGAGGGGGGGGGGGGTGAATAGGTAATCTGAAAATTGAAACAAAAATCACCACTTGAAAATATTTGGTTAGTATAAATAAACATGTGCAATGGAAGTTAAAGGCGCGGAAGCAAACACACACGACATAAAGATTTATCCAGGTTCGGCCCTTCCAAATGGAAGTCATACGTCCAATCCCCAAGCAAACTCTTAGAATTTCACTAACCAAGGGTACATTCCCCCTTAAGGACATACAACACCCAGCCCCTGCTGGTCTTCTTCTTTTTTCGGGCAAGAAGGCAACCCACTGTTTCACCTCATGCTTCTTTTTCGAGGTCAAAAGCAACTCACTAGTACAGACCTCCAACTGGTCAAACCACCAGGCACAAGCTGGTCTTCTTCTCTTTCCGGGTAAGATGGCAACCCACTTCTCTTACAGGTTAAGAAGCCAACCTCCTGGTACAAACCCCAGTGCGGTTCTTCCCTTAACACAAGGGGAACACTTGCACAACAAGCCTTCTCTTCCAACCCGAAGAGGAACACTGTGCACAGTCTCACAATCGGACAAACACCCAGCACTTCAGCTGGTCTTCTCTTCTCAACAGAAGAGGAACACTTCTGAACATAGAAGCTAGGACCCAAATTCCATAGATCAAGCTCAAGATAAACAATGAAATACTTGATCTGAGACTAAGCCTAAGAAGGAAAGAGTATACAAGAAAATACTCTTCTTATACTAACCCCCAACTCTCTCACAAATACACAAAGACGTACAGAGAGAGAATGATAAAGAGAGAAAGGCTTGAATGCTTTTGCTTGAATGGGCTCGAGCTCTTCCTCTCTTGCTTTGAGTGTGTATGGAGTTGAATACTCACTAGATGTACACTCCCTAAAAGATCTTCAGGTTTTCTTTGTATTTCTTCAACCTTTGCTTCATCCTTTATGGAGTAGCTTGAAGAGTACCGTTGACAGATGGCTGTTGAAGTTTCTTGTCCTTTCTTCTTCTACTCTCCTTCTCTTGATTCTAACGGCTTCTTTCTTGTGCCTACTGGCTCCTTGGAGTTTAGGCAGATCTTCCAGCTGGTGTACGCTTCTAAGGATGCCAGCAGTAGGTCCAAGATGTTGACTATGAGTAGAAGTGGACCTGCAGACATTAAATGCAAGGCAGATGTTTAGACTCGAGAAGTTTTTTGTCAGATGGCCCTCACATCTTTTGCTTTCTGTCCATATTTCCTGCTAATAGGTAGAAATAGTAGGTAGATGTTCTTTTTTTGCAAGAAGGAAGAGTCCTATGAGCCAGCAAAAAGACACTTCTGTTAAAGAAATAATAAGTTAAGCATATGAAGTGTATTTGAATTTTCATTAGGCGCCAAAGGTATTTTGAACTTGAAAGCCAACAACAATCGATATGAAATATAGAAGCAATCGATGCTTGATTAAAGACAATCGATATCTAAGGCAATTGATGTGAAATTGGTCAGTAATCGATGTGGCAATTGATATTCAAGTCATAATAGCAATCGATGTTTAAATATAATAGTAATCGATGTGAGACTGATCAGTAATCGATGTGAATGAAGAGCAATCGATGTTCTTAAGCTAATCGATGTCTTAATGCAATCGATATGATAAAGAAAATCAATGTTTTTCAAAGGTAATCAATATTTTAAAGGCAATTGATGTTTAAGACAATCGATGTGTTCAAAGGCAATCGATGTTTTAAAGGCAATCGATGTTTAACTGGTCAGCAATCAATAGACACTTCGACTGGCGACGGAAATGGTCAGTAATCGATAGGTTCAAAGGTAATCAATGTTCAAGTTAAACAGAAATCGATGTGAAACTTCGACTGTCAAGATACAACGTTGTCAGTCGAAGTGGAACTTCGTATAAGACTTCAGATAAATGCGAAGTTGGACTTTGACTGCTACTTCGACTGGAATCATTTTAAAGCGATGAAATCATGATATTTATTAAAAAATAATCTTGAAAATTGGTAATAAATATATTCATATTATTTATGATAATCATGAGATTTTGTTATCACCAAAATAAAGGGATAAAATATAGGAGTTGTTCAACAGTTACCACACGGAGTGGAGCTTTTCATGCTACCTAGTTTACTGGAGAGATCGACCATCTACTGAGGACACATGGGGTCACGTGCGAGGAGCTTCAGCAGATAGACCTTGACCTTTTAGAGCAGTACCAGAGCCGCTAGAACCCTTACTCAACGGGGTTGAGTTCCTTCCAGGTGGGGAGGATTGGTGAGGACACCAGGCACAGATTCGGTTCAACTCGACTCACATTTATTGCCATTGGAGGCTTTCATCAGCGACGACAATATCCCTTTGGCTTGGTGATGGTGGATTAATGCATTTTAGTAGATCCTTTGAGTCCTTTGAGCACTGTGAGACCCATTAGTGGCCCATTGAACTCTTTTCTTTTATTGTGTATTTTTTTGGTACGATTTTTGTTTATTTTTGGCTCATGCGTATTTTGGTCAATGTGGAGAGGAGGACTATTAGGGTTCTAGCCCTATATATGGATGTAATTTTCACTTTTTAAGGCATTGAATGCAAAGAGAATAGAAACTTTTTGTGCAAGGTGGCGCAAGTTGTGTTGAGGGGCGAGCTCTTGTTATCTTCTTCTTCCCCCTCCCTCTCTTCATTTACAGTTCGTCTTCTTCTTCCCCTGTACATCACCCTTTCTCTCTCTCTCTCTCTCTCTCTTCTCTCTCCTCTCTCTCTCTCTCTCTCCCCATCATCGTTGGAGGCCACCGCCCTACCTCTGTTGTTCCCATAGCACCCCACGCCATTGTTTCCTCCCTCGCCACCACCGCAGCACCCTTCCCCTCGCTCTCCCTAGTCCACACGTGCTGTACATAAACCCCACATCCCTACGTCCCTTTCAGCATTGTCGTGGCCTCCCCACCGTCGCATTCCTCTTCTTCCACAAGAGCAGTGCCAACTGTTGAACCACTGTTCAAAATATTGAACTCCTCACAAATCAAACCATGGTATTTAATTAGTTTTGATGATGACAAAATGATAATAATGTCTTCAAAAATATTGATTTTATTAAACTCTATCTTTGACTATTTTTCAAAAATAAAGACAAACACTGAACTATCACTTCATCATATGTGAAGCTTAATTCGTCGATATACGAAGTTAACTTCGCCATATGTGAAGTCCTACTTCGACTGACTGCATATATTTTAGACCTACCTTATACTCTGAAGTCTGAACCAGTCAAAGTTCCATTTCGTCATATCAGAAGTTTCACTTCGTCATTGTCGGACGCGGAAAAATATGTGGAAATATTTGATTAGGTTTCGATCGATTGATTTTTTTTATTTCTTTTGCGGGCGGTGTGTGAGAATTATTTTTTAACATTTTAAAAATTTTAAATTTATCTTTGGATTTGATTTTGATTTGAGTTTTTTTATTTGGACATGGACATGGTCTTAGTTAGTTTATTTGACCTCCCCCACTAGCTGCGGTTAGTGTTAATTATATCAGCACAAAGGCCGAATACCCTTGATTAACCATCAGACAAACCCTTAGAAACAAGAGAATATGACTCACATTTGAATGAAATGAATTACACACGAAAGAGAACATGGTTGCAAACATGCAATCTATTTTTTTGGAATTTTGTTGATATTTATTTCATTTTTATTGATTTTTAAATGTGTTTTCCTATTTTTTGGTATTTTAGAATTATTAATTTTATTTATTTAAACATTTTCGTTATTATTTATTTAAATTTGAATTACATGAATTAAGTTAATGTTTTCATTTATTTAATTGATTTAAATGTGAATTAACTTAAGGTGGATTAAAATTGATGTGAAACATAACTTGTTTGTTGATTTTATGTTATTAAAAATCAAAGGATAATATTTGGAAGATATTTCGTTAATGTTCGTCGAAAATTGGTTGATTTTGACTAAGGAATTACGTAGTGCAACGTTTTAAATAGACGTGACATTACATGAAATAATTTACATAAGCATGATTAAATGTTTTAAAAATAGCCCACTAGGCCCAATAATCACACAAGATAATTTGTCAAATATCAGCCCAATAAGCACGAAATGTCTCAATTAACTGTGTAAAAGTACAAGTCTGGCCCAATAAGTAATCCAGCCCAATATAATTCAAGCCCAATAAGGAATTTAGGCCCAATAAGGAAGCCCAATGGACCTTTTTCCGGACTTGAAAATAGCCAAAATCGCGCCTTGCACGATATTTTTTAGGGCTGCCTTGCAGACCCTTTTTCCAGACTGCCTTGCAGTCTTCTCAGAGCCTTGCTCTGGTTTTTCCAGTTCAGAAATCTACCCCCCGTGCCTGGGGCCCCCAGGGCTATTTATAGAGCTGGAGAAGACGCCGTCCCGGCCATTTGATGTCTCGTCCCGGCCATTTGACTTCGTCCCGGCCATTCACATTATACTTGCCAAAACACCGTCCCGGTCAATTACGGACGCTCCCCGGCCATTTGGATTGGCTATTTGCATGTTTCCCCCTGTTTCCTTTTTTTCTTTTCACCTCTCATCTTTTTCTTTTTTGCGATTATACCCTTTAGGGCATCGGAGAGAGGGTGACGGCGCGAGGGGGAGATGGCAGGAGGAAGGAGGCACCCGGCCTCCTCCTCCTCTCCTCTTCGCTTAGCCGGCAGCGGCAGGGGAGGCGAGGCACGGCGGCGGTTCCTGCGGCCCCCTCCTCCGCGACGGCGGGCAGCGCAGGGGCGGGCAGAGCAAGGGCCGGCGGCGGCCAGCCCAGGCAGAGCGGCGGTTTTTCGTGGCCCCCTCCTCCGGCGACCGCGGACAGAGCATGGACCGGCGGTGGCCAGCCCAGGCAGAGGCGGCGGCCGGAGGAGGTGCAGGCCATGGCGGTCTTTTCCCTCTCACTTTTTCCCCTTCTGTCAGCAGGACAAGAAACAGGGGCCCGGTCTCCTCCTTCCTCTGATAGCAGCGCGCGGGGGTGAGCAGGTGCAAGCGAGGCCAAGACCGGTCCACAGAGGTAAGGTTTTTCCCCTTGTTCTTACCTTTTCTTATTTTTTCCTTTTTTCTTCATTTCTTCTTCTTTTCTTTGAGCAAAACCGGTGCAACAAATGCCCCCCACGAGACTGGCGTCCGAGAGTGATGCATAGGGCGCCTGTCTCGTGTGAACATTTTCAACTGTATTTTAGCACATGTTTCCCTTCAAAGGGTCCACTTCATCTATTCTGCCAATGCATTTCGGCTATTCTGACTTTCTTGAGATCCATGGTGAAAATGTTATACTTGTGATTTGATATGTCCAACTTGCGACATACTTGCAGTAAACTTTCCATTTATTTGGACTTGCGGTAATGACCATCGTCACATGTCCACAATGTCGAAATTTTACTTTATGCATTAAGAATTGTGACTTTGCTGTGATATATCTTCTGATAAGTTGTTTTATCCTTTCTTTTTTCCCTCGTTCCTTTGTGGCAAAATCTGATCTCCTATTGTCTGGATCTTGCAGAGCTGGATCAAGTACATGACATTTGGAAGAGATTGCTTGGAGCCGAAACTCATGGAGACCCAACTCGCTGCTTTGCAAGCAGGCTGCTATAACTTTTACAAGAATCGTGCAAGCCATGAATTGGCGTGAGATGACAACCTTGCTTATGCGTGACAGAGCTGTTCATGCCATTCTTTTGTACATGTTGACCTTCAGTGGATCCATTTCATTGATTCTGCCAATACATTTCAGCCATTTTGACTTCTCCTTTTTTTTTTTGGCTATCCCAAGGGCCTGTCTTGGGACCAACTTTTATTTACTATATACATCATACTTCTGTGTTTCATCATCAACATGTGATCTTTATTGATAACAAGGGTTTTAAGGCTTCCCCAAAAGCCGTGAGGTATTTCACTTAGAGGATTAGGGCTCCTCTGGGGCCATGACATGCTTGTGTTAGAGAATTAAGGCTTCTCTAGGGCCATAATTTTGATGAGAGGAATGAGGCTCCCTCGAGCACATGATTTGGATGAGAGGATTGAGGCTCCCTCGGGCGCATGATTTAAATGAGAAGATTGAGGCTCTCTCGGGCACGTATTTTGGTTGAGAGGATTGAGGCTCCCTCGGGCACGTATTTTGGCTGAGAGGATTGAGGCTCCCTCGGGCACGTATTTTGGTTGAGAGGATTGAGGCTCCCTCGGGCACGTGATTGGGTGAGAGGATTGAGGCTCCCTCGGGCGCATGATTTAAATGAGAAGATTGAGGCTCTCTCGGGCACGTATTTTGGTTGAGAGGATTGAGGCTCCCTCGGGCACGTGATTTGTTGAGAGGATTGAGGCTCTCTCGGGCACGTATTTTGGTTGAGAGGATTGAGGCTCCCTCGGGCACGTATTTTGGTTGAGAGGATTGAGGCCCTCGGGCACGTATTTTGAGTGAGAGGATTGAGGCTCTCTCGGGCACGTATTTTGACTTTGGCTGGTCTTGACGACTTGTTAGCCAACAGATGTAAATTTTGACTTTGCCGGCCATCATGGATAGGGAATGTCCATAACAACGTGGCTGACAGATTTTGCTTTTTTTTTTTTCTTTCTCCTCCTTTTTTTTTGTTCACATTACCAACCTCAGCGCCCTTTCGGGTTTTCGCCAGGATTGGCCCCCTCTAGCTTTTTCCAACACGCCTTTGCAGGTTTTCGCGTTGAGGGGTTTACCCATTTTTGCCTGAGGCGCCCTTTCGGGTTTTCACCTCAGCCGGGCTTTAGACCTTTTGCCCTTGATCCATCACGATGAAGTGGTAGACCAAGTCCGTCGGGGCACCTCCTTTTTAAGCCCTATTTATTCTTTTTTTTTTTTTTTTTTTTGAGGAATTAAAGGCTTCCCTAAGAGCTGGATTTAGAGCTTGGATTTATGTACGGTAGGGAATTAAAGGCTTCCCTGAGAGCCGTGTTGAGAATTGAGTTTATGAATGGTAGGGAATTAGAGGCTTCCCTGTGGGCCATGGATTGGACACTTCTTTCGGTTTCAAATGGTAGGGAATTAGAGGCTTCCCTGAGAGCCGTGAATTGGACATTTCTTTCGGTTTCAAATGGTAGGGAATTAGAGGCTTCCCTGAGAGCCGTAAATGTGCTTAGAGGATTGAGGCTCCTCTGGGGCTCGGATTTGACTTTTGACTGGTCTTGGCGACTTGTTAGCCAAAAGACATGGATTTCAACCTTTGACTGGCCTGGACGGCTTGTTAGCCAAGAGGTCTGGATTTTGAGCCTTTTGACTGGCCTTGACGGCTTGTTAGCCAAAGAAGCTCGGGATTTGACTTTTGACTGGTCTTGACGACTTGTTAGCCAAAAGACATGGATTTCGACCTTTGACTGGCCTGGACGGCTTGTTAGCCAAGAGGTCTGAATTTTGAGCTTTTTTGACTGGCCTTGACGGCTTGTTAGCCAAAGAAGCTCGGGATTTGACTTTTGACTGGTCTTGACGACTTGTTAGCCAAAAGACATGGATTTCGACCTTTGACTGGCCTGGACGGCTTGTTAGCCAAGAGGTCTGGATTTTGAGCTTTTTGACTGGCCTTGACGGCTTGTTAGCCAAAGAAGCTCGGGATTTGACTTTTGACTGGTCTTGATGACTTGTTAGCCAAAAGACATGGATTTCAACCTTTGACTGGCCTGGACGACTTGTTAGCCAAGAGGTCTGGATTTTGAGCTTTTTGACTGGCCTTGACGGCTTGTTAGCCAAAAAGCTCTGGATTTGACCTTTGACTTCCTTTTTTGTTTTTTTTTGAGTGAGGGTCTTCTCTTCTTTTTTTTTTTTTTTTTTTGTTTGGGTTCTCCCTCTCTCTCTTTCTTCGAGCAGAGTTCGAGCTTCCCACATTTCTTCATAAGGGCGGAAGGACACAATCATCGTTGTCTCGGTTGTAGCCCCCTGGACTTGATTATTCATTTGAATGAACTTAGGGGTTGTTTCGTCATTGACAACTCTTGTGTCTTTCCTTTTACAAGGAATGCGGGGTAACTCGATCTCGTTCAAGAAAGGTCGAGAGAGTACCCTCATCATCATTTCATTTTTTTTTTTGATATACCAATTGTGATGCCCTTTTGGGTTTTCACCACAATTAGCCCCTTCTTCTTTTGCCTGCACGTCCTTTCGGGTTTTCATGCAGCAGGGTTTCCATTTTTGCCTGAAGCGCCCTTTCGGGTTTTCACCTCAGCTGGGTTTTAGGCCTTTTTGCCCTTGATTCATTTTAACAGAGGGATGAATCAAGTCTGCTGGGGCACCTCGTTTTAAGCCCCTTTCTTTTTTTCTTTCCTTATTTTTTTCTTCTATGTTTTCATTCATTTAGAAGATCTTGCAACGAGATCATTTCTATGTCTTCAGTGTATACCAAAGTCGGTTCCATCTGTTGCATCGTGTAGACGTACTCACACTCAGGAGTGTGGTACAGTTTCATGTGTCTGCCATTTAGAGGCGAAAACCTCACATTTTCTTTTTGGTCAACTACCGTGTAGGCGCCACCTTCAACACTTTGTCGACCACAAATGGGCCAAGCCATTGGCTATGATTTGCTTTTGGGTTGGGAGGCCATGACGTCCTTTTGCTTGACCATGACAAGATCTCCCCTCATCATTTTTTTTTTTTTTTTAGCTCTTCTTTTTTTACTGGCGTTGTCAAAAGCGCGGGACATCCGTGCTTGATAATTTTGAAGTCGTTGGCATGCAACCAAACCTTCCCTTCCAAATTTGACAGCTCTTCAAGCCGCCTTTCAATTTCACTCTCCTCGTCCGTAAGGAGCCCATAGTGGAGAGCTACCCCATAAGATGAGAGCTTGATTTCAACATGGATGACTACTTCTTCGGTCCCATAAACTAGGGAAATGGCGAGCATCCTGTAGGAGTTTTGTAGATGTTGCGATAGGCCCATAGAGCTTCATGCATCTTTTCGGCCCAATCGCACTTTTGGCCATTTACCAACTTGACCATGAGCTTGCATAAAATTTTGTTGAAGGCTTTCTTGGCACGGGCCCATAGGCCTGGCATTGGAGGCAGGTTCGAGCAAACCGCTCGCAATTTGTGAACATGGTTGGCCAATAAAAGCCTTTGCTTTTATGTTGATTTTCATTTATTTTTGAGCCAGATTGGTGGGCTCCACACAGTTCTGCATGTACCTCCCGCATGACCATTTTGGCTTCTTTCGGAGAGAGGCATCTCAGCAGTACCGACTTGTCCTTTTCAGGTGTAAATTTATGTAATGTGTCATTCATCAATTTGTAGGAAGCAACTCTCCGCAGCAATTGCACTCGCTCCCCTCTTTTGTCTGGTAGCCAACCATTTTTTTTTTTTGATCTTGATAATGGGAATACGTCAATCATCTTCTTCTTGACTTTCATTTTTTTCCAATTCATTTGCCTCAAAGGTTGTCAAACCATCATGGCGATTTAGGGTGCTTAGAAGCAATCTTCTACTTTTTTATGGTAATTCCCAGTTCACCTTCCAAGGAAAGTTTAAAGGCAGATGCGAGTTCAGCCCATGCATCAGCCTGAGAGTTTTGACTTCTTCTGACATGTTCTATTTTGAAGTGGTAGAACTTGTCGTTGAGTCTTGTGGCTGCCCCAAAGTAGGCTTTCAATTCTTCTTCTTTTCGGACTTCAAAAACGCCCAACATTTGTCTGACGACTAGCAATGAATCGCCAAACATTTCAATGCATTTATGCCCATTTCCAGAGTGATTTCCAAGCCAACTATGAGGGCTTCATATTCTGCTTCATTATTTGTCAGGGATTCTGTAAGAGCACATGAATAGTGCAATATCCCTTTTTCTGGGGTCACGAAGACAATTCCTACCCCTGCCATATGTGTTGATGTGCCCTTAGCCTTCAGAGAAGCTCGTGCAGCCTCATCAAAATATAATTGTCAATATTCAACTTGAGTTTCTTGTGCTTCATAAGTTTCTTGAGCAGGGAGCACCTCCTCATCGATCAATTCTGTATTCAGAGGGGAGTCTTCTGGCACTGGATGGGCTGTTAAGCATGCGTTGCCCCCTTTTTTTTTTCTTCATTTCTTTTTTTCCTTTTCTTTCTTCTCCCTTTTTTTCATTTTAAAGCTAGTAATGCCCCCAGTGATGCACACATGGCCGCAATTAAAGGCTTACCTTGATAGGTGCCCCCAGCATAGGCGGATTGAGCAAATATTGATTTTGTCAAGGACTTTCTGACATTTGTCGTCCCATATGAATGGGGCTCCTTTCTTTGGCAGTTTATGTAAGGGGTGATACCTCCCATTCTTGCTCTCGGAAGGATAAGTCTTTTCTTGAATTTTCTTTGGGGTTTTGAACGACCCTTATTTCATTTGTGGAGAGATCCTCGTCCATCTGGGCATCATTCTCATCCATCCTTGTTTCAATTATTGGAAGCTTTATATTTACAATATTTGCAACATAGCAAACTGCAGGACCTTCTCATGTCTCCCATCCGGGACCTCTTGTGTCATGTGGGGGAATGACAGTTACCCCCTGACATTGGTAGGGATACCACATTCTTGATGTAGCTTGGCTTTCGTTCGACTTTGAACTTGAATATTTTGCTTTTGACATATTGCCTTTATTTGCTCTGACATGTCTTTCAGATCTTGACCATTTCATTCAATTTAATGGCATCTTTTAGCCAAAATCATTTGGAGATTTGTTTGGGTACCGGCTACCCTTTATAGAAACACTATTGGCTATCCTTCAGCATGCTAAGCCAACAAGAATTTTGGAAGCTCCAATGTGTAGACCTCCTGAGGGTTTGTCATTTGTATACGATTCAATGGCAGTGGTATGCCAGCTTTTATCACTTGGCTGATGACATTATTTCCAAGCTTGACAATGGGCCTATGCAGTTGTAATAGCCTTTGCTCAGAATCTTCCAACCGCATGCTGAACTTTAATGTTGTTGTTGTTTCTTTGTTGACGGTAATTTTTCCTTTTCTTTTTGGAGATGCCCCCATTATTTCTTTGCCTTTGTTTGTCTTGCTAAGGGGCCATCACTTTTGCTAAACCCTTGCATGTATGTGGTGGAGGGAGGATGGTAGTATTGTCGCCCATTTCCAGCTCTCATTCTTTTTCTAGAGAAAGTTGTTTAGCTCCGAGGGGTGTCAAACATTTTGCCCCCTCCTTAATTGGTGCTTGAGATGGTTTCTCATTTATTTCCACTGTGGGCATTGACTTATTTATTTCAACAGCAGATTCTTCCTCTTCTCATTCTTCTTTTGATTTTTTTGATTTTCCTTCTCAAGACTGCCAATTCTTGGAGGATTGCTTCTTTTGCAATTTCCTTAGGTGGAGCGACGCCACCGAGGTATGACTTTCTAGGTCGTTCTTTCTTTTGGAGTTTCTCAGGGGCTGGCCTCCTGTTTTTCACCAGGGTCCAACTAGCTTCTTCTTGTTTATGATGGAATGTTGCCTGAATAGCACCTTCTGCTGCCTCCCTCGGGAGTGATATGCAGCGACTTTGGGCAGCTCATCTAGCCATCCAGCTTGCGCCATTTGTGCTTGGCCTATTGGGACCTAGCTTGGGTCATGACATTGATCACATTAGCAGAGAATGTGAGTTTGGGTGTGTTGTGTGGTGTGGCTGCGGTGGATTTACCAAGTGCTCAGCCATGTCAATAATTCCTACTTGAATAACTTTTCTGCCCGATTTTTGAACAGATAGCAATTTTCTAGAGCGTGACCCAGCACGCGATGATATAGGCAATAATTGGGCTTGTCCACCATTGCTGCTTCTTCTGGGCGCTTGGGCTCTGGGAGTGTTATGAGATTTTCTTGGAGACATATGTCCAACAATTCTCTTGTGTGCTCCCTGGCAAATGAATAAGGAGTGTTGAGCCTCTCACTTAGGGTGGGGGCTGATCTCATTTCTTCTTTCTTTGAATTTGAAGAGGCGGGGTATCTCCCTTGCCCCCAGCTTTCTTCAGGGCTGCCGAAAAGTCCACGGTATTTACTTCTCGTGACCCGTTGTTTTCGTCTTTAGGAGATTTACCCCTTCCATATGAAGAAGTGGGATTTTCGGCAAAGAAGATTTCTATCTCTGCCACTGTGCTGTTGAGATGTTCAAATGTCCGGATATGGCCCCTAGGAGCTTTTCCTTGATTTCTGGCTTCAGACTTCTTTGGCATAGCTTCACCGCATCTTCATGTGCCGGTGGTTGTTCACATTTCATGCTCATGTCACGCCATCTTTTGATGAAATCCAGAGCAGACTCATTTTTGTTTTGCTTTAAGGTTATAAGTTCTGCTAAAGTGACTCTTCTTTCTGTCACTCTGAAGCGTTCATAGAATTTTCTTTGCATATCTTCCCAACCAACTATTGAGTCGGGCTTCAACCGGGCATACCATTGAAAAGCTGGCCCAGTAAGTGAGTTTGAAAAGTACCTTAAAAGGTATGACTCTTCAGTTGCCAGTTCTGCCATGCTGCTCATGTAATGAGCTATATGTTCATGAGGTGACCCATCCCCATTGAATTTTGAAAATTTAGGGACCTTTGGGTTTCTGTTGAGAGCTTTTTGAAGAGATGGTGTACAGGGTATGGTACCCTATATAGGTCATAGGTGGTAGGCCCTTCATTCTGCTCAGCTATCTTTGCTTCAATTATTTGTTCAATCATGGCCCTTGAGAGACCATTGTTCTTTCAAATGTAGTATTCAGTTGCGGCGCATCATGCCTTTGTTCTGCAACATGCACCTCTTGATTTCTTCATGGCATGAATTGGATTCTCCATTGGTTGCCTAAACATGAATTCTGTACGGGGTGTACTTGTAGCACATTCCCAGGCTGGTGTCACCGTAGGCAATACTGGTTGGCTTGCTTGTTGAAGTTGCTGAGGTTGTAATTTCTGTTGTGCCTGTTGCGGAGGCTGTAGTGGTGGCAGTGGCGCTGCCATTTCCAATTGTTGCATAAGGCTTTCCAACATAGCCTTTAACTTTTGATTTTCTTGCATTACTATTTCTAAATTTGGCAATGAGGGTACCCTGATATTAGGGATGCAGCAGGTCGACCCTGATCCAGAGGGTGATTTGATGTGGTGGCAATGTCGACAGCCCCCATGTCTCCTTCATTTTGGTGTGGTAAGTCCACTTCCACATTTACCCGGTCAAGCCAGGCTCGGGCTTGCTCTCTTCTGTGACTAGACACTGTGGGATGCTGCTCCATATTTGAAGTTTCTGCCTGGTCAGCTATTACATGCAGATTGATGTTAGAGGCATAACATGTGTACATGCGCATGCCTTCTTCAGTGATTTGCACTGTTCTTCTTTTCTTCTGCCTAGGGCGTACAGTGGCACCCAGGCGCTGGAAGACTGATTTTTAGGGACATCATCATCCCTCTTGTGTTCTTCTGACTTGAAATTTTGTCCTGTCTCCGGCTTGCTTGTCTTCTTTCTTTATATACCCCTTTTCTTTTAGATCCTCTTTGCAGATCAGCTGGTAAAGGAGGGGTGCTTCCTTTAGTCCGAGACTATTGGGAAGACTCCCTTTGTCTTTCTTTCTTGACTTTTCTTCTCCCGAAGGTTTGCCAGTTTGTTGGGTCTTGCTTCATGATTGTTCTTACATTCTTTCGCCCTATTAGAGACTCTAGGGCCTTTGTCTTTCGGAGTTCTTGAGCTTCTTCTTTGGTGACCCACACCTGTTTAACATGAGGCGGCTTATATCTCATTCTTTCAACATTGGCTTTGTATTTCCTGAAGCCAATTTGTCATGTTGATTATTCTTGATTTCAACTTTCATCCATTGTTTCTTCACATCTTTCACTTTGAAACTCGGCTTGTCTTGCCGCACTTTAGGCAGTATGCCGAAATTGTTCTTTACCGGTATGGTAGCCACATGCCGCTCCGGTATCATCATGGTTTCATTGCCGTCTAGGCGGATCTGGAGCTCGCCAATGCGGACAGTCTTTCCAGAACTTGAAATGCCACGAGTTGTGGGCTTCTTGCCAGACTTGCTTTTCTTTTCTTTCTAGTTATTGGAGTGTTGGTGAAGTTGATAGCATAAGTTGTGAACATTTGTATCAGATTAGCCTCCTGAGCTTGAGGCTCTTCCTTCGCTTTGCTTGCTTCATGAGCCTTGAAAGTGGCAGGTAGCATGGCCAGTATCACGCCCAAGAAATATGGACATTCCCCACCGGGGGAAAGCTCCAAACCTGGTCGGAGTTGTGAGATAGCCATTTCTTATGTGGTCCTGGACCACAGTGGGCCGAAGACCACACCCGAGTATGAGCAAGAGCCGCCATTGCAAGACCTGCACAGAAAATTATGATGTGAGTACATCTTATTGTTAGGGTATTGTCTGATGGAGAGATGAGGGAAGGGAGGTCCCCAGTGGAGTCGCCATCTTTGTGAAAATTATTTTTTTACATTTTAAAATTTTTAAATTTATCTTTGGATTTGATTTTGATTTGAGTTTTTTTATTTGGACATGGACATGGTCTTAGTTAGTTTATTTGACCTCCCCCACTAGCTGCGGTTAGTGTTAATTATATCAGCACAAAGGCCGAATACCCTTGATTAACCATCAGACAAACCTTAGAAACAAGAGATATGACTCACATTTGAATGAAATGAATTACACACGAAAGAGAACATGGTTGCAAACATGCAATCTATTTTTTTGAATTTTGTTGATATTTATTTCATTTTTATTGATTTTTAAATGTGTTTTTCCATTTTTTTGGTATTTTAGAATTATTAATTTTATTTATTTAAACATTTTCGTTATTTATTTATTTAAATTCGAATTACATGAATTAAGTTAATGTTTTCATTTATTTAATTGATTTAAATGTGAATTAACTTAAGGTGGATTAAATTGATGTGAAACATAACTTGTTTGTTGATTTTTGTTATTAAAAATCAAAGGATAATATTTGGAAGATATTTCGTTAATGTTCGTCGAAAATTTGGTTGATTTTGACTAAGGATTACGTAGTGCAACGTTTTAAATAGACGTGACATTACATGAAATATTTACATAAGGCATGATTAAATGTTTTAAAAATAGCCCACTAGGCCCAATAAATCACACAAGATAATTTGTCAATATCAGCCCAATAAGCAAATGTCCTCAATTAACTGTGTAAAAGTACAAGTCTGGCCCAATAAGTAATCCAGGCCCAATATAGTTCAAGCCCATAAGGAATTTAGGCCCAATAAGGAAGCCCAATGGACCTTTTTCCGGACTTGAAATAGCCAAAATCGCGCCTTGCACGATATTTTTTAGGGCTGCCTTGCAGACCCTTTTTCCAGACTGCCTTGCAGTCTTCTCAGAGCCTTGCTCTGGTTTTTCCAGTTCAGAAATCCACCCCCCGTGCCTGGGCGCCCCAGGGCTATTTATAGGAGCTGGAGAGGACGCCGTCCCGGCCATTTGATGTCTCGTCCCGGCCATTTGACTTCGTCCCGGCCATTCACATTATACTTGCCAAAACACCGTCCCGGTCAATTACGGACGCTCCCCGGCCATTTGGATTTGGCTATTTGCATGTTTCCCCCTGTTTCCTTTTTTTCTTTCACCTCTCATCTTTTTCTTTTTGCGATTATACCCTTTAGGGCATCGGGAGAGAGGGTGACGGCGCGAGGGGGAGATGGCAGGGAGGAAGGAGGCACCCGGCCTCCTCCTCCTCTCCTTCGCTTAGCCGGCAGCGGCAGGGGAGGCGAGGCACGGCGGCGGTTCCTGCGGCCCCCTCCTCCGGCGACGGCGGGCAGCGCAGGGCGGGCAGAGCAAGGCCGGCGGCGGCCAGCCCAGGCAGAGGCGGCGGTTTCTGTGGCCCCCCTCCTCCGGCGACCGCGGACAGAGCATGGACCGGCGGTGGCCAGCCCAGGCAGAGGCGGCGGCCGGAGGAGGTGCAGGCCATGGCGGTCTTCTCCCTCCTCACTTTTTCCCCTTCTGTCAGCAGGACAAGAAACAGGGGCCCGTCTCCTCCTTCCTCTGATAGCAGCGGCGCGGGGGTGAGCAGGTGCAAGCGAGGCCAAGACCGGTCCACAGAGGTGAGGTTTTTCCCGTTTGTTCTTTACCTTTTCTTATTTTTTCCTTTTTTCTTCACTTCTCTTCTTCTTTTCTTTGAGCAAAAACCGGTGCAACAGCGTGCCAGCCTGTCGAACAGAATTTGAAATCCGCGCGATGCGGAGAGAAGTTTTATGTCCAAAGAATGGACAAGTGCGCCAATTTTATTTTGAACTTATTTGTTCCGCGATTTTATTTTATCAGGCGATTAGGCTAGCGTATGCGGGACCCCTTCTCCATCGACCGGAATCGATGTTTATGTACATCGGATTAAAAGCCTTTGATGTTGATTTACGTCAATTTTAACCCGAACACCATTGATAGTAAAAGTCGAGGTTTACATTTTCTAGAAAATAATAATACCGTGTTTTAATTTTATCGGACGAAATAGATTTTGTCTTGAAAAGAGCATGTACTCAATTTGTGAGTTTAGTCATGCAATTTGAGGAATGAGTGGGCGTAACCCAAGGATTTATTTGATGTTTGAATATGTTGTGTATTTAAGCAGAGCTTCCACATGGGCAGAGTTACCGCTCAAACACACAAACATATATTTGATGAACATATTGCCGTATTTATTTTGGGGCAGAGTCTCCTTATGGATAGAGTCTCCCCATAAAATACGCGCATATGAACATATATTTTGTGAACATATGAGTATGCTTTTGGGCAGAACCTCTGCTTGGGTAGAACCTCCTTTAAAAGACATACACATATGAGCACAAAGATTTACCCTCACGGAGTCTCGCTCAACGTGAGGGAAAATAACATAGATGTGTTTAAATGTTTATACCCATGGAGACTAACTCGACATGGAAACATTAGAACACATGAACATTTGATATTTAGATATCTTATACCTATGGAGACTAACTCGACATGGAAGATATCTAACATCGAAGCACATGAGCATGTTTAAATATTTTGTATCCATGGAGACTAACTCGACATGGAAAATATTTAAACAGTATAGCACATGAACACGAACAATTTTATCTCCACAGAGACTAACTCGATGTGGAGATAAGAACATATATTTGAATTTAAAAATCCCCCCACGGAGACTAACTCGACATGGAGGGGGGGGGGGTTACAAAGATTTCATGATCGGAGGGGATGACAACCTTTTTGACTTGTCGAGGGCGAGTACCTTCACGCCGAGTAGAGTCTTCTTTAACAAGCAAGCCTTCCTTTTTAAATTTCAGAAAAAAGGTCCCCCCTTTTTCCCAAAAGAGAGTCCCCCTTGCCATTGAGCTACATGGGGTATTTATAGGGGTTTTGCCCCTTTACATGGATGAGAGGAGAGAGGGGTAACAGATGGGGGAGTCCCATCGGTTAAGGGGTTCATCCATCGGTTAAGGGTCTCCCCTTTTTTGGTATTTTTTTTTAGGAAATGGGGGTCTTGGGGCTTTAAAATTTTATGTGCCAACAAATGCCCCTGTCGGTTGCGGAAAGTTTCGTGAAATGGATTTTCTCTCTTTTATTTTATTTTGGGGTTTAAGTTTGATTTGATTTTTATTTATTTATTTTGGCCTTGCGGGGTACTAGCCTATCTAACAGACAGAGATTAAAATCTGCGCAATGCAGAGAGAAAATTTTATGTCCAAGGAACGGACAAGTGCGCCAGTTTTACTTTGAGCTTATTTGTTCCGCGTTTTTATTTCATCAGGCAATTAGGGTAGCGTGTGCTAGACCCCTGTCTCCATCGATCGGAATTGATGTTTTGTTTACATCGGATTAAAAGTCTTTGATGTTATTTTTACATCAGTTTTAACCCGAACACCATTGATAGCATCATAGTAAAGTCAAGAGGTTTTGAATTTCTCTAGAAAATAATAACACAGTGTTTTACCTTTTTTATTGGACGAAATAGATTTGCTTTGAAAAGGGATTTTATTTTGAAAGAGTATGAACTCCATTTGAGGGTTTAGCGTATAATTTGAGAAATGAGGGGGGGGGGGGGCGTATACCCGTGAATTTATTTGGTGTTTGGATATATTGTGAATTAAGTAGGGTTTCCGCATAGGCAGAGCTGCCGTATAATATACGAACACCACGTTTTTTGATGAAATATGGTCGTACTATTTTAGGGCAGAGTCTCCGTATGGACAGAGTTTCCCCAGAAAATACGTACATATGGACATTTTGTGAACATATGAGTATGTTTTCGGGCAGAAACTCCATTTGGGCATAGTTTCTTTAGAAAACATATACATATGAACACATATTGTTTGTGACCATACTAGTGTATTTTTGGGCAGAACCTCTATTTAGGTAGAGTTTCCCCAGAAAACATACACGTATGAGCACAATATCATTTGTGAACATACGAGTACATTTTTGGGTGGAGCCTCCACTTGGGCAGAGTTTCCCCAGAAAACATACGCGTATGAGCACAAAAACTTACCCTTCTCGGAGACTCGCTCAACGAGAGGGAAGAACATATGTGTCTAAATGCTTATATCCAGAGACTCGTTCGATATGGAAACATTTAGGACACAAGAACATTGATGTTCAATACCTTATACCCATGGAGACTCGCTCGACATGGAAGGTATTTAACACCGGAGCACATGAGCACAATTTTATCTCCACAGAGACTCGCTCGATGTGGAGATATGAATTATGTTTGGATTTTAGAACCCCCCCCCCCCCCCATAGAGACTAACTCGACATGGGGTGAGATTAAGGAGATTTCGTAGCCGGAGGGAGAGGCGACCCTTTTTGCTTGCCGAGGTTTGCTTACCGAGGGCGAATACCTTCACTCCAAGCAGAACCTTGCCTCTTCAAATTTCAGAAAGAAAGGAGTTTCCTTAGAATTTCAGCAGCAGGACCTTTTATATTTCTTTTCCAAAAATCCAGCCCTTTCACCATCGGGTTACATGGGGTATTTATAGGGGTTTTACCCCTTTACATTTGAGAGAGGAGAGAGAGGTAACCGATGGTAGGGTACCATCGGTTCCTCCTTAACCGATGGTACCCTTCCATCGGTTAAGGGGTCCCCCCTTAATCGATGGTGACTATAACCGATGGTAGGTTCCATTGGTTAAGGGGGGGCCCTCCCTTAACCGATGGGATATTTCCATCGGTTAAATGGGTTTTATATGGGGGGATTTTTCTATAAATAGGCCCCCTATGGTCTTCTTGCGAAGGGTGTTGGATGCTGTGAGATTTTGTCCTTTTCTTCGGAGATCTTGCGACGAAGGCTTGAGTTTGCAAGTGCTTGACGCTTCTTGCCGCACGTGTTCTTTGTACTGTTCTTCAATTTTGGTCTTTTTGACCTTGTGCTGTCGGATTTCTTCCGCGACATATTCTCTTCGAAGCGCTGTTCTCTTTTGAACTTTTGCTTCACTAGAGAGATTTGATGCCGACTTGATAAATGAATTCCCTCTCTTAATTTGAAAGGGACTTGGTTCCAGTATTACCTAAGGAACCATGAGGTTACCTAAGTAATAATGATATTTACTTCATTCACAAGTCACCTTTGAAAGGGACTCGGACTCAATATTACTTAAGCAACCATGGGGCTACCTAAGTGGCCATTGGATCATTATAAATGGCCTTTGGCATTTCCCTTTATAGATATCCACCACAAACTTTTCAGGGTTCAACAGCCCCCCATGGGATGTGCGCCGAAGTCGAAGGCTAAGGCGGACGTCCCGTGTGATCTCCAAGCTTTACTCCTGGTCTTCATGACTTGACGAGGAATTGAATTGAAAACCATAGCCATAGTTGACGCGGTTCAGTACTTGCACTGTGACGCCAGCAACTTTGGACAATGATCAATTCTGTCGTGCTTCTTGTGCCGAGCCATTGGCTCCTGTTGCTTGTATTTATTTATTTAGTTTTTTTATTCAGCAATTCATAGATGGGGATTGAAGAATTGTCCCTTGGATTTATTCAGAGCTGACTTCGGCCTTCTTTGCCTAAGTCTTTTACCTAGGGATCTTATCTCGACATTCTCCTTTCGAGACTTGCCTTTCTGACTTCGCTCCACGACCCGATTTGATTGGAGATTTGACTGGTGAGACTTGTTTTTCTGACTTTGTTTATTGACTTGATTTGAAATTCCTTTTCCGAGACTTGCCTTCACGACCTTACTCGGAGTTAGGTTAGAGATTCAGTTGTTGAAACTTGCCTTTTTTATTTTACTCAGTGGCTTGATTTGAGACTTTCTCTCGATGCTTGACATTCTGACTTTGCTCAGGGTTGAATTTGATATATCTTTTCCGAGATTTACCTTCTTGGCATTACTTGGATTTGATTTGACATTTTTTTCCTGAATCTTATCTTTTTGACTTTATTCAGGATTTAATGAGAATTCTATTACTGAGAGTGACTTTCTTGGCTTCGCTCAACAGCTTACTTTAACATTTGGCCGACAAAGCTTGTCCTTTCTGGCTTTCTTCTCCGACCTGATTTGGTACCTTTCTCTTGAGACTTGCATTCCTGACTTTTTCTCGAGATTTGATTTGACATCTTTCTCTTGAACCTTGCCCTTATGGCTTTATCCAAGATTTGATGTGAATTCTGCTGCTGAGGTTGACCTTCTTGGATTCGTCTAACGGCTGCTTCGTATTTGAATTGCTTGATGGACTTGTTTGCTTACTCGTTTTTATTCAGTAAGAACGACTCCTTTTCCTTTGAGGAGATTTGTGGAGTCGCTGTCTTTCTTATTTTCTTTCTTTTCTTCTCTCACATTTCATTCTTCATCTTTTTTTTTCTTTTTTTTTTTTTTTTTTTTTTTTTTTTTTTTTTTTTTTTTTTTTCTGTTGCTCCTTTTTTTTTGGTAAACTCTCCATCTTTCCGTTTTTGCCTCTTCTATTTCAGATGGTGAGACAAATGACGATGCCCATGATTCAGTCGCTCCAACGATTATAATCCTTTGTCTGGAGATTATCCTCCCTTTTATGGCATAGAGTGTGAAACTTCTTCGCGAGCGGCTGAAGTCTTTTCGCCTGAGGCCGAAGATGATCAGGATCCTCAGCCATTTGATAGGACTGATGAATTGCCACCTCATAATTCCTTTTTTGGGACGGCGGCAATAGAGGGTGATAATACCACCTTTTCTTTTGCTGAGTTGGGACTTCCGCGGAGTAATATCCTCCTACTTCTGTTGAGACATATGTCCCGATGGCTGTAGGGGAATTCCCTGCCAGGGGACCAGTTCTTGAAGGTAATTTCTTTTGAGCCAATGTGTAACTCGTTTAATTTTTCCTTTTCCATTCTTTCATCATGTTCACTTTTCCTTCTTGGTTAGGTGGCTCGGATTTTATCAATACGTTGTTTTTGGGAGGAGAAACCAGCCCATACTTTATACCTTAGACTGGTCTTCTTTTCCATTCTTGGAAATACGAGAAGCCTCTTTCCCGTGTCGTAAGCTTATTCTGCTTTTCAGTGGGGGACACCATTATGGACAATCAAGGTTTCCCACAGAGAGAATACAATCCCGAGACGTCCGCTTTATTAGCAGATGGAGGGGGCTTCAATTCATATCCTGCTGAGGACCTCCCATCTTCATCTCAAGGATTTTATGCTGAGCAGCTGAACTTTATTCGACCCTCAGATCCTGAGATAGAAGGAAAAAACTCTTTGTCGGGTGAGGAAGAGTGGATTTGATCTCTCTCCTTCTCTTTTTTTTTTTTGAGATTTAAATTTGATTTGCTTCTCTTCTTTTTTTGCTGATTGCCTTTCTTTTGTTGCTTGTTGGTGCATTTAGCAGATGACTCACCGCATCCCAATAACAACGGATCTTTGTCGATAGAATTGGCCACCTTTCTAGGACATGGTGTGGAATGGTCGACAGGAGTTCAGCCCACTTTACTTCCTTTGGGCGACGGTTTTCTTGGGTCGCTTCTTGAGAGGGTGAGAGTTGTAGTGAGGGCAGAAGATCCCCTATCGATTGAAGTTGTAAGGCCTGCACTGGAGCAGAACACCATTGCCGCCTTCTATATGGGTCTTTCCAAGGACCCCTGGATGATTACGGTCGAGGAGATTTGGGATGAAGTACGCTGCCTTCATGCTACTGTGACTTGGAACCCTTATGATGAGGATCCAGACCTTGGAGTACGACATATGCTCCTTGACCAGTGATGCCGATGAATTAGACTCCTGTGCAAGGTTCGACGCATCGGGAAATCGGGGCGAATCGGGATTTTCCTAATCCGCCATAATTCGCCTGATTCGGGCCGATTCCCATGGGAATCGAATGGGAGGCGAATCGGGTTTCTCCTGATTCGATCCGATTCGGCCGAATCGGACCGATTCGATCCGCCACGCCAAACCATGCTCCTGTGCAAGCGAGGTACAAAAGCGTCAGAAGACGTGGGAGTCAGAAGTGGCTGAAGAGAGATAGAGTTGCAAGACTGCAACGTAAGATTGATGATTTGAGATCTTCTTTAGACAGGAAGGCCAAACAGGCAGAAGATGCATCGCAGGAGAGGGCTGTCTTTGCCGGACAAGGAGCTAAGCTGTGCAAGTCTGTTTCTTCCAAGGCTAAAAGAGGTTGAAAGGTTGAAGAGGAAGAAGCCTCAGTGTCTTTGTTTTCCAGTATAATATTTGTATACTAGATTTTTGTTTGACTTGTACATGGTTGTTGCCAACCTTTGTAATTCATAACAAAATATTTTGAAACTTTGTAAGTAAAGAAAGGAGGACGATTTTGAAGAAGTCACTCCTTCTGCTTCTTTTCCTTTTCCTTCTTCTTTTTCTTTTTCTTTTTCTCTTTTTTTTTGTTCTCTCTTTTTTGTTTCCTTTTTTTTTTCTTCACATTACCAGCTCCACCGCCCTTTCGGGTTTTCACCGAAACTGGCCCCCTTTAACTTTTTCTAACGCGCCCTTTCGGATTTTCACGTTGAGGGGTTATCCATTTTTACCTGAAGAGCCCTTTCGGGTTTTCACTTCAGCCAAATTTTTGACCTTTTATCCTTAAGAATACAGCGAGCTATATACTTAAGCCCGTCGGGGTATCTCTATTTTTAACCCCTTTTCTTTTCTTTCTCTTTTTTTTTCTTTTTTTTTTTTTTGAAACTTGACATTTGGGTATGGTTCTTTTTGGCATTTGGATATTTGGCTGGTTTACGGTGATTGAAGGAATAAGGGTTTGGTTTTGGATGTAACCGACCTTTGTAGTTCACTGGCTAAGATTCAGAGGTTCGGAAATGTTCAAGTCCTATAAATTGCAATTATACCCCTACATATTTTTAAAATTGTGGCTATCCCCTCATCTTTCGTGTCAGTGCAGATCTCTCTTTTATATAATCGATAATTTGCCGACAACCACTTGTACTTATGCCAATGATGAATGCAATGAATTTATCCATTTACATGTTCTGTGGAAAATTGCGCATTAAGTCCCTGCTTTCACTGGGAATGCCCATGAATGCTCTTCTAAAGCTCGCCATGGCCTTGACACTTCAGATTCCCACTAAGCTATGCTTATACTTAAGTGTCACCCAAAATCCCAAAATTACGAATGGCCTTTGTACAAATTACACATATACCCCTTTAATTCAAAACATCACATGACTCCTGAACTTTTCAGAAATTGTCTCAGTTCCCTTGGAAGTCATGGATTGCACCAAAACCTCAGTCTAGAACTTGTACCAAGTCCCCTTGCTTGGCTAAATTACCAAATACCCTCGTAATCCAAAAGTGGTCAGATGACTCCTAACCCTTCCAAAAATTGCCTCATTGCCCCCCAGAAGTCAGGTATTGCAACAAACCCTCTGAAGCCTAGAACTTGTATCAAGTCCTTTAGACTAGTCAAAATTACCAAAATACCCCTGAAATCCAGAAATTGCCAAAATACCTTTGTAATCTAGAAATTACAAAAAATACCCCTAGAGTCTAGAAATCACTATAGCTCCCCAAATGCCTCTGGCTTTTGCATATCGCATCTATATCCCTGGTCATTAGGTTTTGCCCAATTCAATATGGCTTTTGATGAAACCCTAATCCCGTCAATCCTTTGGTGGTGAATGAGATTCCATAGTTAGCCATGCAAGTGAACCCGCCCTTAGCATTAGAACCCACATAAAAAGATCCTAAGCTTTATTTGACAGTTAATCAAGGGTGTTCAGACTTTATGCCGATGTAAAACAACATTGACTGCAGTCAGTGGGGAAAGGTCCCACACTTAAACCCTAATCGTCTAATTCATAAATAAGCGCACAGAATAAACCATGCACTGACTATCCATATAGCCTCATATGTGTGTTAATATAAATTTCCCTTTTCATAAAGGCTCAGAAAGAAATTTATATTTTTCCTTTAAAAAATTACGTGTCCAACAATAGCTTCTGTTACTTCCCACGTATCTCACTCTCTTGGATTGTTTACGTGACCACATGTATGCTGATATACTTAGCTTTCATTGCTGATATCTTGGATTGTCGAGTTGGTCTCATTTAGATAGTCGTCCCGCATCAATGTTGGAGGTGATATACTTAGCTTTCATTGCTGATATCTTGGATTGTCGAGTTGGTCTCATTTAGATAGTCGTCTCGCATCAATGTTGGAGGTATCTTAAATAATCTAAGGAACTCTGGTTTGACAAGCTGATAATGTTTATTTCAAGGCAAGATGCCAATTGAGAGTTATTATTGTCAGTAAGTTGACACATATTTTCTGGAAGTTTTCATGTGTGCAAAGTGAAGAGTGTAGTTTGATAACTTGAGGAGTCAGTTTTTGTTTTCTAATCCCAAATACATGTTCTCTCATTAGAAAGATAATGTGAGGCAGTGTCACCAAAGATAAAAGAGGCATTTATCTGTTTTATGTACTTTTGTGCATGGTTTGCCGGATCGGAATCGGGAGGCGAATCGGATTTTTCTTGATCCGATTCGATTCCCCCCGAATCGACCCGAATCGATCCGAATCGGATCGATTCTCATGGGTATAATATATATTATATATATAATATATCATATATATGATATTTATAATGTATAATATATATTACTAATATGATATAATAATATTATATATATGAGGCGAATCGCATCGAATCGATGGAATCGAGAATCGGGTTTTCCATGATTCGCCCCGATTCAGGAGAATCGGGCCGATCCGATTCGATACGCCAAACCATGCTTTTGTGTTCTAATCAGACATACTTTTGGATATGTTGCCTCAAATTCTTATTTAGTTAAGTTGGTTTTACATCTCATTGTCTTCCAAATGAAGCCCATCACCATATAATTGGGATTTTGTCGTTGTCTTACATCTTCTGGTTTATCTGATAGATTCATTGGGCACTCGTCTTAGTGTTCTCTCAGCATCTAAATTTTATTAGGTTTCCTTTTCTTATGCTTGTTTATGTTTGTCTTCTTCCACTGTGTCTAAAATTTGCTTTCCTCTTGCTATCACCTGGCCCATCTGCACATGGCAATAAAATTTTTAATCATGTCTGATCTTATAGTATTCTTGGTCCTCATTTCAGGAAATGCTTGAGCTGGAAGCTTATCGTGAACGTGTTAGAATCAATGTTGATCGTATGCATCTCTTAGGCTCCTATGTTATTCTTTCTTCACTTTCTATTTATTCTCAGTTGTTTCTATTTCAATCTCATTGCTTAAATCTAATGGACAACAAAAATTCAAGCAATTGAATGCAGGTCATATCCTAATGTCCTATGATGTTTTGGAGAGATGGTGACTAGCACTAAGCACTCATGACACCTTCCTGTCAATGAGATTTAAAATTTCATAATTTCACCTTTCCTTGGTGTGTTGCCAGGCTAATTGCTTCCTGATGGATGGTTTATTGGGGGGGTTTCAGAGCATCAATAAATGGAATGTTACAGTTTGAATGCCATTTAAAACAATAATGAAAGCTTTTGGATATGTCATCTCCTCAGTTTCTATTATGTTTCACAAACCCATTCAAATTATCTCGTATCATTCTTTCCATGATCAAAAGACCTCATAAATAGCTCTATTCTCTCTTGCAGTTTTAAAGAAAGAGGAGGAGAGGAAATCCAAGGGTCGCAGCCTCCAACAAAGCAAAAGCACTGGTAAGAAATAACATGTCAAGTGATATTTTCCTGTCCTCTTTTGAACACCAGGATGAGAGGTGATGACAACCAATTTCTCTTAGTTGGATGATGATGAGAAACATGGGTATCTTAAGTGTGAACTTGGATAGTATGCTCTCAGCACTCAAAAACAAGTGGAATGGGTTTGAAATTGGTAACTAGAAAAGTTCATGAAATGCTGTCTGGTGTATTTCCTGTCTGACAAATATTCGAAGAGAGGCTTGGAGAGAAGGGGAATGAAGATGAATGAAGTTTTGATGACCACAAAGTTCCATCAAATCTATAAATAATTACAGAAGGAACAAAGGGATATTGATTTTGGGCTACGATAGAAATTCCTTATCACATGTGGGCCGTGGCATGCTGAAATTTTCAATCCATGGTAGAGGAGCTTCTTGTTTCTTACGGAGCCCAATTTACCTTTACACCCATTGGTTTAGCATTTATTTCCTATAGCAAATATTCTCATTCTTTCAGTATACTTGTCTGCATAATATATGATACATACAAGAACAAAATGGGTAAGAGTTATGGAGCTGTGATGAGACCTGTTAGACCAGTAGAAGTGATTGGTCTATGTATTTTGGCACATTGTCTTTTAGGGTTTACATTGACTGGATTTATGTGTTATTTTAAAGTAGATCAATTAGGGTTGAGTTATATTTATCATGATGATCATCTAATGTTATTATGTGACTATTATTTGTTCCAGGCAAAGTCCAATCCCCTGACCTTAAAAGCTTCATTCAACAGTTTCCTGGTGCATCCTTAAACGAGAGAAGAGGTATGCACCCTTTCCCTCTCCAATAAAATATTCCAACTTATCAGAAGAATCATGATGCCTAAATTTCACAACAAAATCAAAGAATGCATGATTCTGCAGGAATCAAGTGAATTCTTATTTCTTGTGTGTCAGGAACATTTTTGAGTAGTGCTACATGCTATTATCCTTAAAGTGTCATTTTTCTGCAAAAGGGTCTTTTGCCTATATATCCCTATGAAAATCTGTCTTAAATTCGCATTGTCATTGGAAACCCTATTATACAAATGTGTTTGCATCAAAAACTTTGTCGTAATGTGCCGTGACAAATTGGTGATGGAAGTGTACGCCATGATCAAAGGATATGGGAAATGTCCATAATACCTTTTATACGTGCCCCTCTCTCTCTCTCTCTCTATCTATGTGACTAGCCAAGAACGGCGTTGGAGGGGGAAACCCCCCTGCTTCTCTCTCTCTATGTGATGGCATGGAACCGGTACTAGAGGGGGATCCCCTTTCGGTGCCCCCTCTCTATCTCTGCTCTCTCTTTCGCTCGCGTGACTGGCCAAGAATGGAGCGAGAGGGGTAGACACCTTGTTGGCACCGGAAATTCCCAAGCCCAAAAAATCCCCAAAAATCCCAAAACCCTCATTTCTCAAAACCCAAAACTCCAAAAATTATCAAAATCCAAAAAATTCCAGAAATCCCAAAATATTCAAAACCCCAAAATTCTAAAATTCTAAAAAAAAAACCAAAATTCCCCCAAATTCCAAAAAATCCAAAAAATTCTCAGAAACTCCACAAAACTAAAAAAACCCCAAAATTTCCTGGAAAAACCCAAAAAAATCCCAGAAATTCTGAAATCCCCCTCCTCCTCCTCCTCCCCTCCCCCCCCTCCCCCCCCCCCCCCCCCCCCCCCCCCCCCCAAAAAAAAAAATCCCCAAAATGGGCACCTCCAATACCCCCTCCAAACCGGAGGTACCCACCTTCGGTCCTCCTCTTCACCCAACCAGAGGGGGGTACCTCTGGTCCCTCCTCTCCCAACCGAAAGGGGTCCCTCCTCCGCCCCCCCCCCCCCCCCTTTCTATAAAAGAGGGGGGGGGGGGTTAGAGTTTGAACCATCTCCCTTGGCTCTCCTCTTCCCCCTCTTGGCCTTGGGCTCCTTTGGCCTCCCCTCTCTTGGCCCCTCCAAGGGCTCCTTTGGACCCCCACCTCCGGTCCTTCTCCATACCCCAACCGGAGGCACCCACCTCGGCTCCAAACCCAACTGGAGGTACCCTACCTCCGGTCCAAACCCAACAGAGGCACCCCACCTCCCTTCCACTTTCAACTGGAGGTACCCCAAACTGGAGGCACCCCACCTCCGGTCCACTTTCAACCAGAGGCATCCCACCTCTGGTCCAAACCCAACCGGAGGTACCCCACCTCCGGTCTCTCCTATACCCCTACTGATCTATATAAAAGGGAGGGGGGGGGGTCGGTCTTATCTTGAAGAGGAGTCTTTGGCCATCTTTGGAGCCTTGGAATTTTTGGAGCTTGGGGCTCTTTTGGCCCTTGGGTCCTTGGGCTCTTGAAGAGGGGGGGGGGGCTGCTGCCCTATCTCCAAGTGTAGAAGAGGGGGGTTTCTCCATCTCCAAGTGAGGGGTTGCAAAATTGCAGAAAAACCCTTGGAAGGTGTAAAATTGCAGAAAAAGCCCATGCTGTCCAAGAATTGCACAGAAGCCCCCGATTTGTGGGAAATTACAAAAAAGCCCTTGAAGAGTAGAAAATTGCAGAAAAGTCCTTGAAGAGCAGAAAATTGCAGAAATACACCAGTTTGTGGCAAAAAGTGCAGAAATGCCCTTGAAGGGTTGGAAATTGCAGAAAAATCTCCGAAGGGTGCAAAATTGCAAGGTCTCTCTGCTGCCCAAAAAATTGCAGAAAGACCCTTGAAAGGTGTAGAAACTACAAAAGAATCCCTCTTCAAGGAGAAATTGTAGAAGAACCCTCTGTTCAGGGGAAAATTATAGGAATACCCCTGCTGTTGAAAAAATGGCAGAAATACCCCGACTGTGGGGAAAATTGCATTGAAGTCCTTGGTTGGTCCAGAAAATGGCACGAAGCTCTTGGCAAGTTGCAAAGGCGATATAGCTCAAAGCGAGAATGCTGTTGGCACGAGTTGATGGAGCAGTACCCACGTCGCTTCTCTGAAGCGGCGTGCGCTCTCCTGGGTCGGGCCTGGGTGATCCCACTTGCTAGAGATGCTAGGAGAAGTCAACAAATGACGAAAATGTTCGAATATGCCAATAAATGGCGAAGACACTTGAGAAAGTCAATAAATGACCGAAGCACTCAGGAACACCAAGAAATAGTAGAAGCACCAGGAAAGTCAATTAATGGCAGAAATACCCAGGAACATTCAAGGAAGCCAAGAAATGGCAGGGATGTCCGAGAAAAGCTAGGAAATGGTAGGAATGTTCGAGAAAGTCAAGAAATGGCAAGAATGTCGAGAAAGTCAAGAAATGACATGGATGTCCGAGAAAGCCAAGAAATGACAGAAATAGAATGGTAGAAACATCCGGGGAAGTCAATCAATGACGGAAATATCTGGAACTGTTCGGAGAAGTCCAGAAATGACGAAAAGAACCCGAGGATGTCAGCTAATGGCGGGAGGTCTGAAAAGGTCAAGAAATGGCAGAGGTGCCTAGAAACGTCAGGACATGGAAAGGAGCTCTTGAACAGTCATAAATATAATGATGTCCAAATCTCCTTCGGATTTCTTCTTCAAAAGACAACATCGGCCAAGTTTTTAGTTCTCTGGTCATGATGGCTGATACTTGCAGAAATACTCTGATATGGAAAAGTTGTAGAAGTCTCAGGAAGGGCAGGCAGTTGCACCAAAATCTTTCAAGGTGGAGAACTGCGGAAAAGTCCTTGAAGGGCAAGAAACTGCAGAAAACTCCTTAAAAGCAAGAAGTGGCAGAAAGGTCCTCTTAAAGGGAGGAAACCATGTGGCTCATGCGGTTTGCACGGCTCAGTGGAGCGGGACCCACATCACTTCTTTGAAGCGGCATGCGCTCTCCTGGGCTCGACTTATAGCTGGCCATCTCTAGTCTTGGGATTGCCAAGAAATGACAGGAATGCCTGAAAATGTCAAGAAATGACTGAAATGCCCTGGGAGGTCAAGAAATGACCGGAAGGCCCCAGGGAGCCAAGAAATGGCAAGTGTACCCCGAGAAGTCATTAAATGACTAAAAAGATCTCGAGATACAGAAAATGACAGAAGCACCCAGAAAGGCCACAAACTTGCAGAAACCTGACAAGATCGGTTAAAGGTCCTGTCACAATCAAATGGTGATGGTGACCATGAAGCAAACATAATGGACTAACAGTGATCATTATGGCGATCCAACGGTCTCATTGTGATGAAGTCCAAATCCAACGGTCTAATCGTGGCAGAAGTAAATTCAGAAGCGTTCAATTGTGACCAAATGTGGTTCTGAAGATCCGATTATATAATCGGGACCACTTGTACAGGTCTTGAAAGATCAATTGTAATTTAAATTACATGTGTACAAGTATTAAAATTTTCAATTTCCTTTGCAAGAATGTGTACCCACAAAGGGCGACCATTAAGGTCATTGTTGTCACAATAAACAGAGACAAAAGGTGTTCTTTGACAGAGAATCAAAGGTGTTTGAGTTCGACTCGATGTAAATTAACATCGACTTCGGTCAGTGGAGAAAGGTTTAGTACATGAAACCCTAATCGCCCGATAAAATAAATTGTGTGGAATATGTACTGTTCAATAAATGGACGAGTAATTCGCATTGAGCACATTTTAAATGTCTGTTTTTACAGACCGACACGACCGTAAAAACCAAAACAAAAAGAACGAGTAAAAAGAGAATTTTCCTCATCCAACACACCTCCACATCCCCCCTACTCGATGTAGTGTAGTGTGTGTGTGTGTGTGGAATTGGCATTGGACTCCCTCACCCTACTCTCTCTCCTCAACTGGCTGTGGAACACGCAGAATTTTCTTTCCTTTTTAAATAAGATAGGAAAGAAATTGGAATATGATAAGGAGGTTTCTTTTTAAGTGCGTGGGTGTACTGCCAATCTGTCAAACAGATAGAATTTGAAATCCGCTTAATGCGGGAAATTTACATGTCCATTTATTAGACGAGTGCGCTGTATTTTGGCATATTTCTTTCTCGCATTGTTTTATCAGGCGTTTAGGTTTCGTGTACTGGATCCTTCCCCGCCGACCGAAGTCGGTGTTAATTTACATTGGATTGAATCCGATAAGACCCTTACAATTGGTCTCGATTCTATAATCGGGCCTTCAGGATTAGGTTCCATCGCAGTCGGACTCATTGAATTTGCACCTAACTGCATTTGGATTGATTTGTTTCATTTCCATCACGATCAGACAATTGACTTTGCTTCTGTCATGATCGGACGATTGACTTTGCTTGATAGTCATGATCACTCTTTTGATGGTGATCAAACCTTTGGAGTGGACTTGGTGTCTGTAAAGGGCATTTTCGCACAAGGCCGAGTATATTTGACTCTCTGACTATTTGTTGCAGTTTTTACCCTATCCTGGGTATTTTGCAATTTCATACCCTTTGTGGGTCTTTCAGCAATTTTACACCCTTTTTAGGGGTTTTATTGCTATTTTAACCTTTATAGGTATAATTGCAGTTTATGACTCTTTCTGGGTGCGACTGTCAATTCTTTGACTTTCTTGGAATTCTTGTCATTTCTTGACCTTCTTGGACACTATCGCCGCTGCTCGGCATTCCCGAGCATTTATGTCATTTCTTGACCTTTCTCGGATATTTCTGCCATTTCTTAGCATTATCTGACATTTAATCATTTATTAGCGTTCCTTGGATTTTTGTCATTTCTTGACAATCTCAAAACTTGGAGTGGCCAGCCATAAGCAGAACTCGGGAGAGCGCACGCCGCTTCAGAGATGTGACGTGAATCCCACTCCACCGAGCTGTGTAGTTGGCATGAACCTGACAGTCATTTCTTGACATTTCTAGGGTATTTATGTCATTTCTTGACCTCCCTAGACTTCTCTGTCGTTCTCTAACTTTCTTGGCCATATGCTGAACTCAGGAGAGTGCACGCCACTTTAGGGAAGTGACGTGGGTCCCACTCTATCGAGCCGTGCAGACGGCGCATATATGATCAGAGAACTAAAAACTTGGCCAATGTTGTCCTTTGAAGAAGAAGATTTGGACAACATTGTATTTGTGCCTTTATCAGGACTTCTTCATAATTTCTGCCCTTTGAGAACATTTCTGCAATTCCTTTTTTTTCGAAGATCCTTCTGCAATTCTTATTCTCTCAGGGGCTTCTTATGACTTTTCGTCCTTTTGAGGATTTTTCTATCATTTTTGCCCTTTTGGGGGACTTTTTACAATTTCTCTCCTTTCATGGGCTTTTTTATGATTTTACATGCACAACATATATTAGATGAACAACCCTTGCAACCCTTTGAAAGGCCTTCAGCTTTTCTAGAGCTCTCCAAGAACCTAGTAGTGCCTTCTTCTTCTTCTTCACTGCTTGAGGAGGGCTTTGGCTGATGGAGAACTTGTAGTACTTGATAAATGAGGGATTTCATTTGATACCCCCCTCATATTTGCTCGATGAGAATGGGATCTCCATAAACACATGTGGTAAAGTCCACACGGTCTTTACATGAAGAGATATACATATGAATATTTCACGAGCACGTGGCCTCTATGTACTCACTTGGTCTTTAAGACCACATGGTTTCCATATGGAGATATACACATGAATGTGCCTCGAGCAGAGTCTCTGTATAGACAGAGCCTCCACGTAGAGGTACACATATATGAACACTTCACGAGCACATGATCTCCATGAACACACATGGTTTTTATAACCACGTGGTCTCTACATGGAGATATACACACATGGGCAGTCTCCACATGGAGGTTTGCACATATGAACATATAGACATTTCTCCCCATGGATCTAGTTCAACATGGAGGTTTACACATGAACATATAGACATTTTCCCCCTTGGAGCTAGCTCAACATGGAGATTTACACATGAACATATAGACATTTTACCCCATAGAGCTCATGGATGGCAAAATCGGCCGACTCGGAGTGGAGTCGGCCGACTCAGAGCGGAATCAGCCTATGGCGACCCGACTTGGGGGGGGGGGGGAACACCCATCCACTCACGGTACAAGGTGAAATCGGGGGTGGATCGATTGGAATTGGGTGGAGTCGGCCCGACTCAGCCCGACTCCGGTCGATCCACCCCGACTCCACTCGCTCATGGCCGCTTCCACGAGAAGCGGGGCCATGTCCAATGGAGTCGGCCCTAGTCGGGCCGGATCCGCCTAGAGGGATGAGAGGCACCATGAATGTCATCACTCGCCTTGCAAGGACAATGAATGAGAGATTAGATGCAATGACAGAGGTAGGATAGAATGTTTTCTTTTGCATATGTATGCATGTTTCATTTTGCAAGGGTCATTTGACATATGTTATATCTTCCATTTTGTAGGTGGAGAGGTATAGGATGAAACTTGGGATATATGGAGGATATGACATGAGATGTGCAGCTCAAAGACTCACTTCATGTTATTTTACATGAGAATTGTTTGCCAAAAATCGTAAATTTATCACATTTAGGAATTCACCATTATAAACTGATTAATGTTCACTCCTTTTATGCCACCACCTGAATGGTGGATTCAAGTAAATTACCAGCAAGCTGGCACAAATCCTTTAACGTATGTTGCAGTGAGAGTGTTAAGTCAAATCACTTCTTTTAGCCAATGTGAAAGAAATTGGAGTACATTCAGCCTCATTCACACGAAAATCCACAATAGACTGGGTGTGGATAGGCTAGAGAAGTTGGTTTATTGCCACTATAATATGCGTTTAAGGGTGAAGTAAAAAGAAGAAAGACAAAATTAGAAAGGCAGAGATTCATGCAACTAGCTGGTAGAACATTTGAGGAGGTAGTTCCTGAGATAGATGTGGATGAATTGCTAAATAAAGAACACCCTTTACATGCTTGGGTGGAGACGAGAGTTGAGGGAGAGATACTTGATGATCGCCTGGTTCAGGCATGTCTAGAAGATGTAGAATTAGAAGAATATGTACCTAGATATGCGTCTGTTCCTGAGAGAGGTCAAAGGCCCGAATTAAGAAGATCTGCCACTGTACAGGATACTAGACTTATCTCAGCCAGAATTCAGAAGATCTACCTCTCAATTTGACCCAAAAAGAAAGAAAGACAGAGGCAAGAAAAAAGCAAAGTCTAACAAGGAAAGAAGAAAAGAAGAACCAAGAAGAAAATCACAAGAAGGTGCAGAGGACTCTCCTGAGGAGAGTCAGGAGACACATATTGGGGAGCCATTTTCTGATGCTCCACCCCTACCACCTCACTTGGCTAGATTATATGAGGCAGAGCAAAAGCATTATCAACGTCGAAAAAAGATGCTTAGGAAAGGAAAAGCAGTTGGAAGTGATGCTCAATCACCTGATGATGATGATGGTGCTGCTGCAGGTACTGGAGCCACAGGAGGTTATGGGTTTGGGAGTATCCTTTCAGGATATAAGGATTATTCAGTACCACCCCATCAACAAGAAGGAAGCCAAAGGGAAGCACAAGAACAACATGGGGGATATGAAGGCCAACAAAGTCAAGCATGGCATGATTGGGGATATGGGCCTTCTTATCCACCCTTTTTTAGTCCCCCAAAATTGTCATAATTAGATATCAACTCTAGTAGTGGGATAAGTTACTTGGGCAATATTCAAACTACTGGGTATGGTAGTTTCTTCACTCCAGGACAATCAGGAGAAAGTTCAAGCCAACAAGCAACGACACATCGAGGCATCCAAAGAGGATTCCAAGACATTGCCCATTCTTTATTTGGCTTTGGATCATGGTTTGGCGGATCGAATCGGATCGGCCTGATTCTCCCGAATCGGGGCGAATCATGGAAAACTCGATTCTCGATTCCATCGATTCGGTCCGATTCGCCTCATATATAATATACCCATGAGAATCGATCCGATTCGGATCGATTTGGGTCAATTCGGGGGAATCGAATCGGATCAAGAAAAAATCGATTCGCCTCCTAATTCTGATCCGGCAAACCTTGCTTTGGATATACCCTGTGTGGAGGATATGAGTATGGGCACCTGTTTAGTCTCATGAGGTAGATGATGAGAGTTCAGAAATGTCAAATTGATAAGGTATTTTTATTTATTTCATGTTATCAACTTGTACATATATCTATTTTTTCAATGTATGAACAAACGTTATGTCTTAATCATTCTTATTGTTCTTTATGATACATGACATAATAAGATTTGAATTTCATTGTGTTTGTATTCAATGAATGTTATGTGTTTTTATAATTTCTGTAATTTTTACTAATTTTCAGAATTTTTCTAATTTCCTATTTTTTGTGATTTTTCCTCATTTTATACAATTTTTAACATTAACCTGGCCGATCCTGGATCGGCCAGACTCCATTGGAGTCCGGCGGATCCGCGGATCCGACCCGACTCGGGTCGGGATCAGCTGGGTCCGACCCGACTATGCCATCCATGATGGAGCTAGCTCGACATGGATGGAGCTAGCTCGACATGGGGTATACACATGAACATTTATATTTCATCTCCATGGAGCTAGCTTAACATGGAGATATATACACATAAACATTTATATTTCATCCCCATGGAGTTAGTTCAACATGGGGGGACCTTTACTTGCCGAGTACCTCCTGAAGCTTTTCAGGCCAAGAACTTGAGAGTTCCCAAAAAGGGGGTTTTTAGTCGACTGGGCAACAGGGCCGAGTACCTCCTGAAGGTTTTCAGGCCAAGAACTTGAGAGTTCCCAAAAAGGGGGTTTTTAGCTGACTGGGCAACAAGGGGGGGGGGGGGGCAAAACCTTGGGGCCAACAGGGGTTCATTTGAGCCCGTTGGGGATTTTTTATAGGGGATTGCCTTTAGGTAGACTACCCATAGGTACCTCCGGGTAGGCTTGCTTGGAGGTGGGCAAACCCGGAGTTAGGGACCTCTGGGTAAGCTTACCTGGAGGCGCCCCTGCCCCTTATCTAGAGGGGCTTGATTGGGTTTTTAAAACCCACTTTTCTTTGTTTTAAACAAAGAAAATTTTTTGTCCAAACACTGGCCAAGAACAGCACCAGAGGGGGAGACCACCCTTTTGCTCTCTCTCTCTATCTCTCTCTCTCTTTATGCACAACGGCATGAAATTGCGCTCTCTTTTCTCTTCTCTCTACGTAATAGGTCAAGAACGGCACTAGAGTGGGAGACCCCCTAGTTCCCCACTCCTCTCTCTCTCTCTCTCTCTCTCTCTATACGATGCAATGGAATTGACGTCGGAATTGAACACACACACACTCTCTCTCTACGACAGGCTAGGAATGGGGCAAGAGAGGGAGACCCCCTTGTTGCCCAAGCTATAGAGACCTAGGGGGGGGGTGAATAGGTCCTAATCGATATTAGAATATATTCGTTGATTTAGCAGGATATAAGTCTTATCTAGATATGGATAAAAGCAACACAATCAACCTTGGTTGATGTGCAGAGTTTAAATGTGATAATTAGAGAAATAAACTAATATGAATAAGATAAACCATCCACACAAGCACATACACTGCAAGGCTATTTATCCTAGTTCAATGTTGATCAACACAACACCTACGTCCAGTCGTCAAGGGAAACAGTCTTGAGATTTCCACTATCTTGCTAAACCTCAGCCAAGATTACACCAATGGATACAGACCTCCAGCCGGTCCACGATACACCCTGAACACCTTAGGTCTTCACCTATCACCAGGTGGAATCGCACACCAGATACAAACCTCTGGCTGGTCCAACACCTAACCACTCTGGTCTTTACCTTTTACCAGGTGGAATCACACACCAGATACAGACCTTTGGCTGGTCCAACACCTGACCACTCAGGTCTTCACCTCTTACCAGGTGGAACAAGCACGCCTAAAACATAGGCCTTCATCTAACATTAGGTGGAACAACTCTTTAGCAAGAGTAAATGGTGCCTGAAAGAATGTCTACAGATTAGACAGAAATGGCACAGATGAAAGTGCAATAAAGAAGCCCTTTAGAAGGAATGTAGCTTGCAGTAGAACGATGATGGACTTTGAATGCTCAGCAAAGAAGCTCTTGAATGCGTAGGAGCTAAGCAGCGATTGCTTCTACTCATCAATGAACGGTTCGTTGCAGTACGCAGAAGAGGTTGGACGCCTTTGAATACTGGAGTGAAAAAGCTCTTTTGGCGCTCACCGAAGCTTGAACTTTCAGAGTGTATTTTCTGGGCTATTCTCTCTTGATATCTTTGTTTTATGCTCTCTGTGCTTTCTTTTATAATACACAACACTGGGTTTTATACACGTAACCCACCTTTTATCCATTATCTCTCATGCAGATGTACGTTTGATACATTATAGGATAGATAACCATTGAGTCGTCGCATGATACAAAAATGGAGATGTGCAGTAGACACTTTTTTTATTCGTGATTCCTTGTTTCGTGCAAAACCTCGTATAGTACGTAGCGCACATTAAATGGACCTACAAAAGAGATTTTATCTGGATAGACCAAAGGTCTTGTCTGATTTCCTTCGTAAGAATAAACAGTAAATAAGTCGTCTTTACATCCAGATGGTTGACACGTGTAAAGTACTTTTTTGCAATTAGGTTGGTCTTGGTGCACACCCCAATCGGGGTGTGCACAGGGGGCTGGGAGGAGAGGAGGCATTCTCCCTCCTCCATGCGGCACACCCCAACTCGGTGTGCCACGTCTTGGTGTGTGTTGAGACATTTCCTTTGCAATTTGAATTAAACAATGAATGTGTGTCATCTTTCCGTTAACAAGCAATACGGTCATATGAAAACTTTCAAACGAATGTTCATTGTATACCATATGACAATCAAGCATATCTTTATATGATACATGCTTATTTGTACTAAAATGAATATTACATTGTCATGCAATTGATTATTTTAACCATTTCTATACGAGCACATAATAACCGATTATTTTTGTTCATGACCAGAAAATAATCGATTAATTTGTCTAACAGATTAACCGGTTATTTCGTAACCTGGTGATGAAATAATTGACTAATTTATGTTTCATCATGGTTACTCTAGTAAGCAAACATTTAACATTAATGATAGATCTAAATGAACATTAATTTTGTTAATCATTCATTAATTTTGTTAATCATCCAAAACATAAGGAGGGTGTGCAATACCCCTCCTCTCTCTCTCTTCTCTCTCTACAATGACTCTAGGAGGATGGGGCCAAAGAGAGAGGGAGAGAGAATGGGAATGGTGAATCAATTTTTTATTTGGTAAAATTGACCAAATAAGTTTTAATGGTCATTAAAATAGGCGATAAAGAAATATTCCTAGTATATTCTTTGGTGTGTCATGGCAGGTTATAGCAAGATTTCTGATGCAAATAAATTCATGTAACAGGGTTTCCAGTGACAATGCAAAATTAAGATGGTTTTTTTCCCATTTATACTTAACAGGGGTATATATGCAAAAAACCCTTCTGCAAATAAGGATTTGGTATTATATTTTGCTAAATACCACTTCTTGGTTGATGATTAGGCAACGGTCATGGGTTTGTTCCACAATGTTGTGTAAACTGGCCAATGACGCTAGGTCTTTGCATTGCCATGGCTTGGCTGCACTTATATCGAAGAAGAGAACAACTTGGTTCAAACCCTTGGTTTGCAAACCCAATGAGGGTTTGCCACCTCATGACATGGAGTATTATAATAATACCCCATGTCATGATTACCCAACCCTAAGGGGTTGGGTGGCAAACCCCATTGTTGCAAACCTTTGGTTTGCAACAAAAATTTTCCTTCGAAGAATCCACTTTGGGAGTACTGTTGGCTGATTTTATTCAGTGATTGTAGGTCTGATGTGTCTTCCTTTATTTTGTTAAGTAAAATGTACCGAGTGCTTGTTATTTACATGGATTAAAATGTACACTACCATAATTAATGCTAACATTGCTTCCGTAAAATTTTCTTTAAAGGCACTGAATCTGAGGATTTATCTGATGCAACAACTGATGAAGTCAGGTAAAAGTTCATCCCCTTGCAACTTGTAGGATGCAGAGAAAAATAACTCTCTTGCTCTCTCCTGGCGGGCATTGCTCTTTATAGTTTGAGAAAATATATATATATATATATGAAATTTATCATATTTGAATTATACCTCTGAAATCTTCATATTATGTCCTATACCTCCGAAATTGAAAAAAATGATCAAATATATCTCTGTGGTTAGCAATCCGTCAAAATGAAAGGAATATTTTGTTATCATGTAAACAATACCATTGAAGAAAAGATGAAAATATTGAAGACGGGAGAGAGAGAGAGTGGGAAGTTTCTTTTCTTATTTTTTCTAAAGAGAAAGCTGTAATGGCAAATTAGTCTTTTTGCTCTCTTAACCCAACTATGGTAGAGCTAAGTGGATGGAGTCAAACGGTGACATATATGATGACTTTTTTCCATTTCAGGGGTACATGGTATAATGTGAAAATTTTAGAGGGAGGGAGAGAGAGAGAGAGAATTTTCTTTTCTTATTCTTTTTAAAGAGAAAGTTGTAATGTCAAGTCAGTCTTTTTGCTCTATTGGTTGAGTTAAATAGATGGAATCAAAGCGGTTGGGGAATATATGATGACCTTTTTTTTTTCTATTTCGGGGGTATAGGGTATAATATGAAAATTTCAATGGTTGATTCAAATATATACAATTTTTCCTTATAGTTTTGATGCAATAATAGCTTTTACAGTTTTACTGCTTATTCATCATAAATGGGTTATTGTTGTCCAGTGCAAGGTCACCATGCTGTTTATTTTCTACCCTGTTAGCCTGTTGCCAAGTTTCTTACGTTGGAATCGTGCTTCAGGTCATCAGAGCCCGTGGGATCCGGTGAATCTTTCAAACCAGGGACATGGCAGCCCCCGTCATGATAACAGGTTCCAACTTTTCTTACTAAAATGATATTTAGCGTCAGTTTCCTCAATGATACCTTCTGAGTTGAACAATGCACTTGACGCTTGGAAATTCTCTTTTCTTGATATGTCGCTTGGACACCCTCCTCCCTCCCTTTTTCTCTCGTTCTCGTTCTCCCCAAAATTCCAAATTTTGGAATGTATCGTTTTTTTTCCCACTTTATATACTTCTTATTGTGACAGAGAACGTCAGTTAACTGTTTCGGGTGCTGCACATGAGAATCCAAATTGATCGAGGCTGACTTGCAACGGATCAATGTTTTATTAGATGTATGATTGCCTCTCCAAATCTTGATGTTACTGCCACCGCATAAGCCATGTCCCATTATTGGGTGCCCTTAGTGGATCGGGGAAAAAAAGGGCCTGGCACAATTTGCTTTCGGCATGGGCCTTTTTAGGCACAACGTGGCCCACTTTAGGGCTTTCAAGTCGGCCAAAAATGGTGCTATGCCCACATCGGATGACTGTAGGGGTGTCAATGGGCGGGTTTGGGTTGGCCCAAGCTAAGTCCAACCCAGCCCAAGGCCAAGATGGCCCAACCCAAGCCCAAATTAACTAAAATCCACATTGGTCCGTTGGGACCCATTCTAGCCCAACAAGTCTTTAGCACAATCACAATTTATTATTAGTCATTTAAATCTTATATTAACGTTAAATAACTAAAACACTTATTTTTGTAAATTAAAATTTATAGTGTAAACATATTTTATTATCTTCTGTAAATAAAATTAAATTTTTTGTCAAATTTTGTTCTGGCAAGAAAAAATCATGTAATAAAATATCTAATAACTATAGTTGCTTCTCAAAGAAGAGAAGAAAGTCGGTTCACCACACACACATTAATATATTATGATATCATCTCTAAAAAATAGAACAATGGTATCTCAAATTAACTAGAACAAAAGCATTCAGAATGATTTTTAGGTAGTAGGATGGAGCTTAGTAGCTCCAGAAAAAAGCAAACAAACTAGTACATGCCTTTTATAATAGTCGAGATATAGTTGAATGGCACCAGAGGCGCACTGAAGCCACTCCAATTTTTTTTTTTTTTTCAAAATTGGCCTTCTAACCAAATTTCCAGTTGAATGGCACAAAAGCATTCAAAATGGTTGATAACTAATAAAAGAAAACATTTGCTAGTCTGGCTATTTATATCCATATCTGTTCCATGAATCTCAAAGTTGTGTTTTATCCTTATCATCAAAGTATATATGGATGTTCCATGACTTTCTTGGCCGAAATTCTCTTGGCAGGTTCATGTTGCAGCATCCTCTGCCTAACAAAGGTATAGAGTTATCTACACGGTTTCAAAAGAAGCATTCAAGAAAAGCGGTACATTAATCTAAAATAAAAAACACAGAAGTTTAGATAGGGTAGAAACTAAGGCTTATGTTGTCCTATTGAGACTCTACTTTTTTTTTAGTATATATCATTTAAGCACCAAGTAAACATTATTCATGATGTCAATCTCAAATGGACGTGAGCCAGAAGAAAAAGCAAAGTAGAAGGTAAATCTACCATTGTCGCATAGATTAGCAATGGCGCCAGCAACCATCTGAAGAGTTGAGGATCCTCAGCATCAACAGTAGTCACTGACAGCAAAGCAAAGCACTCCTCTTTTTCTGAGTGTTTGTTCTTAAAGATTTGAAGAAGTCACTGACATGGCCTGTGAATTAGCACAATGACAATTGCCTTTATGTTACAACCAACATGTAATAATCATTCTAACATCATTACAATATGTTGGAAATGCTAATAGTTTACCATATCTTTTTATCCTGCTTATCTAATCAAGAAGTTAGAAAATGTGTTGGCCTTTACTTTTTCCTTGTGGAAGCATTTGCTATGGTACATATGTACAGTTCTTAAATTAGTTGTTAGTACAAATTGTCACGAGCTTCAGTCAGAAAGTTTATACTTCTCTCCTATGAATCTTCTTCCACTCATTCACCAAGAAGGACAAAAAATTGAAGCAAAAAGATGCTAAAAATGTTCATTCAAAAATGTTCTATAGAATGAGAAATATAATTTAGACTAGACAAGAAGAAGAAGAACAAACTTGCAAGATCAAAAGCATTACCTTCTTGGCCTACAAGACCAATCATCAAACATCATATCTATTCTCACCCCAGCCTAGTTTAGAACCCAACCAAGTAAGACGAACAAACACCCAACAAGAATAGCTGCATAAATGACCAAGAAGTAACGTGATGATGATGACAAGAATATTAATAAAAGTTCATACCTAGAGTGGGTTCGTTCTTAATGCAAATATGGAGCCTCCCCACTATAAGTCTCATACAAAGACACTGCAAGCCCAATATTTTCTAATCTCTATATCTTTCCATCACAGTAATTTGCTTCTATAGTTATTCTTCATAATGAACCCCTAAAACAATTTCATAGAAGAGTTCCTTTTGTTGTGTGCAAATCGAGCTCATTCAGAAATTTTGTATCATTATGTATATAGATATTATGTAATCTCTATGATCCATAATCAGATGTACCTTCAAAGTGATAACCATCACCATGGACAACATCATACGTTTACGAAACTTAATTATCTGAAGATAAGACTAGATTTGAAAGGAAAAAAAAAATAGTCTATTAGTAAAAGAAGATAGAACAAAATATTTTGCAATATACAAATGTTAACACACCTGCCATACTATCCCTCAACCAATTTTGTGAACAAATCAAAGTCTTCACTATTTCTGGACATAAAGAACTTCGATACTGGTCAATGATTCTTCCGCTTGTGCTGAATGCAGATTCTGAAGCAACTGTAGATGCTGGAATTCCTAAAACATCCTGTGCCATTTTTGACAATGTCAAAATTTTAACAATGTTGTCTTTCTACTAACTTAAGTTGTTAAAACCTTTTTGATTTCGAGAGAACATTTTTCTCTAAATATTGATCTAGTTCAGATTTAGAGTCTTGCAATAGTACTTGTGAATGGAGGAATCGATCAAACTCATTCAAAATATCAACTTCATCATTTATCTCTGTTATCCACACCTCATTTTCTTGCATATCGAGGCTACTTTCATTCGTTCTTGATGAAGCAAATTGACATGAATATGCATAAAAAAGATCATACAACTCTTGTTTGATACGAGTAATATACAGTGAAACCTCATAACCATGCAACTCCATGAATGCATAGGTAACAAACATCAACTTGTATCTAGGGTCAAGCACTGTAGCAATGATATACAATAATCTAAAATCTTCTATCTTTGACTGATACTTATTAAAATTTTCTTGCATCTTGATAACCATATTATGCATAAACTCATTTGAAATTTGCATTTCCTGTTTCAACAACTTCTGAACATTGTAAATTTCTACTAAAGTTACATTTGCTGTTGGCTGCTCGATTTTTGAAAAAATATTTGTGGCATTGAAGAAAATCTTTAAAATTTTGCACATGAACTCATCCTTTGACCATTCTTCAAGTGAAGGAGCAAAGTAAAACTAGTATCCCATGTCTCCAATGCCATGAAAGCCTTCTTATAAGAAATAGCAACATCTAACATCATATAAGTGAAGTTCCATCATATTGGAGTATCATAAGGTAGACCTTTTTTTCCCTAGATAATCTTACTTGTTTTACAATTTCTTCAAACTTTTGTTTTCAAGCTTGTAAAGCTTTAACATACTTCACCAACTCCTGAACATTGTAAATTACACTATGAGTATCATTCAAACCATCTTGCACAACCAAATTTAATATATGTGCACAACATATCACATGGACAAATTTTCTTCAAGCAAAAGAGATTGTTTCTCTACAAGATTTTTTTTCACCAATCTACAAAGAACATCGTTGTTTGAAGCATTGTCTAAAGTGAGATTGAAATTTTTTTTGTCAATACCCCAATCCAAGAGAGTCTTCAAAAGAACTTTTGCAAATGTAGACCCAATGTGTGGTGATTCAACTATTGAAAATTCAATAATTCGCTTTTGCAATTTCCATTCAACATCCACATAGTGCACTGTGATACTTATGTATCCTAATGTCTGATTTGATGTCCATAAATTTGCAGTAAGATTAAGTCTTTCACATTCTTGAATCAAAACTCTATTCAATTTCATCATTTGCTTCTCATAAATCTTATCGCGATTAGCCTTAATAGTGTTTCGAGATACACTAACAAATTCTGGATTAAGACTTCTTTTAAACTTTTTAAATACCACATGCTCAACAAATGTGAATGGGAGTTCTTGCATAATGATCATTTTTGCTAATTCAAAATGCAAAAATTCTTGGTCAAATTTAAAGTTAAAGATACGACCACATCGTGGGCTCTTACTTTGCAAAGGTCGTTTGGGACATTAATTAATACGTCGTGATAAGTGACTAATCCCAATATTATTAGAGCATGCAAATGAAGCATTATAATAATTGCATAATGCTATTTTATTTCCATCTTCCAAATATTTCTCAATAAAATGTAACCATACTTTTGAAAATCGTTTTCGTGGACGAACTAAAGAGGAAGATGTCTCAGCATTAGTAGCATTTAAGCTTGCATCAGATTCAGTAACATTTAAAATTATGTTTGCATCCATAAATTACAAGATTGGCCAAAAGACCTTCAAAGGAAAGGAGTTGAATCACAAAGTATCACTCACCCCTGTTGGACCGTTGAGGAGAAATAATTTTTAGGGTTGGCCCTTCATTATGCAAGTTCAAGAGAAGTAAGTTAAATTAAACAGAAATAGAAGACAACTTTGCCTCTACTTGCCCAATCTCCAAGTGTGTTATTTTAAGAAATTAACAACAATGACATAAGAGGACATCTGGCTACCAACTTAAGAAAACTATGAATCGAACTTAAAGAAGTATACTTAAAACTACTTATTCTGGATATACGTGGAATTTATCAGACAAAAGAAGTAAAATTGATACAAGACTGCAATTAAATGTTGTTCTGACGTCCCAACTGAGCAATGGATATTTGAATAATCTCATTTAACATGAAAGAAAGTAGCTCAGTTTCATTTGCTTCCCTTTAATTTCCTAATTAGTTACTTGAACTTTAATTCAAAATTTATATCATGAGTTCGTGCTCAATTTCTAGTAAAAGCCTACACCTTTCCCTTGAGGGGTTAAGGAAGTCCATAAGCATGTAGCCTCTTTCAATCTGAGGAACGAGAAGGAGAATATGGAAGTCTAAAGTGCAGTTAGGAGTGACCAAGAGGTCTATGAGACTATGATAGGCATCTTACTTCAATATTTTTAGGCAAATTTTTATGACAAATGAGTGAGAAAATAAATAAACAAACATAGACATCAAATAAGCATAAATCTGATTAAGGTCAAAAGAAAGCACCAACCTAGATTTCAACAATTGCTTCCCCTATTCAGGTTGGTTGGCCTCCAAACTCAGGAATCAGCTTTTTTTTTGCTTTGTGGCACTGTTAAGTGTAGACACCCGGTTCCGACTGATGGGTTGAACCACATTTCATGTTATCCTAGTTAGCCCCTAGTTGGTCACTCACCTTGAGTCCATCATTAGTCTTGATTGAGCCCATTAGCAATTTAAAATTGCCTCGAAATCCCGCCCATTATCATTTTGGAGAGTCCTTATGCAATTATAACCCATATATTTTATGTAACTGGCTGGTAAATGCAAAATAATTTGATTTCCTAGTCGCGACATATCGTAGCGTCGCGACTCTAGTTGCGACGGCCCTGGACGCCGCGACAGCCCATGCATGATATCCATGCACGTGGGCTTACTGTCGCGACGCCCCGACCCGTCGTGTCTCTAGTCGCGACCCCACGATAACGCCCGAGCGCACCAGATTCCGCAACAACCTCCTATTTATCCTCCTATTGATCCAGCTTTATCCCTAGGAAATATCTCAACCCCTTGGGGCGAGATTTTGGCCCTAGGGACTCTTGTGAGGATCCTTTGGACTCTCCCTTGCAATTTTAAAGGGCCATTATCTCCCATTTCGAATTTGGATCATTTTGAAGAGATAATATCATCCATTTCTCTCTCATGGCTCTACAAAAGAGAGGCCCCTCCCCAAGGACGGGGAGAGCCTCATTGTTACCCCGAAAGGCTGCCAAAATTTCTTCTGACCAATACTTAGCCTTGCAGCCACCCTTTTCCTCCATTTCCTTCACATCCCTCTCCACCAAAGCAACCCATTCCATCATCTATGGAGCATGGGACGTGAGAAGAGCAACTCCAACACCCTCCTGAAGCTTTTGGACGATCCTTCGAGCTGCAGCCACGCCAAGGATTCGCCCTAATGGGGCTCACTATCTCCCTTTTCCTTTCCCCTTCTCTTTGCATGCATTTTTCATGTTATTCTTAGATAGAGCATATTCAGCACACACCCACATTTTCCTACACCCAAAGGGGTTTAAAAAAACCCCAGGTTCGTTCCCTCCATGATCACATTCTTCCTTTCTATTTTAGAGTAGATACTACGTTTAACGTGTTCTAATAGGGCTTCCTTTTGTTTGTTTCCTTTTGTGGCAGGCATCAAGCGTCATCCACGAGGAGCTCTTGCCTTCCGGCCGGCTGGAACACGAGAAGAAGGTCCACATTCCAACAACTCCCGCACACAGAGAACGTGGCGGCGGGGGACGACGCGACAAGAAACGCGACTGGCATCAGCGTCGCGTTATCAGCACTGTCGCGACCGCTAAGGCCGTCGCGACACCAGGTCCGCCCCCTTTCTCTCTCCTCTTCCTAGTTAAGTTAGCCGTCTTCATTCTCTATTTACAAGACAGCTTGCTAGGTGGCGATCACATTCCATGTTCACACACCACTAGATTTAGCACATGTTCGTGTCGAGGGGGGGGCGTCAATCCCCGTGATTACACCTTTTGGCGATCACGGTGGGACCTCCACTGCCACCCTCGTGGATTTTGACTGCTTGCTTGCCATGTTTTCTTCTTTGCTTCTCATCTTAGTGCCATGTTAGTCTCTTATTCTTTGTTCCCTGTGTTTTTCGTGTTCTGTTCTTGTCGTGACCTATCGCGGCGACGCGATCAGGTCGCGTCGTTGGTTGAGGACGCGTTATCAGGTCCGTGCTCTTTCCCTCATATCTGCTTTATCCTGTGTTCATGAGATCATGTATCCTCTTTTCTCTTCCTTGTATCTTATGTTGTCGCGTTTCTGAATGTCAGAATCCTGCTAGGGTCGGGATTTTCCTTTTATTTTCACTTGTAAGTTTTCGGTTCGAGTCGCGGCGTATCGCGAGGTCGCGACAAGGTTGCGTCGTGGAAAGGCTTAGTTGAGGACCTTTTGGTGTTTTCGGGCCTCTGTTCCTATCGCGGCAGGTCGCCCTATCGCGATAAGGTTGCGGCGTATACGGTCGCCGCGACTCTGCCCGAGGGCCATTTGGTCGCCCTGTTTGGTCCTCATCTATCACTTCTGCATACATTTCGGGCACCTAGGCCCATTGCATACGCTATTGAAACCCATTTGTTTAGGTTCCCCCTTGGATGAGTGAGTCCTCTCACCTACGAGCACTCGTAGGCTGACTCGGGCCCACCTTCCGAGGACCTCCGTAAGACCCCGTGACCATACGCACGTTGCGGTTCGCCAGGATGGTTGTACCAGTTGCACCCCTTAGTTTAAGCCACCCCTTTGCGTGTGAGTATACCATCCTTTAGCTTCACCGAAGGACTCGAGTCCATACCCATTAAGGTCCACTTGACCGAGTGACATCCTCTTAATTAATTCATCTAAAGGTCAAGTTCAAGCCTTAAGAAATTTGCGCTTTAAACATGGCAACTTGAGTGTTCATCCCTCCTCCTCTCAGTCTTTCTTGCTGTGATTGAGTCTAGGTTTTGTCTGTATCCCCCCTATTAGTCTTGGGGGGGGGGGGGGGTGTATGCGTCATTGTTTATGGAGATCGAGTCAATCCCCTTCTTTCTTTGTATCTTATCATAATCCCCTCTTCGACATGGACCAATTTCGAGTCCTTGCCGACGATGCTCTTCCTCTCGGGTTGCTCGAGGAGGTGGCCCAGCCCTCTATGGCCACGCTCCCGGGGCATATCCAGCCTCCCTCCGTCACTGGGATTCGATCCCGTCCTGCCTCTCCTCCTGGGGGTGATGAACCCCACTCACAATTCAGCCAGCTTCTTCCACACCTTACTCCGGACCAAGTCCGAGAGTTTATAGCTGCCGCCAAGGGGAAACACCCCCGGGGTCAGAGTTCAGTTCGACCGGCGGATTCCTCCACCCATGTCGCTTCGGCACCCCACCTTCCTTCATCAGGGGCAGATCCTACACCCCTCTGTCCTCGGGCCATTCATTTTTTGGAACCAAGCTACCTTCCCCCACGAGAGGTCCGGCCTCGATCCCCTCCAACTACATACTATACGGCCGAACCAGCTCCCCTCCCTCGCGAGAGGTCTCACTCCTTCGAGCAACCTCGCTCCCTTATTTCTGCGCATCAAGTCCAGCCTCCCTCCGACTTCCTTGCGGAGTGGACGAGCATGAAGAAGGAGCTTCATGACCTCCGGAGACAAATCGATCCTCGGAAGGTAACTGACATTGCCCTCCCATCCTTCCAGTACCTCCGGGTGCCACCCCAGTCAGAGCTCCCTGTCTACCGGCGATACTCTGGGGTAGGGGACCCTTATGTTCATCTGAAAGACTTTGTCTACGAATCAGCACCGCGCAAGTATGACCGCCACCTCATGGCATACTTGTTTAGAAAATCCCTGGATGGTCCGGCTTTGGAATGGTTCTACTCATTGCCCCCCGAGGAAGCCGAGGATTTCCAAATTGTTCAAGAGAGATTTCTGCAGCAATTCCAAGATCGGGTGGGACCTGAATATTCTTTTGTGGATCTAGTAGCTGAGAAAATGAAGCCAGAGGAGGAATTCTCCACTTATGCTGGCCGGTGGCGTTCTTTGGCCGCCAAGGTCCGTTGCCCAATGCCTGAGGAGGAGAAGGTGAAGTTGTTGATTTCCAATGCCACTCCAACCTACCGAGCTAATTCGGCCATGAACGATATTTCTACCATGCACCAGCTATATAGCCGAGCTCCTTTCATCCAGACCCAACTTAAGGACTCGCCTATACATTCCATGTTTGAGACCCCCAAGGCCCGTTACACCAAGAAGCCGCAAGGCCCAGTCACCGAAGGGATCCAAACCAATGAACAGGTGGGTGCAGTTAGTAATCCCCAAGGCCCGGTAGGAAGGTCTCCCTATACCCAGCAAGCCCAACAGCCATGGAACAACAACAACAATAGACAACCACCTCCCCAAGGACAAAACCCTCCACAAGATCAGCGCCAGTACTCCCAGGTCCCTCCACCTCAAAATGGCTACGCCCCTAGGAAGCCCAATGGACCCAAAAGAGCCCAATACCCTCCTTTGCCCGAGTCTTTAGCCGATATCTTTGCAGCCCTCATGTCCCTGAATGCCCTGAGACTCCCTCCTGAGAAGGCAAACTGGAATATGGCGGCCGATCAAACAAAGTACTGTGTCTATCACCGCCATCCGGGCCACAATGTGTCGGATTGCTTTTAGTTCCGGGACATGATATATGATCTCCATGAGTAGAACCAAATTGACTGGGCAGAGATGAAAAGGCTAATCCAAACTTTGAGGGACCAACAGGGCCAGAGGCAACAACAACAACAGCAGAGGCGACAGCAGCCGCAGCAGCAACAACAACAACAACAGCAGCACCAACCCTTCCAGCAGCAATACCAGCAACAACAGCAGCCGCAGCAGCCGGCGAATGACCTGGGAATAATCCGTAATCCCATGCCACAGCATCAGCCCGCTCCAAACCCCCAGCCAGCTCCACCACCTCCTCCACTCGCACATGTTAACCCTGTCATCCACCATCCACCACCAGAAGCTCAATGGGCCTTCGATGATGAACATGAAGTGGGCCAGCTCCTGGTAATCTCCCACGTCACACCCACTACCCCCGCGCCTGCATCCACCGTACCTCCTTCTTCACACCCCACGTTGCTACCATCACTTCACCATCCTATTCCCCCGTCATGTCACCCATTACCCCTCCACCCAGCAGCATCCCTTTCTCCCCTACGCCGGCGCCATTACTAGCCAACCCTTCTATCCTTGACACTGCAACCCCTCCACTCCACCATAATCTTGCCCTCCGGAGCGGGCGAATGTTCCATCGGATGTACCCTAACGCATCTGTGTCCATGCCAGGTCAACCGGCCCAACAAACCAGCAACCAGCAGCAGCAAGATATGGAAGAAATCGATCCGGTCCCGGGGACTCAATATGATATCCTAAAGCACTTGGATCAAACCCCCGCCAAGATTTCCATACTAGAGTTAATCAAAAGATCACAGACTCATCAAGACGCCCTAAGGGCCTTTCTGCAAAGGGTCATGGTCAGTGAAGACATGAACTCGGATAATCTGCCTTCTGTGCTCTCGATTGTAAACAAAGGACCCACTATTACCTTTTCTGATGGCGAGTTGGCTGCCCCAGAAGCCAGAAAAATGCCCTTATGTGTGACACTCACCATAAACAAAGTGGCCGTCGATGCAGCTCTAGTGGACACGGGAGCTTCTATCAATGTTTGCCCATTAAGCACCCTTAGAGCATGCAATATATCGGAACGTCAACTGCAACCCACCCCCACCACCATCGCTGCTTATGACAATTCACGACGTGCCTGCCATGGAGTCATCACATTACAAGCAGAATTGGGGCCACTAGTCATGTCAGTGGAGTTCTATGTATTGAACATTGATCATACTTACAAGGCCATCTTAGGGCGCCCATGGATTGAATCATTAGGGGCAGTGGCATCTACGGCGCATCAGTGTTTGAAGTTCCCCTTTCAAGGGCGAATAGTTAAGGTGAAAAGCGTGGCAATGACACATACAGTAGAAGCAGTTGAGAGGGTGCTGCCATCAGTATGGCCATCCAATAAGCCCGTTATCTCTGTGCTTGATGTCAACTATACTTAGGCCTATACATTCTCTTCTAACCGCCCAATTGGGTCTCCCCATGTAGTGGCAGTCAGGAGAGATGTGAGCACAAATATAAAGGGGCGGGATATCATGTTTAGACTGGGTTATCAGTTAGGAAAAGGCCTGGGTGCCCATCTCCAAGGGCGAACCAAGACTGTGGCCAGCACTAAGAAATTCACAAAACATGGCCTGGGATACTCAGAATGGGCCGCTTTCTCATTTCCTTCACAATCAGACCATGGCCCACTTACCTGGTCCTTGTATAAACACTTCGTCAGAGGGCCCGTGCAACCCGGATACAACACTACCACAGAGGCGCTAAAATCATCTTACCAGTCCTTAGAAGAACAACGGCCCAATAAGAAGAAGAGAGCCGAGGCAGGTACAAAGGACCCAGATCAAGAAGATGTCATCTCATCAGTCAGTCTGCTGTTTGAAGAACCAGAAGCTGGGACAGAAGAGTCAGAATTAGAAGACCTGGTTTCTGCAGTCAATCGTCTGTTCAGCGAAGAAGACACGCCGCAAGTAGCAGTGTTATCAGCATCAGCAACCACCACCAAGCGACAGTTGCTTAGATTTGGTGAGGAAAGTCAGCCAACCAACTCAACCGTTTCAGTAAAGGAGCTCTGTCCAGGGTCTTCCCGGCCTCCCATTCATCTTATTTCATCCATACTTGTTTATAATTTTGATGTTATTCCCTTGTCTCCCCCCTTTATTATTCAATTCTCTCCCGACGCCGTTGAAGCGTTAATTCGCCCTTCACCCCTCTTCACCATTTTCTTTAATGGCTCGGTTCTGTCTTTCTCCCGGAGCCTTTTAATGTAATGTAGTTCCTTTCATTCAAAAAAAAAAATCCAAAAATATGTGTGTCCCCCCATTCATCTTCTCTCCTCTTTCTTCGGACGGCGATCCCCGTCTTCCTCCTCCCCTTTCTCCGAACGGCGATCCCCGTTCTCTCTTTCCCTGTTCATCGGACGGCGATCCCCGTCTTTCTACTCTTTTCTCCCAGCTTTCTGCCTCCAATTGTTGATTTCCCCCTACTCCCTTGACGGCGATCCCCGTCATCCCTGCGTTTTCCTCTGCTCCGACGGCGATCCCCGTCACCCCGCACTCCTGCTCTCCTACTCCGACGGCGATCCTCGTCACCCCGCACTCCTGCTCTCCTGCTTCGACGGTGATCCCCGTCACTCCGCACTCCTCCTCTCCTCTCAGACGGCGATCCCCATCCTTCTCCTCTTTTTGTGCAAACCGTGCCTTCGTCTGATTGACCAACATGGTCACGTTGGGTGTTCTGGGCGAGGGGCCTTCTGTCCCCCTACGCCCCGTTCCTGCGGCCGGCACCCTGAGCTCGGGTGGCCCGCCTCTTCCTCCAGTCCCATCGGAGGACCCTCGCGGCCCTGCCGCACCTTTTCCTGCTCATTCCAATAAACCTCTGGACACTCCTCTAGAATCTCCTGTAAATATTAGGCTTAGTTTAGAATCGGGGGTAGAATCTGGCAAGTCCTCGTCCCCATCTAGGAAGAAGAAGGGTAATGGCATACCCCGAAGGTATCTGCTTGACTTAGTTCAAAGGTGTGGCGCTCTTCTAGCTGTCGAAGAGTTCGTCCAGGAAGCAGTAGTTTTGAACTTAGAGGATTTACATATAGAGGAAGGGCTAGACGATGGTTTTGGAATTTATGAAATCGTAGCCGAAGGAGACCCATTAGATGAGAATGATTGTGAGATAGAGGATGCTGCTGAGGCGTATGCTAGTGGTATGAGGAGATTCGATGAACCTACCTCAGCAGTCGATGAACCCACTAAAGAGGTAAACATGGGAACCGAAGAGGACCCCAGGCTTTTAACCATAGCTTCCAGCCTCCCTCCCGAAGAAGAAGAAGCGCTCATAGAAATGTTGAGGGAGTTTAAGGATTCCTTTGCCTGGTCCTATGATGACATGCCCGCATTGACCCTAATTTGGTGGAACACCGACTGATCTTGAAGCCAGGGGCAGTTGCCGTCAAACAAAAGTTAAGGAGGTTCCTCCCCCACATCACTTTGAAAATGAAAGAGGAAATTGATAAACTACACAAGGCTAAGTTCATCTGTGTAGTCCTCTATCCATTGTGGGTGGCGAACATCGTCCCAGTCATGAAGAAGGATGGAAGAGTGCGAATCTGCATAGACTTCCGAGACTTAAATAAGGCATGTCCTAAAGATGATTTCCCCCTACCTCACTTGAACGTTCTGATTGATAATACAGCAGGGTTTGAAACTCTATCATTTATGGATGGGTATTCCGGCTACAATCAAATTCGTCTAGCCCCGGAGGATCAAGAGAAAACCTCCTTCACCACCCCATGGGGAACATATTGCTATGTGGTCATGCCGTTTGGATTAAAGAATGCCGGCGCCACTTATCAAAGAGCAATGTTAGCTATCTTCCACGACATGATTCATATTGATGTTGAAGTCTACGTGGATGATAACGTGGTGAAGTCTCGGACCAGAAGAGAACACTCCTCCGTGCTTGCCAGGGTATTTCTCCGCGCACAAGAGTATCAATTAAAGATGAATCCAAAGAAGTGCGTATTCGGGGTTTCTTCGGGCAAGCTGTTAGGCTTCATAGTTAGCAAACAGGGGATTCAAATAGACCCACACAAGGCCAAGGCAATAAATGAAATGCCTCCTCCCAAGAACATATCTGAGCTTCGAGGTTTGATTGGTCGGCTCCAATTCATAAGGAGATTCATATCTCAGCACTCTCAAAGGTGTCGTCCCTTCTATGAACTATTGAAAGGAGGAGTCAGCTTTAAATGGAATGCTAAGTGCCAAGAGGCCTTTGATGAGCTCAAGAGTTACCTTATGAATCCTCCCGTGCTTCAGGCGCCCATCCCTGGGAAACCCTTAATCCTATATCTGTCAACTATTGAGGACTCCCTAGGAGTTGTCCTTACTCAACATGATGAATTCGGCAAAGAAAAGGCAGTCTACTACCTATCTAGGCTCTTTAATCCTTCCGAGCTCAAACTCACCACAATGGAGAAAACATGCGTAGCGCTAGTTTGGGTAGTGCAGAAATTGAAGCGCTACTTCCTAGCTCATAAGGTGAGTTTGATTTCTAGAATGGATCCTATTAGGTATCTCCTTGAGAAGCCAGTCCTCGCCGACAGGTTGGCACGCTGGCAAAGCTTCCTCTCCCAATTTGATATTTCCTTCATAGTTCAGAAAGCCATAAAAGGGTATGTCATTGCTGAGCACCTTGCTCACCTCCCTCTTCCCCATAGTGACACGGTTCAAGAGGAATTCCCCGATGAAAACCTGTCACTCATTTCTCGCGATTCCTTCTGGTCGCTCCACTTCGATGGGGCTCTCAATTCTAGGGGACGGGGCATAGGAGCTGTCTTGCTCACCCCAGAAGGGATCACCATTCCTCTAGCCTATCAGCTTCAATTCTATGCCACCAACAACATCTACGAGTATGAGGCTCTCCTTGCTGGTCTTAAACTCGCCTATCTTTTAGGCGCTCATCATCTCAAGATTATAGGAGACTCTCAACTCGTTCTTCGGAAAGTTCTTTCTACCTATCGCACCTGTGACCCTAAACTCAAGCCCTATCAAGATCTGGTCACTCTCCTAGCCAAGTAATTCTGTCAACTCATCTACATTCATACTCCTCGTTCTCAGAATATCTTGGCTGATGCGTTGGCGTCACTAGCCTCCTCTCTCTCCTTCCCTCTCAGCCGCAACGCTGAGTCGATCACCGTTCAAAGGTTAGAAGCTCCTTCCACTCAAGATCCTTGGTTCGTTAACCTTAAGAGCTCTCTAGTTTTGAAGGCAGAGAAAAAAGAAGCGAAGGAATTATTGCTTGTAGAGCTAGAAGAAATGGTGGAAGAAAAAAGGCCGTGGTACCATGAGATTGAGCAGTACTGTAGAGACGGTACTTTCCCAGAAGAAGCAGAAGCGGAGGATAGGCGAGCTATCTGAAGAGCAGCGACAAAATATACCCTTGTTGGTGGAGTGCTATACAGACGCGCTCTAAATGGGATGCTCCTCCGTTGTTTGTCGGACGAAGAAGCTTGGAAGGTAGTGGAAGGGTCCCACTCCAGCGAATGTGGAGGGCATGTGAATGGTCAGATGTTGGCTAAGAAAATTCTTAGGCAAGGCTACCACTGGCCGACCCTCGAAGAAGACTGTGCCGCCTACGTTCGTAGGTGTGTCAAATGCCAGATCTATGCCGACAAAATCCATGCTCCCTCCTCCTCTTTGCATCCACTATCTTCTCCTTGGCCTTTCTCCATGTGGGCCTTTGATATCATCGGGCCTCTTGGTGATCCTAATGCTCAGGTAAAACAAAAATCCTTTATTCTCACTGCTACTGAGTACTTCACCAAGTGGGCCGAAGCTGAAGCGTTTGCAGAAATCAAAGGCTCTACCGTGTGCAAATTCATCCTGAGGAATATCATCACGCGGTTCGGAGTGCCAAGCAGCCTCGTCACCGACAATGGACCCCAGTTCATATCTCAGAAGCTTCAGGACCTATGTAAGAAATTCAACATTTCCTTGCATCATTCATCTCCATACTATCCACAAGGCAACGGTCAAGCCAAAGCCACAAACAAAATACTTTTGAAAATTCTAAAGAAAACTTGTGAGTCTAATAAATTTGTTGATTGGCCGGAAAAACTAGTTGAGGCTCTGTGGGCCTACCGTACCTCCGTCCGCACGCCCACCAGGCAAACTCCGTTCTCACTTACATATGGAATGGAGGCGGTATGTCCACATGAGATCCTCATCCCTTCGCTAAGAATTCAGTTAGACAAGGAACTTAATCCCGATTAACATCGGGAGGCGTTGCTGGTACAACTAAAACTCTTAGACGAACGGCGTCTAGCCGCGGCCGATCATGTGCTTGCATATCAAAATAGACTCTCAAGGTCTTTTCAAAAGAAAGTGATTGAGCGTAAATTTCAAGAAGGAGACATGGTTTTGAAGCGAATTTTCATAAAACCTGGAGGTCCAAGGTCCAAATTGTCAGCAAACTGGGAAGGGTCGTACGTTGTTAAGGAAGTGTACCCCGGGAATGCGTATATGCTAGTTAATGCCGAAGGTGAGGAACTCTCTCACCCATGGAATGGGCTGTACCTTAAAAGATTCTACCCCTAATGTTGATAACAACACCAATTTGCAAAAAAGAATGTTGTTGGCTATGTGCCTCACTCCTCCTCACTGCAGTAAACAATCTCTATGTCCAGCTACACACACACAACACGGCGACCTAAGGTTAATTCCCCTTTGACTATGGTGTTTCTGCTCAGCCCTAGTGTAAGGAACCTAAGGTCAATTCTCTTCTTATTCGGACGAGGTCCAGGGGCAAGGGGAAAGCTAGCCTGTGGACAAGCAAGTGGTGTAGGTCATGTGTATGAAGTCTCAAAGAGGGGCGGTCAATTCAAAAAAAAGGGAGAGAAGAAATGAAAGAAAATGATAAAAAGTGAAAGAATGATGAGAAAATAGGGGCATGTCAAAGAGTGGCAGTACAGTTCCCCGCGGGACGCCCTTGAGCCCGGTCGTACGCATGCCCCCAATTCAAAAAAAAAAAAAAGAGCAATGACCTTAAAGTCCCTAGACAACAGACGAATTTCACATGTAACATACCAATTGCAAGTCTTATAAGCCAGTAACCCCGACCCCAAGACTAAGTCTTGTCTCATTGTTAATCTTCCTATTCTCCCTAAAAGACCAAAGGACCCTCGCTCCTGGTCAGTGTTGGAACATCAATGATTCAAGAAGCCTTAGTAAGCCAAAGATAAATGCATGCTGCACATAGATATTATTCGCCAAACAAGAGATGGGGATGAGATCCATGGCTAATTACCCAAAAGCAAGAGGTGTTGTTATAAAAAAAAAATCAAAAATTTAGAAATCTCAAAATTCCAAAAAAATTAGAAATCTCAAAAATCCAAAAAATCAAAAATCTCAAAAATTCAAAAAAAAAATCAGAAATCTCAAAAATCTCAAAAAATCAAAAATTCAAAAATTCAAAAAATCTAAAAAATTAGAAATCTTAAAAATAAAAAAAAATCAGAAAATCTCAAAAATCCAAAAAGAATGTGTGTATATACCGCTTTTCTTTTAGCATGCACTATTTATTTTCCTCTCCGCTTATTTAATAAGGCTTAGCCCTTTGACAATTATAAAGTCACGTTCATGTTTATCTAAGCGCAAGAGGCTAAACCAAAGAGCAGATCTGACTTGTTTTTGCTAAGTGTGCAGGGACAGGTAATTCTAAGGGACGTGCGGCACCGTACTCAGTGTTCTCTGCCCATCTCTCTCTCCCATGTTCAAATCTCATCTCACACTCGTGTCAATAAGCAAACCATTCATTCCATAAACAATTGACATAAAAACAAAAGTTCCACTAAGATATGAACAACATGTACAAAGATAATGAGGGAGGTGGCTCACAATCTCCTCATTGACCACCACTACTCTGCTCGGATCCCTCCTGCCTGTCAGGTGGTGGCAACATCTCGCCACCACCTCTAGCACTCGGAGCGCTAGCCTCACCCCGACGGCGCCTCTCCTCCTCCTCGTTCCTCCGTCGGCTGGAGGAACCTGCTAGATACTCCCCCACGGAGGCGCCCGTCGCTCTGCTGGCGCTCGCCCCACTCCTACTCCGTGAACGGCCGATCGCCGTCACGATCTCCTGTAAGCTCCTCGCCACGGCCTACTGTGCATGCAGCTCGGAGCGGAGCTGTAAGGCCCTCGAATTTTGTCCTTATTATTTTATTATGTGCAATTTTATGCTTGTATATGTATATGCATTATCATGTAAGTATTATGTATACATTAGCTTGGTGTACTTATGAAGGTATGTATATACTTAGTTGTGTATATTGGTTGATTTCGTGACATAATGAGTGTGTACATTACCCCCCCCCCCCCCCCCCTATGTATTGCATGTATATACTTAGGAGAAATTAGGGTTTTGCATGGCTTTGGGTTCTGGCCAGAGGGTTCGACGTCAACATGGATGAACGTTCACTTACTGTTAACGTCCATATAAGTGGACGTCTATTTGTAAGTAGGCGGCAATATCGGTGGACGTCTACTTCCTGGCAGGTCTGACCGCAGCAGCATGGTGTGCCATGCTTGATGGGGCGTGGCAACCACTCCCCAACGGCTCCTTGGCCTTCCAACCGATCTCTTGCGTGGGGTGAGAGGGTCCTCTCTTAGGAGAGCCCTTGTTGCAACCCCAAAGAGTTCTCTTGGCTCTTTGCAAAGAGAAAACAAAAACCCTAGTGAGCTGTGAGAAAACTGAGGTTTGAGAGCTTTGATCCGGCGATCCAAGGCTCTTCCTGGCGATCTACTTCGACAAGGAGGGAGACAACACATCCGGCTACACATCCCCAGCCCCGGATTTCAGAGGGGAGCATCACAGAAGCCGGAGTGGAGGCATCTTGGAGGCTTCTTGGGACTGCCCAAGGAGAGCTTCTCCAACCATTTTGATCCCTTTAGGAGTTTTTCCAAAGGCAAGTAACCCTTTCACCTTGTCCATGTATGTGTCTAGGAGGTTTTTATCATTTTTATGGATTTTCCTCGTGTCCTGGATCCCCTACATTCACCATTCTTTAGAGCTCGGACTGTGTTTTTACACAGGTCCGAACTTGACGGCAAGAGATGTTGCCGTTGAGATCTTGAGTCAGTGGCTAACGATGTTGCCGCCAACTCTTGTGAACGGCCAGAGTATGCCGTTAAGTTCTTCTTGACAGAACAGTGAACTGTTCTGCCCTATATCTTTAATTTCCGGACTTTGGCGCATGAGGATATAATGTAAATTTTATATGTTATGTAAAATAGATAATGTGATGTGTGTGAAATTTCTTGTATTTTTCTGTGGATGGCAATAATTATTAGAATTATTGAAAGGCATGTGTAGGAAAGAGGTTATGCATGTTTAATTTTGTTCTCATGATTCCTGAGGAATTAAATGCTGTAAAATTTTATGAACCATGTTTATATGTATCAGTCCATGCCCTGCAAATTTGGAAATTTTCCCATATTCATGTGAATTTTTATAATTCCTGCAATGAGAAATAGAAAACATGTGTACACCTTGTGAAAAATTTAGTAAATCATGTTTGGGAAATAAATTTGAGAAAATTTCTTGTGTCAATATGTATGTGTGATTTATGACTGTGCATGATCAGATCTGAAATCCATGTCATGTTCTATGTTAATTTAATTCATGAATGGCATGAAACGGGATGTTCCAATTTCTATAAATACATGTGAACTCAGAAAAATGTGAAAATTTGCATGTGTGTTCTTATACCCGAAAACAGTATGTGGCTAAATTTTCAGGAAAATTGGATAACAGCAGCCTACACTATGAGATTTCCATGTGAAATGAGTTATAATTACATGTACCATGATTAAGGTTAAATGATGTGCGTTCCAATTAACCCATGAGAGCTACTAAATGCTTGATTTCTGTTATTAGTGGCATCATGCTAGGGAAGAACAGAACCATGTGCATAATAAGAAAGTGTGAATATCATATGTAAAACGTGTGTTAATCGGAATGTGAAATGTGTAAAATGTGCCGTGTGTGACACTGCTTCCATAGAGGGCTGTGGAACTGTACCATGGAAAAGTCCCCATGGGAAGGTTCAATGTGTTAAGATATCCTAAGGGCATTAGGATGAAATCCTGGAGGTGGACAAGTACCGCTGGTTAGGGTGGAGACGTGTTCTCCCGGTCTGCGCAGTGCCAAGAGTCATCACTGTATTGCCTAGGTGATGTGCTATGTGTTATGTGTATGTGATGTGTCCTTCTAGTGGTGGTTTGGACTATGTGTCACGGCAAATAATATGTGAAATGTGATTGTGAACAAGTGTAAAATGTGTATATGTGAACATGTGAATGTGAATGTGAAATCATGTGAATTAATTATGTTAGAATGAGAATATGTGTACATGTGCAATGTTTGAAAAAGAAGAACCATGTGAATAGGGGAATGCGTAACCATGTGAAGTGAATGTGTTAGAGTATGAGACAATAATTCATGCTATGATACTTCTAGTTCCATGTAAATTGCTATCATGTTATAGTCAAATTGGAAGTGTAGTCTTCATGTGATTAAATGAGTAGAAAGCATGTGATAGGAAGTGTTATTTGAAATATCTTAAACCATGTACCATGTGTTTTGATTTGGTAGAATTACCATGATAGGTTGTCTTTTATTAATGTTCAAGCATGTTGTATGTTGCCTTGCAAATTGAATTAGTGGAACCTACTGTGATGTATGCATGAATGATGTGTATGGAGTTACTTGCTGAGTCTTTTAGACTCATTACTTGCTTCGGCGTACAGGTTTAGTTGGTGACCCGGTACCTTTGGAGGAGACCGTGGAGAGTGACTCCGAGCGCGGAGACTAGTTGGCGGAGTCTTCGTTGTGCCCCTTTTTGTTTCATAGTATGTAAATTGTAGCTTGTATTAGAGTTATCATTTTGTAATTGTGGACAAATTATGTATTAAAATGTAGAACTTTAATCTTGTGGACAATGTATTTTGGTTTAATTTCAATTGTGAAAGTTTAGTCTTTTAATTTGCTATATGGATCATGTATGTTAAATGTGGATGATGAAATGTGATGACAGTTAGTCCTTTACTTCCGCGACTCTGTATCTATATTGTGTACATCTCAATCAATTGTTAGTGTCGGGTCAATGTCCCGCTGTGGTGATCTTCGTCGTGCCGACGTGGGTTGGTACAACCGTACCGGCATAACGTGGGTCGTCACAGGAGCCGAGCGATCTCCTCATGATCCCCGGACGACCCTTACAGGCGCAGTGTCGTCAGCTCCTTCGTCATATCTGCTACCTGGGCCTCAGCTGCCTCCGCCCAGATGCGCAGCTGGTCTCGCTCACCACGAATCGTCTGGATCTCCCCCTGCAGCTTATCCCTCTGTCCCTGCAAGTCCATGGCGTGCTCGGTAGTGAGCCGCAGATCCCTCTCCTGCAAAACGAAAGAACAAGTCAGTCAATAATCTTTAAAATAAAGTTTGATCTGAATTTTTGTTGTACTTACCCGCTCCTCCAGGTGCCTCTGTGCCTCCTCGGCCCTCAGCACCGCTCCTGTCAACCGGGCTTCCAGAAGCGACGGGGTACCCCCTGTCGTCCGTGAAGAGGAGGCACCGTCTGCTCCGGTGCCCCTCACTCTCGCCAGCTCCTTCCTCTGCACACAAAAGTACACGTCAATTTCCAAAATCAAAAAAAGGGAGTACTGAAGTCTGAGTAAGTACTCACCAGCTCCTCGGCCTGCCTCTGCGCCGCCTCCCGATCCTGCATCGCCGAGTGGAGTAAGGCTCGGAGCGATGCTATCTCACCCGCCGCTTCTACCTGCAACACATGGCAAATCATTAACTCGTTCCTATGAATTCAAATTCATGGAGTTATGGTTTTAGTTCTTACCTGGTGTCGGGCGCTCTTGTATACCTTGCCCCGTACTTCAAGGCGTACGCCTGGAGGTACTCGTCATCTGTCGTCACCGTAGACTTCACCGCCTTCCCTCGGTGCTCCCAGTTGTTGATTTGTTCTTGTGCCCGCACGTGCCAGTCAGTCGTGTCATGGAGCCCCCGGAAACTCCGACCAGGCCTGCGAGACTGGTCTCGGGTCGGGAACTCCACAGCACTCTGTCGCAAACCTAGCGAACGCTGACACAAGAACAGGTTTAGAGGTAGCACCAGGTTGAGTGCATGCAACCACACTGACCTACCGAAGTAGGAGCGGGCCTGCACCAACCAAGGCTGTCCCTCGTCACCCTCCTCCAAATATGGCTGCCACACCACCTGCACATCATTGAACAATCAGTCATCAGTCAATCAAATCAAAATCTAATTCATGAGAGGAAGGGTTAGAACACTTACATCCAGATGAGGGTAGCTGTCAATCATCTCCTGTAGGCGCGTCAACTGGTCGCCAAGGTTTCTGGAATCCCGGGGCGAGTCCCAGCGGCGTGCAATGGGCATGAGGCCCGGCCGCTTGAGAACCCCTCTCCCCAGGGCTGGAAGGTGTAGATAGGCCTAGACCTGCAAATTGAGAAGACAGATTAGTTCACAATTTATAATAAATGCAATCAATTTCAAAGAGTAGAGAGAGAGAAGTAGCATACCTGAAGGAAGGGGTAGAAGCCGCTCGTAGAAGTCTGCCGCTCCGAGGCGCCCAGGCTGTCGTACTGGTGCGCCAGAAACGCCGCTCCCCAGGCGTAACTCCCCACCGCAGACAGGTCCTTCAGCAGGGGCAGGAAACAACAGTGGATTGCATCGCCCCTCGTAGCAAACAAGAGTCTGCCAAGAAAGAGGACGAGGAAGCGACGCAGATCCAAGTCCGCCTGCGCTCCTGGCTCGCTCGCCAGCTCGCTCCGGCTGCTCCGAACAAGCTGCTGAAGGTGCTCGTCCTCATCATCCCCAGTCTTCCTCTCTACATCGTACAAGCCTAAGCTCTCCTGCAGCGTCCTCCGGGGAACTAGGGATGACCTCTGCTCTACGAGTAACTCAAGCAGTCGCTCAGCTAGGACGTGGTAGCAAGGGTACGTGAACCCGCTCACGGATCTCCTGTACACTCGGAGCCCCGTGATCCGGCTTACGTCCTCTAAACTAGGGATCATGTGTCCCCAAGGGAATACGAAGGCAGTCGCCTCCGTATCCCACCTACTCCTCAGTGCCTGGGTAAGGGCTGGGTCTGGCCTCATCCTATCCATGCGGAGAATTTCCCCAAACCCCATCTCCTCTATTCTCTCCCTCTGAAAGCGTGGGAAAGCAAGAAAAACAGCTAAAACTAAGGTCCATGAAACTCGAATTCTCATATCACCCTGCAAGCACAAAGATTGGATTAAAATTCATCATTTTCTGACCCTCGGTTTCTATCGCGACCCATCTTAAGGTCGCGACCTTGTCGCGACAGCACGATGTGTCGCGACCTTATCGCGTCGCCTTTAGAGGGCGCGATAAGGACGCGGCGCCTATGTATGTCGCGACAAGGTCGCGGTGTTGCAGGCCGCTGCGACATCTAGTGTCGCGACGGATCGCAACGCCGCGTTATCAGAGCCGGACGGGCCGGAGCCCCCTCTGTCCGATCTCCTTTTCCTTGGGCATCACGCCCTACATCCGCCCTCTAGGGGCTCCTTCTACCTCTCCTACACTTTCATTCAAGGATTTTGAGGGTGTTTACTCACCGTGTTCATGGCCTTCTTCTTCTTCTTCCTCGCTTCTTCAATGCTCATGACCGGGACCTCCGGCTCCTCCTCTAGTTCCATCGCAACATCCTCGACCTCCTCCTCTTCGACCGGGGTTGTCTCCCCCCGGTGAAGGGAGCTTCGCCGCTCCACTTGGTGTTTTCTCCGTGTGGAACCTTCGCCGGAGTTCTTTCCATCCTCCATGACGGCGATCCGGGTTGTAGGGGTTGATTGGAAGGAGAAAACGGGGGGAAGAAGGCAAGCTTGAAAGGGGGGATTTGGAAATCGCCAGAGAGAATCTTGTGGGGTTTTGAATAGCCAGAAGGGGGGAAAAGGGAAGGCGGATCACATTTGAAGGGGGCGGTTCATGTCACGACGCGTCTAGATGCCGCTTCTATGTCACGACGCGATAGCACGTCGCGACGAGGTCGCGATGCCCCGCCATGTCGCAACTAGAAAGGCGACGCCATAGGCCATCACGTCTAAAACCGAGCCAGTTTTCCTTCCTAAAAATCCTATTTTATTCATTCAAATTCAAATTCTTACATTCGCTAATGCTTTCAAAGTCAAATAAATGCTGAATTCTTTCCCTAATTACCATCTGATGCTCACAATCAATCCCTACAATTAATGCTCAAAGATATCTCGCTGCCGGTTGGATCTTCTTCAACGCCTCGAGGTACTCTTCAGTCACGTCCTTTTCTTCCACTACCTCGGCTTGGAGAGGGCTCATCGTGCTTGCTTCCCAATGGACGATGGCGCTGCGCACGTCGCGCTCGTCCTGCTTGTCACCCCTCTTCCTCTCTTGGATAGGTGGATAGTGTGAGAGAATGGGGACCACCGTGCGGGCCGCACCGCATTGGAGGTAGCATCGGTCCGGGTTGTACAGAACCAGCACTTCATTACCTATCAACCTCAGCGCCAGCCCGGTGCGCTGAGGAAGGTGAACCATCCGGCCATGCATGAAGCGGGGGCGCATATCAAACCCCGCCACAGTGAGCTTCCTGAAATAATCACGCCAAGCTTTCAACCCTTTCACCTGCGCAGTCTTGCACCAAACCCGGGTAGACATGTGAAGAGGCCCGCCTACGTAGGCCAGTGGGTGGTTGAGCATCGATTTGCACTCTGTGGCCAGAACGTCCATCGCCCGGAACTGAATGTGAACCTCCACCCACAGCTCGAGGGCAACAATAGAGCCGAAAAAGGGACCTCCCATAGCTGCAGAAGACAAACCGGCGTAGAGGAATCCCAAGACCGCCTGGCCTATGTTCATACCTTCTGAAAGAGAGTCCATGATGCTGAGGTTGGCGAAGGAGATAGCCTCGTCCGTCGTAGGATAGAGGATGACTCCGCAAATGCAGATCGCAGCCGCTTTGGCGATGGCACGATAATTGCCCGTCTTGCGCTTGCATTGCGAGTTGATCCACTGCGCAATAGGAAGAAGGTGGACGTGCATCCCGCTTGTCATGGAGTGCAAATCCGTCTTCCTCGTCGTAATCTCCGCGAGGATGCTCCAGGAGTTGATTGGTGCCACGGTATAGGATATTGACAACTCCTCGCCCCTGTGGTACCGCGGAAGGCCGAGCATGACCTCCAACTCCTCCAGAAGGATCGTGGCTTCAAACGTCGGGAAGAGGAACATGTGGGTCTGCGGATGCCACAACTCCTCTAGTGCTGTAACGCTATCCCACACGTGTACGATTTTGTCGTACTTCTTAGCGAGAACTAAAACAGTAGCCAAACCCCACTCCTTTAGGTGGCCAATGGAAGCATGAGGGAGCAATTCCAACATAGGGGAGAGCCATGGTAGCTTGGAGAATCTCCTTTGACCAGGCAAAATCTGAAGGGTAGAAGAAAAGAAGAGTTTAAGAGAGGAGAAGAACAGAACAGAGCAAAACAGAACCGAAAAGTGCAGAAATTGCAGAAATAGAGAGGAAAAGCACTTACTTGGAGGTCCGGGCGCATGCAAATGTGCCCCGGAACGGCGCTCAGCTGCTGGAGAACAGCATGGGACCCGAGTAGGGAGGTATCTCCTCCTGGAAAGCAGAATAACCCCTCTTCATGCTTGCAAAACAGGGAAAATCTGGAAGAAAAGAGGAGAGAGGAGATTAGCTGCGGGATTAGCACCCCTAGACCCTCTATTTATAGACTCTTGAAGGGTGCAAACCTTCTCTAATCCCGCACCTAGGAGTTAGGATAAGACTAGGAGAGGATTAGGAGTCCTAGTGTCATTCTAAGTGTCTTAGGATAGAGATAAACCTGAGTTTTTGTTCGTTTTCAGGGTCTGTTCGAGTCGCGACGCCACGATACGCCGCTACTATGTCGCGACGCCGCGATACGCCGCGACTCTGTCGCGGCGATCCTGGCCGTCGCCTTTCTGTCCGAGGTGTTGTTTTGTTGTCTATACTCTATTGGCTTATGCTGTTTGACTGTGTCCATATTTATATGAGTCTGTGCTTATTATCTTTGTTTCTTACAAAATACAAAAAAAAAAATCAGAAAATTACAAAAGAGGTCGTCGCAGGTAAGTCAGGTAAGTATTTTTATCCCTACTCCCCGCATTACTATATGGTATTCTATTTATTATATCGCTTCAAGGACCGGCTGGTTCTCGATGTGCTCTGGGATTTGAGTTCCCATTTATCAAAAACAGTGATAATCTAGGTGCACATTGTTAATCGTTGGATAGGCCGTTGAGTTATTTAAATACGGGAACGATGGATTCAAGCCTGCACTGCGGTTGTAGGTAGTCTCTTGACCCGTTCTTATTTGGCTTAACAATATTATCCTTGATATATTTTCTATTTTCTCCTTTTCTCTGCATTCGTTTTGATGATTTCTTTTTTTTAGCCCAGCATGCATCATATAGGATTTTGAGCTTTCTCGACTCATTCTAGACTCTTGATGAGCCCTTGTTGAGTGCCCAATCATTCTTCATATTCCAAACAAGAAATCCAATTTCACTCCGAATCGGAAGGATTGCCTCCGAGTGAGTTGTTCCCGTTAGTATGACAAGAATTTCCCTGTCTGGATTCCCTATCCAAATTTTTTCCTTTTCCTTTTAATCTGTTTTGGTTGTGAACCGCTCCCAGGACAGAGTCATGAGTTACCTGCCTGGCACGCACATGTCCCCCCAAAACGAAACCTGCAGGCCAATTGGCTAGGGTACCTCTCAATCGAGGGGTTGATCGTCCTCCTCTTTTCTCCTTCTCGTCCAGACTTGTGCTTTTCTTTGCATTCTGCTCGAGCAGTTGACTCGGGGCTTTCACGAAGATTCCAGTTGCCTATTAGTTAGACCGGGTGTCTCTTTACCTTGGCTCCAACTTTTCAGTCCACTCCGCGTCATTTCCACTTCGTCATCACTTCGTTACAACTCCACTCCACTTCCACTTCGCTACCCTGCAAAGAGGAAGCCAAGGAGGGGCAATCTGTAGACACCCGGTTCCGACTGATGGGTTGAACCACATTTCATGTTATCCTAGTTAGCCCCTAGTTGGTCTCTCACCTTGAGCCCATCATTAGCATTGATTGAGCCCATTAGCAATTTAAAATTGCCTCGAAATCCCGCCCATTATCATTTTGGAGAGTCATTATGCAATTATAACCCATATCTTTTATGTAACTGGCTGGTAAATGCAAAATAATTTGATTTCCTAGTCGCGACATATCGTAGCGCCGCGACTCTAGTCGCGACGGCCCTGGATGCCGCGACAGCCCATGCATGATATCCATGCACGTGGGCTTACTGTCGCGACGCCCCGACCCGTCGTGTCTCTAGTCGCGACCCCACGATATGCCGCGACAACGCCCGAGCGCACCAGATTCCGCAACAACTATTTATCCTCCTATTGATCCAGCTTTATCCCTAGGAAATATCTCAACCCCTTGGGGCGAGATTTCGGCCCTAGGGACTCTTGTGAGGATCCTTTGGACTCTTCCTTGCAATTTTAAAGGGCCATTATCTCCCATTTCAAATTTGGATCATTTTGAAGAGATAATATCATTCATTTCTCTCTTATAGCTCTATAAAAGAGAGGCCCCTCCTCAAGGACGGAGAGAGCCTCATTGTTACCCCGAAGGGCTGCCAAAATTTCTTCTGACCAATACTTAGCCTTGCAGCCACCCTTTTCCTCCATTTCCTTCACATCCCTCTCCACCAAAGCAACCCATTCCATCATCTATGGAGCATGGGACGTGAGAAGAGCGACTCCAACACCCTCCTGAAGCTTTTGGACGATCCTTCGAGCTGCAGCCACGCCAAGGAGTCGCCCTAATGGGGCTCACTATCTCCCTTTTCCTTTCCCCTTCTTTTGCATGCATTTTTCATGTTATTCTTAGATAGAGCATATTCAGCACACACCCACATTTTCCTACACCCAAAGGGGTTTAAAAAAACCCCAGGTTCGTTCCCTCCATGATCACATTCTTCCTTTCTATTTTAGAGTAGATACTACGTTTAACGTGTTCTAATAGGGCTTCCTTTTGTTTGTTTCCTTTTGTGGCAGGCATCCAAGCGTCATCCACAAGGAGCTCTTGCCTTCCGGCCAGCTGGAAGACGAGAAGAAGGTCCACATTCCAACAACTCCCGCACACAGAGAACGCGGCGGCGGAGGACGACGCGACAAGAAATGCGACTGGCATCAGCGTCGCGTTATCAGCACTGTCGCGACCGCTAAGGCCGTCGCGACACCAGGTCCGCCCCCCTTTCTCTCTCCTCTTCCTAGTTAAGTTAGCCGTCTTCATTCTCTATTTACAAGGCAGCTTGCTAGGTGGCGATCACATTCCATGTTCACACACCACTAGATTTAGCACATGTTCGTGTCGAGGGGGGGCGTCAATCCCCGTGATTACATTAAGAAGATAATTATAAGTCAATATCAAACAAAACCCATTTCCATGGAGTTGAAATGCGAACAAATCAATGCGAAAAAATCTCAACTTTATGTAAACAAGATGAAAAAAAGGGAGAGAGAGAGAGAGAGAAGAGAGAGAGAGAGAGAGAGAGAGAGAGAGAGAGAGGGAAAACATAGGAATAAAGGAGCCAATGCACGACAATAAAGGAGCCAATGCACGACAATGTAGCTGGCCTTTGCCCTAGGTGCCAATGTGTGCTGGCTTTTCTTCCCAGTGTGTACGATCACGAAAGAAAAATGATAACACGAGGACCATAAAATCCAAAGAAGAAAAACGCTAGATTGCAAGTCAAGCACAATCGAAGAACCAAAAACTCGAGGACGATCGTGAGATGGAGGCAAAAGACATGGGGGAACCGATTTGGAAGATGAGCAGACAGGAGACCCTCCAATAGATGTCCCACCTCACGTTTCCTTGACATTTGTACAACCCAACGACGACAAGAGTATCGTGGCCATCGCAGAGGTCGGGAGGTTGGTGGCCGCGCAAGGTTCTTCTGTCCGATGCGGATCAACTGGTCTGAGAGCTCTGCTGCAAGGGTTTGGGGCAGGAGAAGAAGTTGGTGCGAACTGCGAAGGAAGAAATTCCTCCACAAGTTGGCAACATCTTTAACTCTATGAACCCGTTAATTAACAGGCTTAACAAGCGGGTTTAAGAGTTGGATGAGCCATTCTATTTACTCCTTAATAGACTCCAACACAAACTGTCGATTAGATCTATGGACAGTCCAACCCATTGACACCCCTACCTAACCTCCTTCCTTTTGCTGTGTATTTTGCTTCGATGAAGGCAACATCAGCAGCCCCTGCATGATCATATTGCACTCTCCAGTCTCCATCAACGATTTCGAACCCAACGGTCTGGAGACCGAGAGAGGACCACCATCATCTCCCCCGACATCCCTCTCTGCACTCCTCCGTCTCTTTTTGTTTTCTATCGCCATCATCACAGATTCGCATTTTAGGCTTTTTGCCATTGGCGTGGAGACCACAAAAGGCGAATTGCAGTGCCAGACTACGTGGGCTCCGGGTTTCAGATCACTATATAGAGTTCTTTTCACGTCCAACTTTTACCGACCCTTCATGGTTTTAAGGGAGGGATGATGCAACATGTTAGGATTCAGACGTATATAATTTGCATCTCATGTTTGGTCAGAACATTATTAATGTTACTAGATCTCCGAAACCCATGCAGTACTTCAGGGTGTTTTTGTGTAAACTTTAACCTGTTCTAACCTGAGTCAACTGTTTATTATAAATTATTAATGTACAAGTACCACACAGAAGATGACCGGTGGGAGCTGTTCACTACTTTCCTAATTAACTTGTGACTATCTTTTTTCTTTTTTATGATGGAAACATATATATATAGTACATTAATATAATGGTATTGAGTTTGCATGGAGTTTAATTGAGAGACCTGATCAGTTCAATTCTCATTTACAATGGAACCACGTTCAGAAACTAAATGGTGGGAATTAAGTTCACTCTGATATATATATATATATATAATGCGTCCATCTCTCTTTTTGATGACGAAGAATTACACCACAATAATATTCAGTTCTACGTACACAATTAATTATATACTCACGACATCCTAATTTTTTTCTCTCTCCAAGAATACCAAATTAACCTTGGACTCGTAACTCTTGAGGATCAGTACATGTGAAGTGCGTCTTTCTCTTGAAGCCGAAGCATATGCATTTACCAGCTGAACTAGAGGTATTTATGAGCCAAATCTAGCTAGATTATTATATATTATTGGTTCCGACAAATTAAGCTTACATTAATTCAGAACAGTGGCATGGGCAAATTTATAAGATGTTCCTTTTGGAAAAGGAGGCAAAGATGAGAAAGATAATTTATAAGTTTGAATGAATTGTCTCTCCTGAGGAGTTTCCTGAAATCTTCATATTAAAGATACAAGGATAATAATTAGAAAAACCTTTCTCATGTACACAAGGGGTTCCAGCTGGATCGTGGTGGCGGCGCCAGCTTCATCCTGCTCATGTTTATCAAATTAAACTCAATAATTGATCAGTTTCTCTCTCCAATAGTTGTACGGACGATCTACTGCACACAGTTTCGGTATCCAATAATTCAAGGATATATAATAAATTAACAACGCAATGTAAATAACCCAAGGATATATATACTTGATCATCCTTCGCATTGATCCTGTCCTAGCTACGTCGTTTAAACCTGCGGAGTGCGGGTGGGTAGCGATGGTGGGGCTTGTGTTTTGATAAAATGAAGAAGCTTGTAAAAAGCATAATGCTTAAAAAATTCTGAAACAACCAGTGAATAATTATCCAAATTAAATAAAAAAAAATTATATACATATCCTTATAATATATCGTCCTATTTTCTCGAATTTATAATATTATCATCCATACCTTTATATTTCATTAATTTTATCGTATATGTTTCTATCATTTGATTTCATCTATTTAATTATTCAACTATAGTTAAGTTAAAAAAATTATTTTTTAATCATTTTTTCTTATTTATAATTCTCTCTGTATATCTTACCCACCCACCGGCCATCAGAATTATAAGGGGGTTCGGCACTACCATCTCTGTTGCAGCACCTCCCACCAATGCACCCCCTCAAAAAAAAAAAAAAATTGTAGAGGGGAAGACCACCTCTGACTCTCTCAACCCCTAGCCCCAATTCCTGTTGGCATCTCCCTCCCCCGCCAGCACTTCCCATTAATGCACACTCTCTCCTCTTGTTCTATCTCTTTCTCTCTCAACCATCCACGTGTCCATTGAAACTAAAGGGGGAGACCACTCCGGCTCCCTCATCCCTTGCCACACCACCAACACCTCTCACCCACTCTCTCTCAACTGCCCTCATCGTTCGGAGGGGGAGACCCTTCTGACTCCCCTAGCTGTTGCTGCACCACTTATCGACAACTGCAGCCTTTGTCGCTTCCCTCGTTGGTGTCTCAATCCTCTCGCTAGCACCTCCCACCTCCGTGCTCTCTCTCCTATATTATATCTCTCTTACCTACTTGTTGAAATTGGAGGGAGAGACTCCCTCAGACTCCCCCAACCCCCCGCCGCATCCCCGCCATTGCCCCCCTCGCAAGCACCTCTCACCCTTGCGCTCTCTCCCTCTCCCTTGTTTTCTCTCTCTCTCTCTCTCTCTCTCTCTACCGTCACTCCCCTCGCCAATGCCCCTAAGAAAGAGAGAGAGAGAATAGGGGGGAGATAGAAAAAGAAAGGGAGAGAGAGAGAGGGCATATTAATAATAATATTTAAAAAAAAAACAGTTTTTTAGTTACAGTAAAATATGTCTTAAATTTTGACGCCCAATAAATCACAGGTTTATAACTGATGTTTTTTTTTTCGATTTTAGGATTATGAAGTATAATATTATAAATTAGAGATATGTAACGTATTTTTTTCCTAAATAAAACTCTGAAGAATGAGATAAAGTGTAATAGATGCATAAAGCGTAAGAATTCTTTTTATTTCTCGCTGTCGGCATTATGAATGCATAACTCGTATATGTCATGTCATAGTGAGTAATACTTTTTTATTGCTGCCCTCGTTAATTGAATTTGGTGCTGACTGTGTCTGCCGTCCATCTCCAAGGTGCTTTCGAGGCGCGGCGTACAACCCAGCGATACGGCGAATCGGAAAGCAATCCCGCGCTGCTCCGGTCCACTGTATATATATTGCCCTGGCAGTACAGGAGCATATTTGCGTATATGATTCTTTTTCTTTTCCTAACATATGAGTAACATTTTTTATGAAAAATTTAAATATATCCTTTGGGATGTATATGTTCGAAATATGTATATTATATTTATGTTTTTTATTTTTAAAAAAATAATCAGTTACATCTCTAAAGTTAGGAGGAAATTTATTAAATACCAAAGAAGAGAGGGATTAAAGGAGGGAGAGAAAGGAGTAGAAAGTCAGAAAGTAGAGAGAATGAGAGAGAGAGAGACAACGGCAATGCCAAGACCTATGGGCCCAAATGCGGCTGCGTCAATGGGGTTGGGGCGGTTGGGGCTTGCATGGTGGGCGACACCGCCATGAGAGAGTGGTAGCAGGGTACGAGGTTGTACACTTAGGGTCCGTTTGGATCCCCGTAAAAAATTCCCACAGAAAAAGTTTTTCGAAAATTTTTATAAAATTAGTTGTTTGTTATCCTTGAAAACTAAAATATGTAAAATTATATTCAAAAATATCTGAATTTCGGTATCCGTGCAAAAAGCACGGATGCCGTTTTCCCTGCTTTAATTTGCTGCGCCATTTGACAGTGCACTGTTCATTCATGTTGACTTTTTATTTTATTCCACTCATTTAAATAGTATTTGTCAAATGTAATTATTTTTTATTAGTTAATTTATTTTTTATTTTTTTATTAAAATATTTGTAGAATACTATTCATTCAAATTATGTTTTTATTTTATTTCTCCTACTTTAAATTATATTTGTCAAGTTACTTATTTTTTTATTAGTTATTTATTTTTTTATTTTTTAAAATTATTAAAAATAAAAAATAAAAAAATAAATTTTTTGATGAATAGTGTTAATACACAAAGAGTATATGACTCTCTCTCATTTGAGTAGATCATAAGATCTCATACTCCTCCATACAACTTTATATTTTCCTAACAACCAAATAGACAATTACGTTTCTATTTTCACGTAAAAGTTTTTCCGTGGAAAATTATTTCCCTCTAAAACTGTTTTACAAGCAACCAAACGGACCCTTAGATGGTGAGTAGGGCGAAGGAGGTGGTGAGAGTCGTAGTAGAACTGTTCATAGTTCGGTTCAATTTGAAGTCATTTTTGGTTCAACTTCAATTGAATCGAAATTATTCGTGAATTTTGAAATAAATATTTATTATGACCAACCAAGAGGAGAGAGGTGAATTGATTATCGTCTACTTAAAAAAAAACTTTAACGCAAAACAAATTACACTTAATTAAGCAAATTTATTGAGCAAGATGCACAGCAGAATATGACAAATTAATACAACAAAATCAACTATCCTAACATGTTTAGAAAGAGGTAGAAGAGATAGATCAAATCATAAAGTACACACAGGATTTAGAATGGTTCGGCTAACACACCATAGGTGCACCTACGTCCCCTACCCCACACCTCGGGAGGATTTTCCACTAGTTTGTTTAACTTGGGTACTAGCCTCAAAACCTCACACATGGTTGTTTCCAGAGACAACACGAATCCCACCTCGTTTTCGGAGATGAGACAACCAGAGATGTAACACGCCGTACACACCACACACCAAACATGTGCTCACAAACCGAGCACACACACAAAACGGGTTTTGGTTCAGTTAAGAACTGCAAACATGAACATGAGGAATGACAACAAAAACAATAGTGTATCGATTCCCCTTGTTCAGTGATGAAGAGTTGTAGTAAGACGATGAACTCCGATGTAGAACATGATTTGAACTCTTCACAAAAGCTTTCTGGACGTTGCTTGATGTTTGGTAGAAACTCCACACAACAACAAAATGATTTCCAACGCTTAACTTCGAGGTTGTTGTAGGTTTCGTCAGAATCTCGCCCAAAAACCTTAGCTTCAAAAATAGAACTCTCTTTGCACGATGGGTTATCTTTTAGGGTTCAGATCTATTTGTATTTATACCTCACATCCAAAGAAGTAGAGTCTTGGACGGATCTTTGGCAAGAATCCTAAAAGAGGAAAGAGTCCTCTCAGATTAGGAAACTGTGTCGCCGAAATCAATCGTCCGATTTCCCACAATCGATCGTCCGATTTCTAGACCTTGGCTTGGTGTCGACATGCTTGTCTTCATGTGTTGACACACTTTCCAGAATCGGTCGTCCGATTTCATGAAATCGGTCTTCTGATTTGCACTGTCTTCACATAAGTATCCCTGGAAAAAGCGGTCATCTGATTTCTCCAAATCGGTCGTCCGATTTTCTTCTTGGTCAATCAATCAGAACCTTCTTCTCTTCACCAATCGAAATAAGCTTCACCAATCATAAGCTTCTCTTCATCAATCGATAGATGGAACTTTTGTCTTCACCTATCGATAGTTTTGTCTTCTTCATCAATCGATTGGTTTTGTCTTCACCAATTGATAACATTGTCTTATTCATCAATCAGAATACCCTTCTCCAATCAATTGGCCTGTCATAATCGATCGTCTAATTTTTAGTTTGTTTACCAATCGATTGGCCCTTTCTTCATCAATCGATTGGGGCTTTCTTCAGGTCGGTCGTCTGATTCTTAGAGTTCGGTCGATCGATTTCTATTTTTTTTTTTTTTAGATGTAGACTTTGTTTCAATCTATCTTGTCCTTTGTTCTGTCCAAGTCTTGGCCTTAATGATATTGACTTATCAATGCGACGTTGGCCTATTTTTACGCACAATTAACACACAAATTAGACCCTCAAATTAAATATAAATAAACCAAATACTTAGTTCATTAAGATGAATACCAATTAGTATATTGTGATCCTTTCAACATAAATGATAATTAGTATTTTTGTGATCATCAAAATCTACATAATATAACAAATCAAACCGACTCGAACTAAATTGTTTGTGTTCAGTTCGGTTCAGTCATGCTTGGCCGTACCGTACTGTACCATAGTAGTATGGATGATCTGACGTGTGCTAGGGCGTTTACGAGCTTAAACACAGTCAATCCGCTGGGCTCAAAATGAACCGAATCAAATTGAAGTATTTGTGTTTAGTTCGGTTCAGTCATGCTTGGCCGTACCGTACTGTACCACAGCAATACGGCCGATCCGACGTGTGCTAGGGCATTTACGATCCCAAACACTCTCGATCTGTTGGGCTCAAAATTGGTCGACCGATTTCGTCTTATTGATCAACCAATTCATCTAGTGAGCACCCCCAGGTGCTCAACAGGCCAAATTTCAAAATCGATCGACCCACTTGACATTTTCGGTCGACTGATCGGTATGGTACGGATCGATCTGGACCGTGCTATGGAAAGTCTGAGCCGGCCGGTACGCACGGTACAACCAACCTTGGGTTTAGTCCATCGGTTTGGGCCTATTGGACTTTTTTTTAATATATAGCGGGAATAAAAATTAGTGATAAAAATAAGGAAAATAAAAATAAGTGTGAGTAAAATTAGCGATAAAAAGAATGACAATAAAATTAGTGATAAAAAGAGTGAAAAAAATTAGTGAAAATAAGAATTAGTGAGGATAACAGTGAGAATAAAAATCAGAGAGAAAAACAATCAGAATAAAAAACATTGATAAAAAAGTGAAATAAAAAACTGTGAGAAAAATAGTGACAATAAAAATTAGTGATAAAAAAGTGAGAATAAAAATCAATAAAAACAATGAAGATAGAAACCAGTAAGAAAATAGTGAAAATAAAAATAAATAAAATTAGTAAAATTAAAAATTAGTGAGGAAAACGATGAAAGAAATTAAAAGTTGTTATTCATTATAAGAAAATATAACTATAAAAATAACAAAACAAATCTTGCGAAAATCAGTAAAAATAAAAAGATCGGAAAAAATAGTAAGAAAAATCACTAAAAATAATTCGATTTATTTGGTTTGCACTGTTTTGGTTCAGTTTACAAATCAAATCGAACCATTTAAAGTTAATCGAGTTTGGTTTGATTCATAGACCCAAATTCTAACATTTTGAACTGAATTGAATCGAAATTTTTAATTTGGTTCAGTTTGATTTTTACGTTCAATCCAAGAAATGAACACCCCTAAGTCGCAGTGTGGTACTAGCTACTAAGGCGAGAGCGACACCTAATGACACATCGTCGACACCCAAAGTGAGCATTACAATGGGCAGAGAAACTTGCTACACTTGGTTGCTTCCTCGATGGCTTTTGGGGGTTGGGGGTCCCAAAGATCCATCTAGAGCAAGCCCATCAAGAGGATCCCATCCAAGATTGCTCATCACCAACTTCCCCTCCTTGGATTTTGATGAAGTTGGTTCTCAAGACCAACAAGGACCAAATAGATCAGACTCCAAGGGTTGGAAGTTGAGTGCTCATATTGTTGTTGACAATTGAGAAGTGAGATTGCACTTGTCATGCCGACATCGAAATGGATCTACAAGTCAATTCTGAGGTCGACCCTTTGATAAGAGTTAAAAATTGGTATTGTCGAAGGGAAGTGTTACAGTAAGTGTAACATAGGTCGGCTCAGGCCGAGGTGACCGTTGAGGTGCTTCTCACCGAAGAGTGAGCCGATACGACCAAGCTGATGAATTCCATCTGAGGCGTGCTTGGCCGACGCATGACACTGGTTCCAAGCTCCCGACCTGACCTGCAAAGCCCGCCGAGAGGCTTCGGCGGGGAGACACTCCGACGCTCTTGTCAGTCGCTAGCCGAACAGAATGGCCTAGCATGGGGTAGAACAGCCTATTTGCGCCTGTGGAGTGTATGCCTCTTATATAGCGTATGGACACCTGTGTAACAGCTGGACGACCCCGCCGATCTCGCTGGGGGTTTCCGCGATTAACGCCGGATTGGAGATTGCCAAAGCCCTGCCAGGTCATCGTGACCATGGTCTTGATAGCCGCAATTATCAATCCCATAATCTTCGGACCTTACCTTACCTACCTTATCGGCGACGTGATCAACGCTCCGGAGAGCCCGCGATCATGTCGAGCCCCACGTCGGCTACGCCCGAGACGAAAGAGTTCGTGGGCCGAGCTTAAAAGATGGCCTGAGTAAAGCTGCTCGGATATCTCCGAACTGACTCATCGGATAGTATGCTTTCTCTCGATATAAAAAGGATGTCGGCTTGTGCCGTTGATGAGGTCGGCCGAGCCCGAGGATTGACCCGACCTACCGGGATATCCCCGTATCATTGGCCCCCCAGGTTCACATCGGACTGTGAACGTGGACCGAGGTGAATCTGATGTAATTTTTTTCCAGAAGATATTCGTGTGGAAAGTGCCTTTATCAGCCCACGTGGACCGTATGATGCCATGTCACCTTCGGTCAGACGTCGCCCTGCCGCGAAGTCATATCATGTCATTGTCAGAGCCGTCTTGCGCCGTGCTGTCGCTTCGTCTGTTGTACGGTGACGTCAACCGTCACAATGCCTCCTCGGCTCCCGTGCGCCATCATGGCACCTCTCGTTGTCCGCACTGACCGGAATCTGAGGCGAAGCCCGGCGGCCATTCCAGTAACGCCATGTGTCAACATCTGAACTGATGTTCGCAGCCGATGAATCTTCACCGTTAGATATGATGGGTACCACGACACTATAAGTATTGGGGTCTACTGCCAAAAAACTATCATTGTTCTTACACGCGATCAGCCCTCAGATGACCAGTCGACGTGCCGACGATGATCGCACCAACGTCCGACCTTGCTCCTCGCTTGCTTCCTTCAGAGGTAAGCGATGTCTTCATCTAGTTTGTTCTCGACCTCTTCTTCCAGTCCTTGCCTTCTTGAGGACTCACCAGCTGGGGGTTCTCCTTCTAAGAACTTTTCTTCCTCGTCTGAGGCATCTTCGTCCTCCTGTCCTTCCGAGAGGACGACCGTTCCGGAGGCTTCTCGGCCCGACATCCAGGCGTCGGGGTCTGTCGAGGAGTCTTCCGTTCTTCAGGTTAGTCCGGAGTCGTATGTACCCGGGAAACCCTCCTCACACACCTCGGTTTCTCGTCGGCAAGCTGACAATGTTGCCGACACCCATTGTGAGATTGACTCCGAGACCTTTAAATGGATGGACAATCATCCAGGTCTCATCCTTCCCGAGCATTCCACTGTCTATTCAAACAAGCAACTCCGAGCCCACTACTCCATGGAGGGCGGGTTTTCTCTCTATTCTGAGGCCGTCTGAGCAGGCTTTCGGCTGCCTCTCCATCCTTTCATCGTCTTTCTTCTCCTCAAGCTGGGAGCCGCTCCATCTCAGCTGACCCCGAACTCTTGGAGGTCGGTTGTCGGCTTTCTGGCGACATGTGCTTTGGCCGAGGTTCTTCCGAGCACTCGGCTCTTCTTCTATTGCTTCTCGGTTAAGGCGTTTGGTGACTGGCTGTACTTCACAGCTCGGTCTGGACGCCAGATACTTGGCCGGATACCTTCCTCTGTCCATAACTGGAAGAGGAACTTCGTTTTCATTCATTGCCCGTCCGAATGGCCCTTTCCGACCACCTGGTTGGCGATCAACATTCGAGACAAGGCCTTCCACTCCCCAAGCCTTGTTGTAGCACCCCGGAAATTTTAATTACATAAAAATTCAAGTAAATAGAAATAAATAATTTCCCCAATACCAGAGTATTTAAAACATACGTATCATTATCGTATGTGCTAAAACAGTTCGGAAAAATTCGTAAAAATTATAAATCAACCCTAAATATTATTACTAAATGTTTCACAAAGAAAATTGTGCCAAGAAAAATCAGATCATCCAAGTTTAAAGTGTTTCGCGACTTATTATCGTAATTCATGAATAAGTCGTAAAACCATTATCACATGTACTCGGATGAGTCAGAAAATTAAATAAAAATCATATATGGACTTCAAATAATATCCTCTAATGACCCATCAAGAAATTTGGTTCAATAAAAATCATTTGGGCTAGGTTTAAGAGTTATTGCAACCGATTATCTAAATAAGGAAACAAGTCGGAAAACCGTTAACACGAAAATACGACGCAATCAAAAATTAAATAAAAGTGTTGGGGAGACTTCCAACATTATATATTGATGTCCCATTATCATAATTGGGCCAATGGACAACATTTGGCCAAAAAATCAAATAAAGCTAGAAAATACATAGAAATTCGTAACCATAAATAAGCTGAAATTAAAAAGAGGCAATTAGAGTTGAATTGGGATGCAATCATGCATTCATGGCAACCCAAATTCGTGCCTAACTATGAGGGGAGGTTTCCTAATACCTCACACACTCAAAGGGAGGAGGAAATCATCAAAAATAGGAAACCAAACATGCCAATCCCGAAACCCTCCTTTCCTAGTTATAATAGGACTCCTAAACACCATGGTTACTTAAATACTCTTCACCCAAACCCTAGGAACGAATTTAGAACTTGCTAGGGTCGTGTGGAGGAGCTCTTGGTGGCTGGGGAGCAGGAGATCGTCCACAAGAAGCCGTTCTTCTTCCCCTTCTCGTCTGCTGCGACCTGCACAAACCACCCTCTTGAAGTCGACCAAAGGTGAGTCAAACCTAAACCAAACCTTGCAAGGCCTATACCCCTGGAAATAGGGTCAAGTCTATGTTCTAACCCAAGTGGAATGCCCAAATTCCATGCAGTATACACGGAGTAGTAAGCGTTTTCCTCCAAGTGGTCTGAACACGAGTTTTCTGGAATAACGGGACTTCTTCAACCCATAAGGTAGGTTTTCTCGGGCCAAATATTAACATATCCTATACCAATATGTAGAGCATCAAGTTAACTTTCATTTCTCACTGGTTTCATCGAATTTTATTTAGTAGAATTTGAATTATAAGCGTTTTGCCAAAGTCGCGCACTGTTAGAGCTTTTCCCATTCTTCTTATTATTCACACGATTTGAGACCGAATTATACTAAATCATCAACATAAAAGTTCTTCTACTTGTAGTCACGATCATCTTTCATGTTCAACATTTTGTCTAAAAGTCTTGAGTTAGAGAGTTATGAACCCCGTAAGAGAGTCATGCATAATACTATGTTTTCGGGTTTGCAGTTAGCCTTAGGTTCTTCCTGTTTTGCTCGAGATTTAAGACTGAAGTAGGTCAAGCCTCCAACATGAAAGTTCTTGTATTAGTCGATATACTCATCTTTCATGTTAAATGTTTTGCTTAAATATCATTATTTAGAGAGTTATAAACTTCGTAATAGAGCCGTGCATGATACTGCATTTTCTGGTTGCATTTAACTTTCACTTCTTCATATTTTTCACAAGGTTCCAGACCGAATTAGGTTAAAACCCCAACAACAAAGTTCTTATACTAGTTGTCCTTGTCATCTTTTAGGTTAGACGTTTTGTCCAAATGTCAGTAGATCTCATATTACAAGTCTAACATGTAAGTTGCCATGAAGTCATGCATGTTTAGGGCTTTCCCACTTTCTTCCTGTATTTCATGCAATTAGAGACCGATTCAGACCCAGCCCACAACACAAAAGTTCTTCCAATAGATGTCCTCACATTTTCTATGTTGTGAGTTTTGTCTAAAGGTCAGCATATAGAGAGATATAGGCGTTTCATGAATATCACCCAGTGTCAAATCATGGTAGTCTGAACCAAGAGCATGTCAGATCCCTGTCGGACTCAGGCGTAGACCCTGTGAACGCGACGGCCCGATATGTCGCATTCTGAGGTCGGGTCGCGACAGTACCTCTGTCGCGTTCTGGTTGTGACAGTACCCATGTCGCCTTCTGCCTGCCTGATCTGACGACCCCGTCGCCTTCCTTATATGGCTATGTCGCGATCTGACCCCGGCCTGACAGACCCTGTCGCCTTCCTTATATGGCTATGTCGCGATATCAGGATTTTTACCGAAAACCTCGTGTTTTCTTACAAAGTTTTCCGCATATACCCGAGGTCTGTATAAATGTGATATTTGCTGTGTAAGTTACCTGTCTTGGGTCTGATCATTACATGATTGTTGTTTAATGGCTTAAAAGCGATTAACCCATTTAAAAAGCTTTAATTACATGGATGCTATTCTAAGTGCTCCTTAAATGTTATGATCCATTCATGTTTCTTGTGATTTAATCTTCCTACTGTTCTACCATGTTTAAATGATAAGAGTTATCATAAAATCTTGCAAACCATGATGAGTTAAAGTGCATAGTTTTATTTCATGTTATATTGTCAAGTGCTTCCTGCGAGTTTGAGACCGATGGTTTGAGAATTGAGACACGCATACCGCACTACACACTAGCACTGTTAGGTAGCCTTTTCTTGGGAAATTGGAAACTCTCTACCGGTCATTCCGAATCGGTAGACTAGCGACCTTTTCACCAAGGCCTCCGTAAATCTCCTCTGACCATGGATTCCCACATGGCCGACGAGTTGGTTGTACCATTGAAGTTCCCTGGAGATAGCGTGCACTTCCTTTCTCTTCTTGATCTCGTGAGTGTGACTTACAAACTAGACTAAAGCCATTAATGTAAAGATTGAACGAAAGTATAAATTGTACCGTTATGCTGCCGAATTTATCTCTTGACCATTGTTCTCATGAAATCATGTTCAATTTAATTATTACTTATTCTTATCATCATCATGAACATGACATTACACATGCTACGTTTTGAAAATCTCATTGGCCATTATTAATGACTGTGGGTATCTACATTTAAAAATTTACATGAGATGCTGACAGGGCACGGCGTGTGTCCAAGGGCTCCAATCTAGCCCCAATGACGGCGAGTCATAGATATACTATTAACCATGGGTATAATGATTACTGGCGTTGCATCTGCGCTGGGAGTACTTTCTTGCTTGTTGAATGATAGATACAATACCACATACACGTGTCCTGGTGTACATTCTTGATGGATCTTTTCTCGGTGTACATTAGTGTCTACGTGCCGGATTAGTGTTACTTGATCGTGCTCGTACATTCTTGCTTGCTTGCTTGCATGATATGGCCATCCTGCATTTAATGCAATTAGTGATATCTTGCGTTCTTGACATCAAGTGAATTCTTGCGTGCTTGTACAAAGTGATCTATTGCTAGTTCTATCTCGTCACCTTATTCACAACTCTTGTTCTACCATAATCACTCTCTCTAGCTTGTTTCATGTATCGTGTTTTAATGAGTTTTATTCGCACATGCATATCATATCATTCATCGTACTTGCCTAGTTCTAAAATGTTAATCACTTATACCATTGCCCGCACATTGAGATATAAATCCTACTGGGCTAGTTTGCTCATTCCCTACTTTTACCCCATCTAGGTGACTATGAAGTTCAAGAGGAAGAGCAAGTCGAGGATGGGAATGCGTCCGAGTGAAGAGAGTTGCAATTATGAGTCTACCTATAGTTAGTTTATTTCGAGTGTTAGATTCTTGTAGTAGGAAGTGAGGTATTATGTACTTTTGCTTTTATTGAGTCTTAGTCCTGTATTAGTTTATCTGAGACAAATATGAGATTTGAATACAATTTATAATTGAGTTCACATTTGGGCCCTATTATGATGTTGTGTTGATACACATTTAGTGCGTGCTAGCTAGAGGCTTATTTGCCGACTGTCCACGTCTCGAAATATCGACTCGAATCATTCGAACTAATATCCGCTGCGTAATTCTCGGGACGTGACACTTGTCGAATCTGAGCTCTCGGAGTTCGAATCTTTGCAGGCGGTGGAGCCTCCCGACCTGTTCGAGCCTTCCGAGAAGCTATTCGAGCTGATAGCTGAGGCCTGCCGAGGTCTGAACCATGATTTTTATCTTTGATTGTGGCCACAATCTTAGGATAACTGACCTTCTTCTCTTGCAGCAATGGCCGACAAGGGAAAGTCGTCGGCTCCCTCAGCCAAGGGGAGAAGTGGCCTCTCTCTTTCCGAGCTGGCCGAATGGGAGGTCATGTCTCGGGGCAAAAAGAAAGCAAGCTGAGGGGAAAAACGTGCTCGCCCTGTGGAGACCGATAAGCCAACCGCCGTCCACACCTCGACACCTCACAGAAGGTCGCATGTCCCCGAGGCGACGGGGCCGACCAAACGTCCTCGTCCGGCAACAGACAAGTCGGCCAACGTAACTACCTCGGTTGCCTCTCAACCGAGGTCATCTGGTCGCTCAGGAGGGCTCACCGCCACATAATGGGGCAAGCAAGCTCTCCCTGCCAAAGTGAAGGTTCCGACCTCAGGTGTGAGGTCGAACCAGATAATTGAAGATTTCTACTCGTCAGTTCAAGGCGCGATGGCCCAGTTTGAAGCTATTCTTTATCAGGTCGAGACCTCCAGAGCTTCCGTCGAGGCGCGCCTAACCAAACTGCCAAGAAGCTAGTGGCCGAGAAGGACCTTCGTGCCAAGGAGGCAGAGTGGGCGAACAAGGCCGAGGCTAGAGCCGACAAACTCTCGCAGTCATTCCAGGCTGAGAAGGTGGCCCACCATGCCGAGCTCGAATCTCATGAAAAGACCAAGGCTACCACTGCTCAGCTGGTGGCCGACGAGTGTGAGAAAGCGATCGCCGAGGCCGTTGCTGAGTACCGCGAGTCTGACGAGCTCAAGGCCGAGGTCATCAAACTCTTCCGACAAGGGTACGACTTCTGCCTCAAACGTGTTCGGGAACACTTTATGAACATTGACTTTTCGAAGGTTGTACTCGATGAGGAAGATGACGAAGAGACAGGCGCTGACGACAGGGACGAGAACATTGTTGTTGTCGTTGACGACGTGCTGGCCACTGCAGCCGAAGGTATCTTGGAGGCCGCTGTCGACGATGTTGTAACAGATCAGCCAGCAGTGCCCGACAACGAGGAGACTCCCGTCGGCACCGATGACGTTGTCGTAGACTAGGTCCCTTGTTTGTACATGGTGCCTCGCCGCACACTGTACTCCTCTTTATGAATAAAATTTTGCAAACCTTTTGTCGTCGGTTGTACCTTGTTTGTCGTCGGTCTATCCGAGATCTCATCCTTTTGAACATTCGCTATTACCGAGGACATATAATTATACAGGCTATCGCTACTCTATCATGACGAGCTTAGCCTTTTAGTATGTCAGAATTTCATCTCAACGAGTGCCGAAGCGACCTCGTCATCAACGTTTATTACGTGTGCCTGAGCGACCACGGCTTTAGTTCACATTGTATGTCGTCTCTCAGTTCCTAACGAGTGCCTAAGCGACATCGTCCAACAAACTACGACGTCCCAGTAGCGCGTGTGCCGAAGCGACCACGCTTTCAAATCACATCAGACGTCGTCTCTCAATTCCTGACGAGTGCCTAAGTGACCTCGTCCAACAAACTACGACGTCCCAGTCACGCGTGTGCAAAAGTTGTTGCCCAGTTGACGAGCCCAGAGGGGGGGTGAATGGGTCTTTAAAAATTAATCTAGAAGATACCTGTAACTAAAAATATTCACACAAACGTTCTTCGAAGGAGGTTAGTGACTGTTAGTTTAAATATCAAACACACAAAGAAGATAATCACACAACACAAGGTTTATCCTGGTTCGGACCTCCTTTCCTTAGGAGTCCTACGTCCAGTCCCTGAGCAACAACTCAGGATTTCACTAACTAGGGTACAGTCCCCCTAAGGACGCTACAACACCCAGCTCACCTGGTCTTCCTTCACACCCGAAGGGAACAGCAACACCCTGGATACCACCAGGTCTTCCTTCACAACCGAAGGGAAACAACACCCTGGATACCACCAGGTCTTCCTTCACAACCGAAGGGAAACAACACCCTAGATACCACTAGGTCTTCCTTCACAACCGAAGGGAACAACACAAAGAGAATGAATGAAATTCAAGCCCCTAGATCAAGCTTTTGACAAGCAAGGATCTGAAGCAACTAGAACTGAGAGGAAGAGATTAAAGCTAAGCACACTCTCAGAACTACACAGGCTCTCTCAAGATTTTCACAAACTAGTGGAGAACAAAGAGTAAAAGCTAAGTGGAATGAAGTTCTTGGCTCTGGACTTCTTGCCGAAGAATTTGAATGCTTGAATACTTCAATTTTCTTTTCTTCACTTCTCTTGTATTTATTCTTCTTTTGAAATAGAGACGTTGAAGTGTCCGTTGTCTCTCTCTTGAGTAGTCGTTAGACTGAATGACACCTGGAGTCTTGGAAGCTTCCAGTCAACAGTCTTTTGATCACTTGATCACGCAAAGAGATGAGATCTTCAGAAATATCCTTTGGCTTCTATTTTGTTTAACGTTGTACCATGAAGCTAGATCAGAGGTCTGCACAAATGTCAATCTCAAATAGCAGACAGCTAAGCTGTCTCTGATGTCAGTCAACGTTAGTAGCAATAGACAAGAAAATAGTAATGCCAAACAGCTAAGTCTAAAAGACGTTATCAGAGTAGGCACGATAAAGGATGATATTGTCTGCATGCATGCAGAGATACGTTCAGATCTCATAAATGCAGAAGCGTCAGAGAGATATCTACGTGGACTTTGACTAGTCAACGCTTTTAAGATGAATAAGATATCAAGATATGAAATCGATGGCTATATGACTTATGAAATCGTTATGAATAAGTCAGATTGACCAAGTCGTTGTGAGATACAACAAATCGTTGTGTTTAATGAAGAAATCGTTGTGAAACACTTATCAAATCGTTATAGAAAGCAAATCGTTATATTCACAGAAGAAATCGTTATGGCGAGCAAGTCGTTGCGAGCTCTAAAGAAATCGTTACGGTGTCTTATAGAATCGTTGCGACAGGTAAGTCGTTACGAGCTCTAAAGAAATCGTTACGGTGACTTATAGAATCGTTGCGACAGGCAAGTCGTTACAAGCTCTAAAGAAATCGTTATGACGGGCAAGTCGTTACGAGCTCTAAAGAAATCGTTACGATGACTTATAGAATCGTTGTGACAGGCAAGTCGTTACGCTTTCTAAAGAAATCGTTGCGATCACTTACATAATCGTTATGACAGGCAAGTCGTTACGCTTTCTAAAGAAATCGTTGCGATCACTTATAGAATCGTTATGACATCGACTTGTTTGAAACATGACTTTTCAGTCTTATAAGGAAATCGTTATGATCTTTAACAGAAATCGATATGGACTTAGAGAAATATCATGTTGAAAAGATTAAAGCTTCAGAGATGTAATGTATACCTTTGTTGGCTTGTTTGACCTTGGTATTTTTTCTGTACTTAACACTTATGAAATATTCATTAGATATAATTGATAAACTCTTGTTTGGTTTTGTTAATCATCAAAAAATATATATATGTAATTAATTAAAATTACATGGGGACAGACTGATCATCAGAAGTGACCACGCCTTCAAATCACGTCGAACGTCGTCTCTCAGTTCCTGACGAGTGCCTAAGTGACCTTGTCCAGCGAACTACGACGTCCCAGTCGCGCGTGTGCCGAAGCGACCATGTCTTCAAATCACGTTGGACGTCATCTCTCAATTCCTAACGAGTGCCTAAGCAACCTCGTCCAACGAACTACGACGTCCTCGCTTAACAACCTATTCCCGTTCTGCCGGGATCAACACAATGCTCACCAGACAGCAAATGGCGATGCTATAAAGTGATTCGTCGGTTTCCTCATGGCGATGTTACAAAGCGACTTGTCCATTTTCAATCATTAAACAATTGTTATATCAAGAAAGCTAACAGAGATTCGATTTCATCGGCAAATAACAGATAATATCCCAGTTTCATAGGATAGCCGATCTGCACATTTCGTAGCTCGTCGGCCTCGCGACCGAGGTCCTCGGTCGCACAACATGAGCCTTCAGCTCAGAGCACACATTGATGGTGTTTGATACGACTAAATTACATATAGTCAGGTTGCCGACGATTACGTCTGATGGCCGACCATTAGGCCCCCGGGCTGTAGGTACGAGATCTGCCTTGTCGGGGTAACTTTATACACTTCTGGTCGGCCGCCTTTCTGACTGTAGATAATGCCCCCGGGGCTTCTCAATGTCCACACTCAGTTGAGTTCAACTAAAGGGATGTGGGGGAAAGCCGTACTGACCTTTAGTAGCATCTTCCCACAGACGGCGCCAATGTTATAGTAAGTGTAACATAGGTCGGCTCAAGCCGAGGTGACCGCTGAGGTGCTTCTCTCCGAAGAGTGAGCCGAGACGACCAAGCCGATGAATTCCATCTGAGGCGCGCTTGGCCAACGCATGACATTGGTTCCGAGCTCCCGAGCTGACCTGCAAAGCCCGCCGAGAGGCCTCGGCGGGGAGACACTCTGACGCTCTTGTCAGTCGCTAGTCGAGCAGAATGGCTTAGCATGGGGGTAGAATAACATACCTGCGGCTGTGGAGTGTCTGCCTCTTATATAGCGTATGGACACCTGTGTAACAGCTGGACGACCCCGCCGATCTCACTGGGGGTTTCTACAATTAACGTCGGATTGGAGGTTGCCAACGCCCTGCCAGGTCATCGTGACCGTGGTCTTGATAGCCGCAATTATCAGTCCCGTAATCTTCGGACCTTACCTTACCTGCCTTATCGGCGACGTGATCAACACTCCGGGGAGACCGCGATCATGCCGAACCCCACGTCGGCTACACCCGAGACGAAAGAGTTCGTGGGCCGAGCTTAAAAGATTGCCCGAGTAAAGCTGCTCGGATATCTCCGAATTGACTCGTCGGATAGTATGCTTTCTCTCGATATAAAAAGGATGTCGTCTTGTGCCGTTGATGAGGTCGGCCGAGTCCGAGGATTGAGCCGACCTGCCGGGATATCCCCGCATCAGGAAGCATAGAAAATTTGGAGAGAGAGAGAGAGAGAGAGAGAGAGAGAGAGAGAGAGAGAGTTTAGAACCAGAACCAAGGGATTTTGCTGTGTTCTATTCCCCCTTTTACTTGTGACTGTAGTACGATATATATAGGTTGTAGCTAGATTGGTGGATGGTTTCTGACGCTGTCGCTGGAGTTGTGTCTTAGGGTGTCGTTACTACTTCTAGATTTGTGAGAGAAGTTGCCATATTCTCCCCCAGATATGCATTGATTGGAGTTTATCGTGTGTTGACTTATTTTGATCACGTATTGAATATGTGTTGATCATATGTTAACGGCTTAGTTTGCGTGGAGGTCATGATCCGAATTTCTCATCATAACTCCTCACATGGATATGGACGTGACCTCCGTCCGAGCACGCGACAACGAATATAACTTGTGTTTGGTCTGCCAATGGGTTGACTTGTTATGATGCGTTGTTGTGGCTATGAACCCGACCTAGGTGTAGATGGACTATCCGTGGGAACCACAATCAACTGGGATATTCGATTAGTGTTCCAACTAATCGATTATTTAGAACATTTAATTTGTTGTCCTATTCACCCCTCTTATGGAGAGCCTCATGAGCATGACAAGCTTCTGCAGCAGCACTCACTCCCGAAGCCGCCACCGTAGTCGAGCTCCTCACCAGTGAAGAAGAGCATATCCTGGTTGGCACCTAGAATTTGAGGCATTTGATCATTATAATCTCTCTCACATTGGTCTGATTCCACTACTGTTACCACAGAAGAATAATGCTCGTCGATCATTGTGTTTTAGCTTCTCCATCCAGACGAGACATTTCTGTTGCCAACCATCATCCAAATTGTTCACTACCGAGGGAGTAGGATACGTAGATGGCTGAAAGCCGTCTACGAAAAGAACCGTCTACAAAAGATTTTGTAGACGGCTAAGAAACCGTCTAAAGAGCCGTCAACGAAAAGTCCGTCTACATAAGATACGTAGACGGTTTTTAGAAGCCGTCTACTAAAGCCTTGTATGTAGACGGCTTCCGCCATCTACGAAGAATCTTATATAGACGGCTTTCTCGCTGTCTACTTATGATAAGTAGACGGTTTTTTTGCCTTCTATATAAATATTTATAGACGGCTTAAAAACCGTCTATAAATATTTACATAGACGATTTTTAAGCCGTCTACATAAACTTATGTAGACGGTTTTTAAGCCGTCTACATAAATGGAAAGTTTTGTCATTTCAAATTTTTTATTTTTTTTATTTTTATTGTTTTTTCCTGTTAATACAAAAATCAAAACATTCATATACATAAATCATTAATACCATGCACACACAAATTGTCTAAAAATAGATCATACATAAATCATTAATACCATGCACACACAAATTATCTAAAAACACATCATAAACATATTCGAAAGAAATACAATATCTCACCAACTATAACAATCTAATCATCATCATCATAATTATCAGTAGACTCGTCACTCCCCTCACACTCAAGCTCAGGCCCAGGACGAGACACATGTGATAGCTGAGCAGCAAATTGATGCATGAAGGCTCTCATCTCTGACATCTGACTACGCATATTCTCTATCTCTTGGCGATCCCTGCTCCTCTCTGCACACAACTCCTCTAACTCCTGGCGATCCCTGCTCCTCTCTGCACACAGCTCCTCCATCTTTTTGTTTTGATCCTGCAACTGCTGCTGCAACTGCTGCACCTGAGTGTGGTAGCCGCCTGAGGAGCTCGATCCCTCTCCCCTCCCGTACCAAGTGCGGAGCGTCTCAGCCTTACCCGCACAACGAACACGGCCAGACCTGTCTCGTCCCATGACAGCTATGAAGGCATCCTCGACTAAAACAGGAGCGGCATCATCACTCTGGAGGGAAGGAGTCGTCATCTATGTCATCCTCTCCTACAATTAAAAAAATATTTCATTAACAAAAAATAAAAAATTATAAACTAATTTATTAAAAATAATTTATCTAAGACCGATACACTTACAAAAATATCTGAAATCAGTCTGAAGATATGACATGCTAATTTTCTTCCTTAAAAAAATTTATTGTATTTCAGACATGCTAATTTTCTCCCCCTTTTTGTCATTGAGCAAAAAGACAATCTGAGAAAAAGAAAGAAGAGAGAAAGAGAATAGGATTACACAAAGAAGGACATTTCATTAACTTTGTGGAGGTGCAGGTAAATAGAAGGCAGGAGACAAAAGAGAGGCAAAATGGGAGATGGTTTCCCATGCCTGTGCTTCCTGCTCTTCAAAATGAGTTTTGAAGACTCCAAAAGATACAGAGTAGGATGGTCCCATGGTGGAAGCCATCCTTTTGAGATGAAGATCTAGGTGCTGATAGAGAAGATCAGCATATGCATTCTTGTCCATGTTCATCTTGAGGAATCGACGAGTCCCAAAGCTGGCACAAGTGAGGAATTGGTCCATGGTCACAGGATAGTGGTTGTGGTTATCTCTGAGAGCCTTGTGCATAGCCACATACACTTTGTATCTTTCCTCCCAGACTTTGAAAGGGTCATCAACAAGATGAATGGAGTTCATATCTAGGAAAGTAGCTGGAGAAATGGCTGGTTTGCCTTCCCTGGCCTGAGCTTCATTGATTTCAAACATCTGCTGAGCTGACAAGGGGTAGAACTTGACCATTCTGAGGATGTCAGCCTTTCACATTCAGACAGAATGTGGGCTAGAACTTCAGCACTTACATGCCCCTGGTGATATTCCCTAAATAGGAATCTAGGAAAAGCAACCAGGCAGCCTTTCTGTACTTTAATTCTGCCCATTACTCTGGCAAAACGCTCAAAGATGATGGATCCTACAGAGGATTCCATGACAAGGAAATGGATTGGAGGAAGGGCTATCTCGTCAGGTACTTGGAGGGTAGCAAAATCTACCTGAACATCTGAAGTTTGAGAGATATCCGGAGTTAGAGCAGAAATGGCCTTTCTGAATTGGCTGAGCTGAACCTCTGTAAGTCTATGAACATATCTGTAGTTGTTGAATAGCATGAAATGCCTGATCATTTTGATTTCCTTTTGAATGTAGGGTGCCCAAAGTTCCCTATGATATATCCTGAACCACTCTGATAAGGTCAGGGAGTGGTCCCTTGGAGGGAATCTAGCAGATTTGGCAACAACAAATTTCTTGAAGAGATCCTTGTGACCTTTGCCCCACTGCTCTTCAGTTTTGGAGTGGGCAAGAGAGAAGATTTAGGATTTTTCGGATTTTGAAAGAGAAGTGTAGGGTAGAATGGTGTTCAAATGATCTGAAAGATTTTGAAAGGGAAGGTTAATGATAGTGGCAAAAACAACTTTGGAAATGTATTCTCTATACAGTGGGTTATTTTTGTTGTCCACTGTGAGAGAGAACCACAAAGGTGGGTATTTGGGTTCAGAGGAAAGGGAGGAAGTAGAAGTAAGCTTCCTCTTCTTGGGGGCAGGACTAGAAGGGTCTGCCCTATGAACATGTTCACCAACCTTCAACACAGACCTGAGGATCCCTTCATCAAACTCATCCTTTATTTGTTCCATAAAGGGAGAGTTAAGTTGGCCTCTTTCAGGTATGATAGTGATGAAAGAGGGTGGAGGAGTAGGATGAAGAAAAAAGTGGGAAGTAGTAGGGAGGTCATCAACTGGTCCAAGGGAGGGACCAGAGGAGGAGGAGCAGGCGCCAACTGAGGATGCTGGAGGGGCCTCATGTATAGGAGAAGGAGAAGGAATGGAAGTAGAGGAGGCAGGAGATGAGGTGGACTGAAATGGTGCTGGAGAGGAAATTGGTCTAGATTGAGGCTTCTTGAATGTTTGAGGAGCAGGAGGTGCTGTAGGAGCTGAGGGTGGAGTTGGAGGAATAGGTGTGTGAGAGGTGTTGGAAATCGTCTTGGGGCATCTTATGCGCAGCGGAAGTAAAACAAAAATCGATTTCCATCTATGTACTTGATCGGGCTATGATGTACGGTGCATGTAAACATACATACAAATAAGGTGTGAGACAATCTCACCTAGGGGAGATCGTATATCCCCTGAAGCGCAGAACTAGTCCTTGTTTGAAGGAGCTCTCGCGAGACTCCCTCTAGCGGTATCCACACAGTGGATGATCGGCGATGACGATGACCCCTCCTACACCTGTGGTGCCACTCCTCCTAGTCGTGCAACGCCACACAGCGGCCAATAGCAGCAAGTAGCAGCAACAACAAGAGGGGTCGGCCCTCTTAGATCTCCTCTTGCTTAGGGAGAGCACAGGAGGGAGAGATGGGAAGGGGGGATGAAGAAGGTGGTTTCTCTTCACAAGCTCTAGCCTATGAATTTCAAAGAGAACCCCTTCTATTTATAGAGAGCCAAAAAAGACACCTCATCAGGGACACCTCATCATGTCATGATGACAAGGGACACCTCACAGGGACACCTCACCATGTCATGATGACAAGAGGGACACCTTGCAAGGACACCTCGTCATGTAATCATGACAAGGGACACCTCGCAGGGACACCTCACCATGTCATGATGACAAGAGGGACACCTTGCAAGGACACCTCGTCATGTAATCATGACAAGGGACACCTCGCAGGGACACCTCATCATGTTATGATGACAAGAGGGACACCTCACAGGGACACCTCATCATGTAATCATGACAAGGGACACCTCGCAGGGACACCTCATCATGTCATCATGGGTAATGATGAGGTGTCCTCCTTCTAGAAGGGGGTGAGGTGGCATGATCCTGGTATACTCCCTTAATGGATCCTTGTCAAGGTTACTTACCCAATAGGTCCATAATGGGTTAAATAAGGCTTATTAGATAACTTTTATCCAATCCTCTATTCATCGCGTTATCCACTTATGTGTGTGACCCTCTAGGCCCAATATCGAACTGGCCGTGAGTTGTACTCGTCAGAACTCCTTCTGACTTAGTGAATTATTATCTCCATAATAATTCACTCAACTCATCGATTATGAACATACTAGGCCACTATGCCATAATCCCCAGACGATACGAGTGATCAAATCCATTGGACCTGTTTGCCCACAGTTACCGTGTATCTTTAGTCCCTCATCCGTCTATTATCCCAGAGACCGTATATTAGGCATGGTGTTGTCAGGCCTATATGGAATCTGTTAAAGTCAAACTCTTATCGGATTCTCCCGGAGAACTCCTTCTCACTAAATCCAATTGACCCTGGCTAGGGATTTGTCTGAGTAAGACAATATGGGATATTCCTCTCACGATACCGAGAGTGGATGATCCTTTATTAACACATAATTGCCTTCGTAAGGTTGGCTACCATTCCCAATGACTGGCTATACTAGACCTGGAACATCCAGACCTATAAATCCAGTATCAAAGAATGGAGTACTCAAACAAGATATCTTTAGTGTCTCAAGTCTAAGGACCAGTTACACAACTGAGACTACGGAATTGCTAGCTGACAATCAGGTATCATTAAGCATATAGCATTCCGAGAACGGATCATTCAGTGAACTCATCCTCTAATAAGCACCTGCACTATATCCCTAGTGTCTCCACACAAGCAGCTATGAGAACAGCTGCTTCCATCATATGGACATGTATATGGCACACCAGTCTTTCCGGTCATCTCAATGTCCTTCTTGAGTAACCTACGACTAGGAATATTTAGGACATGTGTTTAAAGAGAATCGACCTCATTATCATGATCTCATCATGATCCAATTCTCATTGCACAGATCCATGGACATCACAGTATACAAACGCATGGAATATACAGTGAGAAAATACCATTATAATATTACCAAAAGAGATTGTACATAATTACAAGTGCCATCACTCACGTGAATTGGCTTGCAGAGCACCTATAACTAGCAATCTCCCACTTGACCTAAAACCAATCACCTACATGTTGATTCCCATCAGACCTCGGTGTCGCTCAAAAACAATTTGAGTCAAAGGCTTTGTCAGTGGATCCGCAATGTTATCATCGGATGAAACTCTTTTTACTACTACATCACCACGGGCTACAATCTCTCTGATCAAGTGGAACCTCCTTAGAACGTGCTTAGACTTCTGATGAGACCTAGGTTCCTTTGCTTGAGCAATCGCCCCGTTGTTGTCGCATAACAATGAAATTGGCTCTTCATGGCCAAACACCACTCCTAAATCTGTGATGAACTTCTTCATCCAGACAGCTTCCTTTGCTGCTTCTGAAGCAGCAATATACTCCGCCTCGGTAGATGAGTCAACAGTAGTCTCTTGCTTGGAACTCTTCCAGCTTACTGCTGCTCCATTCAAGGTAAAAACATAGCCTGAGTTAGACTTACTATCATCGATATCAGACTGGAAACTTGAGTCTGTGTAGCCTTCAACCTTGAGGCTACCTCCTCCATATACTAGTAAAAGATCCTTAGTCCTTCTTAAGTACTTAAGGATACACTTTACTGCCTTCCAGTGTTCCAAACCTGGATCTGCCTGATACCTGCTCGTAACACTTAGAGCATGCGCTATATCAGGTCTGGTACATAACATTGCATACATGATAGATCCTATAGCAGACGCATAAGGTATTCTATCCATGTATGCCCTTTCTTCTAGAGTATTTGGAGACATACTCTTAGAAAGAGAAATTCCATGTCTCAGTGGTATGAGACCTCTTTTGGAATTTTCCATGCCAAATCTTTTGACTATGGTGTCTATGTACATGGACTGGGACAAGCCAAGCATCCTCTTAGATCTATCTCTATAGATCCGGATCCCCAAAATGTAGGATGCTTCCCCTAAGTCCTTCATAGAGAAGTTCTTTGATAACCAAGTCTTAACTGTGGATAGCATTCCAATATCATTTCCAATGATGAGAAGGTCATCCACATACAACACCAAAAAAATGATAACACTCCCACTTACCTTCCTATATACACAAGGCTCATCTTCGTTCTTAACGAAGTCATAAGATCTGATTACCTCATTAAATCTTATGTTCTAACTTCGGGAAGCTTGCTTTAGTCCATAAATAGACTTAAGCAACTTGCACACCTTATCTGGAATTTTCTCGGAAACGAATCCATCAGGCTGTATCATATACACCTCTTCCTCGAGGTTGCCATTGAGGAATGCAGTTTTTACATCCATCTGCCAGATCTCATAATCATGGTATGCTGCAATAGCCAATAAAATTCTGATAGATTTTAGCATGGCGACGGGCGAAAAGGTTTCGTCATAGTCAATACCTTGCCTTTGACGATATCCTTTTGCCACAAGCCTTGCCTTAAAGGTCTCTACCTTTCCATCTACTCCAATCTTCTTCTTAAGATCCATTTGCACCCAATGGGTACAATACCCTCAGGTGCATCAACTAGGTTCCAAACCTGGTTGGAGTACATGGAATCCATCTCAGAATTCATGGCCTCTTGCCATTTCCTGGAGTCTATGCTCATAATAGCCTCCTCGTAGGTTTGAGGATCAATATCCTCGGAGTCTTGTCCCTTGATATGTCCCACATATCTTTCAGGAGGGATAGGAACTCTACTTGACCTACGTAAATTTGGAATTTGTGTGATAGGTACTTGAACAGACTCTTCTTGCAGAATGGTGCTTGAGCCAGGTTCCCCAACCTCACTCAATTCTATCACACTCCCACTATTTCCACCAAGAATGTGTTCCTTCTCAAGAAACACTGCTCTCTTGGCAACAAAGACCTTTTGGTCCTCGGGGTGATAGAAATAATACCCACAAGTTTCCTTGGGGTATCCCACGAATATGCACCGTTCTGACCTTGATTCCAATTTATCAGGATTGTGTCTCTTAACGTGGGTAGGGCAGCCCCAAATCTTAATAACTTTAAGATCGGGCTTCTTCCCTTTCCATATCTCATATGGAGTAGACACTACCGTCTTAGTTGGAACTCTGTTCAGAAGGTAAGCTGCGGTTTGTAGGGCATATCCCCAGAATGACATGGGTAGGTTGGCAAAACTCATCATGGATCGCACCATATCCAACAGTGTGCGATTCCTCCTTTCCGATACACCATTGAGCTGAGGTGTATGAGGAGGAGTCCATTGGGATAGAATCCCATGGTCCTTTAGAAATTGGGTGAACTCTGTACTCAAGTATCTCCTCCTCGATCTGAACGAAGAATCTTAATACTCTTTCTAGTCTGATTTTCTACTTCATTCTTATATTCTTTGAATTTTTCAAAGGCCTCAGACTTGTACTTCATTAAGTACACATGTCCATACCTTGAGAAGTCATCAGTGAATGTAATGAAGTAAGAATATCCTCCTCTGGCATGTATGGACATAGGTCCACATACATCAGTATGTATGAGTTCTAGTAACTCAGAAGCTCTCTCTCCAGTTCCACTAAATGAAGAGTTGGTCAACTTTCCTTGAAGGCAAGATTCACAGGTTGCATATGATTCATAATCAAATGGGTCTAAATATCCATCCTTTAACAACCTTTGAATTCTACCCTCATGGATATGACCAAGCCTACAATGCCATAGGTAAGCCTCGTTCACCTCATCTCTCTTTCTTTTAGACGTACTAACATTCATGATATGTGAAGCAACATCTAATGTAAACAAACCATTGAACAATGTTCCTTTACTAATGATCTCATCATCCAAAATCAGTGAACAACCATTGTTCTCAAAAACAAACTTATATCCATTTTTAGTCAAACATGAAATGGAAATGATGTTTTTGATGATAGAAGGAACAAAGTAACATTTATCCAACACAAGTGTGGCTCCACGAGGTAGTAATAGGTTGACTTCGCCGATAGCAATAGCAGCAACTTTTGCACCATTCCCCATTCTTAAGTCAACCTCACCCTTTGCCAGTCTCCTACACTTTGCCAGAACCTGCAACGAATTGCAAATATGAGATGCACATGCGGTATCTAATACCCATGCATTATCATAATTTTCTGACAAATGGAGATCAATCATGAATATACCTGAAGCTTCTCCAAGCTTCTTCTTTGCCTTTTCTGCAAGGTATTCCTTGCAGTTCCTCTTCCAATGCCCATCCTTGCCACAGTGGAAGCACTTTCCTTTATCCTTGGCCGAGTCTTTCTTGGCAACCTTTGCCTTGCCCGCTTTATTGCCTTTGCTTTTGCCCTTCTTAAGGGTCTTCCGTGCCTTCCTCTTCTTGTTGATTTCATCAACATGGAGAACTGGCTTCTCCTTCTTAATGGAACCCTCAGCTTCCCTCAACATATTAAGGAGCTCAGGTAGGGTTGCCACTATTTTGTTCATATTGAAATTCATAATGAACTGTGAAAAGGAATCTGGAAGGGATTGAAGTATTAGATCCACGCACAGGTCATCCTCGAGGAGAAGTCCTAGACCTGTGAGCTTCTCGATCCACTCAATCATCTTCAGGACATGGTTCTGAACCGATGCCCCTTCTGTCATCCTCATCCTGAACAGGCTCTTTGATATCTCATATCTTTGAGTCCGTCCTTGCTCCTCAAACAAGGTGCGAAGATGCAGCATGATGGATTGAGCTTCCATCTTTTCATGCTGTCTTTGCAGCTCGGGAGTCATAGAGGCTAACATATAACATTGAGCAAGAACCGAGTCCTCCTTATACTTCTTATAGTGAGAAATAACTTCCTCACTAGTCCCTTCCACTGGCTCGGCCACGATCTCATCGAGGACATACGCAATTTTCTCCGCCGTAAGAACAATTCTCAGGTTCCGAAGCCAATCAGTGTAGTTAGGACCAGTGAGACGATTGGCATCTAATATGCTACGGAGTGGGTTTGCAAGCGACATTTTTCTGAAAAATAAAGATGTAGCAGAAATAAATAACATGCAGACTTTTAGATTTGTAGAAAATTAAGACATGGATTTTTATCTCAATTTTATCCCACTATTTTCTCGCAAGACACATGACACCCTCTAGCATGTGAATTGGAAGTTTCCGGCAAACTCCTAGTGGGGATCGGGATCCAATTTGGCATCTTGACATGACCTCGAGGGACTCGACCAATCATACCAAGCCCAAATGGTAGGCAACTCTTGTCAATCACAACTCTTGTGATTCCTGTCATAATTTGGCCTCCAAATCACCATGGCCCAGAGGGACTCCGCCAACCATGATGTTTGGTTAAGTCAACACCATCATTACAGATGAGTTTGATTCGGTGATATGCTCCCGAGGGACTCGGCCAAGCATACCATGTCCTCAAGTCACCGGTAACATCTCCATGTCGTAGGGTAGATATCAAATCCCAATATAGGTGAGCCCGGAGTGACTCCGCCAACCCATTCTATATCAAGAAAAGACGTTGCCCTATAATGATGGAAGGCCACGTGAGTCAATCTTATTGATACACGCTTGCCGACTTAATATATTAAAAGCAGAGGGGTTTTTATTTTATTTGAGTGGTCTCGTAGCTAAATAATACACGTCCCACACATATATTTAGCATATACTTACATCGCATGCAAATATGTACCTAGTAGGTGCGGAAAATAATATAAATCATATATATAAATAACCACACCGGATGATCATGGACCAAATTCTAGCGTGATCAAGCCTGAGCCAAAAGACTTGATCACTAAGCCCTATGTGTGTTCCCAACGCATCCCATGCACGGTGTTCATCCTCCTCTTTGTCATTAGCTCCGTCGGTGATTCCACGCTTCCGTCGTACCTCCGAGAGTGATTTCAAATAATTACAATAATTACAAATGACTATAGGCACGCAGACCCAAAAATGTACATTTAATCAATTAAGAAACCTTGATCATATCAAGGGGAATTACACCATTGGGAGAGGTAGAAATACACAACGATTTTAATGAGAAAGAGAAGGGGGCTCGCAGACCCCAATGAATCACCATCCACACATAGGTCCATGATCATCCGCCCACAATATACACATCACATGGATATATATAAGCTACTAGAAATTAATTAAACACTTTAAATAATAAAACTATTAGATTAACTCTTAATCTAATACATGGATTAACTCTTAATCAATCTGAATCGATCAAAATATCAAAACACGAACATCATAGCCTAACCTTGGCTCTGATACCACTGTTGGAAATCGACTTGGGGCATCACATGCGCAGCGGAAGTAAAACAAAAAATCGATTTCCATCTATGTACTTGATCGGGCTATGATGTACGGTGCATGTAAACATACATACAAATAAGGCGTGAGACAATCTCACCTAGGGGAGATCGTATATCCCCTGAAGCGCAGAACTAGTCCTTGTTTGAAGGAGCTCTCGCGAGACTCCCTCTAGCGGTATCCACACAGTGGATGATCGGCGATGACGATGACCCCTCCTACACCGGTGGTGCCACTCCTCCTAGTCGTGCAACGCCACACATCGGCCAATAGCAGCAAGTAGCAGCAACAACAAGAGGGGTCGGCCCTCTTAGATCTCCTCTTGCTTGGGAGAGCACAGGAGGGAGAGATGGGAAGGGGGGATGAAGAAGGTGGTTTCTCTTCACAAGCTCTAGCCTATGAATTTCAAAGAGAACCCCTTCTATTTATAGAGAGCCAAAAAGGACACCTCATCAGGGACACCTCATCATGTCATGATGACAAGGGACACCTCACAGGGACACCTCACCATGTCATGATGACAAGAGGGACACCTTGCAAGGACACCTCGTCATGTAATCATGACAAGGGACACCTCGCAGGGACACCTCACCATGTCATGATGACAAGAGGGACACCTTGCAGGACACCTCGTCATGTAATCATGACAAGGGACACCTCGCAGGGACACCTCACATGTTATGATGACAAGAGGGACACCTCACAGGGACACCTCATCATGTAATCATGACAAGGGACACCTCGCAGGGACACCTCATCATGTCATCATGGGTAATGATGAGGTGTCCTCCTTCTAGAAGGGGTGAGGTGGCATGATCCTGGTATGCTCCCTTAATGGATCCTTGTCAAGGTTACTTACCCAATAGGTCCATAATGGGTTAAATAAGGCTTATTAGATAACTTTTATCCAATCCTCTATTCATCGCGTTATCCACCTTATGTGTGTGACCCTCTAGGCCTAATATCGAACTGGCCGTGAGTTGTACTCGTCAGAACTCCTTCTGACTTAGTGAATTATTATCTCCATAATAATTCACTCAACTCATCGATTATGAACATACTAGGCCACTATGCCATAATCCCCAGACGATACGAGTGATCAAATCCATTGGACCTGTCTGCCCACAGTTACCGTGTATCTTTAGTCCCTCATCCGTCTATTATCCCAGAGACCGTATATTAGGCATGGTGTTGTCAGGCCTATACGGAATCTGTTAAAGTCAAACTCTTATCGGATTCTCCCGGAGAACTCCTTCTCACTAAATCCAATTGACCCTGGCCAGGGATTTGTCTGAGTAAGACAATATGGGATATTCCTCTCACGATACCGAGAGTGGATGATCCTTTATTAACACATAATTGCCTTCGTAAGGTTGGCTACCATTCCCAATGACTGGCTATACTAGACCTGGAACATCCAGACCTATAAATCCAGTATCAAAGAATGGAGTACTCAAACAAGATATCTTTAGTGTCTCAAGTCTAAGGACCAGTTACACAACTGAGACTACGGAATTGCTAGCTGACAATCAGGTATCATTAAGCATATAGCATTCCGAGAACGGATCATTCAGTGAACTCATCCTCTAATAAGCACCTGCACTATATCCCTAGTGTCTCCACACAAGCAGCTATGAGAACAGCTGCTTCCATCATATGGACAGGTATATGGCACACCAGTCTTTCCGGTCATCTCAATGTCCTTCTTGAGTAACCTACGACTAGGAATATTTAGGACATGTGTTTAAAGAGAATCGACCTCATTATCATGATCTCATCATGATCCAATTCCATTGCACAGATCCATGGACATCACAGTATACAAACGCATGGAATATACAGTGAGAAAATACCATTATAATATTACCAAAAGAGATTGTACATAATTACAAGTGCCATCACTCACGTGAATTGGCTTGCAGGGCACCTATAACTAGCAAGAGGGAGAAGAGGGAGCTGGGGGCTTGGGTGCCAAGAACTCTTCTGCCTCTTTCTGCACAGACTCACTCTCCAATGGCCCTGATGGCCCTGACCCTTGCTCAGATGGCCCTGGAGGCCCTTCAACCTGATCAGCTGGCCCTGTTGGCCCTGCCTCTTCTGGTGCTGCTGCTGCTTCTGGAGCTGGCCCTGATGGCCCAGACACATTTTCTCTAGGCTCCTGAGCTGTTGGAGGAGGAGGAGCTTGAACTCCAACTGCCTTAATAATATCCGAGAGCATGCCTTTCATGCTACTCATCTCCTTATTAAACCATTTCATAGCATTTCTGATTTGACCTAACTCTTTGTTGGCTGAAGCTTGGCTCAGAAATATAGAATTTACACCTGACTGGAGAGAACATAATAGCTCACCTTGCACATTCAGCCTTTCAATCACTGGCTTCAAATTTATAACAATTTTCTGTTTGACCTGCTTATCAAAAGGTGTATCAGCCAGGAGAGGAACTTCAGAGGCAAATTCTTTTCCTTTCTTCTTGCCTTGTTTTGCTGGAGGAGGTTGATCATCATCTGAGCTCGAAGAGCTTGCGGACTCTCCTTCTCTGTCATCCAAATTTGGAGAATCTTTATGCCTTTCCTCCTGACCATCAACAACTGGAGTTGCTTCTACTGAACCTTCTTTTGATAGCTCCCCCTCAATAGGAGCATCTTCTTCATTTGATACTTGCTCCCCCTGAATGGGAGCATCCGTCATCACAGAGTCACCCTGAGTAGCTGGGTGCTCTAGCTCTACTGGAACATCTTCCATTGGTTCATCAATGTGGCCTGATGCCATAGCCTCTTCAGCAACTCTGCCACTAGTTTCTGGAGCACTAGTGGTGGAAGGAATCGAATCAATAATATCTGAGAGAATATATGCAACGACAGTTGAGGGTAGTGGGTCCTCAACTGAAATAATATCCTCTGGCAGAATATCCTCAATTCTCCTCTCTGCAAAATTTAGAGCTAATTCTTCTGGAAATTCTGAATCTCCTACTGATACTCTTTCTTCTTCTACTGTAATTTCAGGCTGAACTTCTGCTATAGAGGGGCCTGATGATTCTGCTGCTCCAACTGCTGGAACTGAAACCGACTCCACTGGTAATTCTGGAATCATAGCCGCTGATCCCATTTCCTGATGAACAACTGAGGCGTCGTCAATGATGGCTTCGCCTTCAGCAACTGAAGCCTTGGACCAGACACCATTTTCCACAGAGAAGCCACTCTTCTTCAGGTTCCTGGACCTGATTGCTTGGCCCATTTTCTCTACAACTGCCCCAGAAAGATCAACACCGAAGTGTTTGAAGATCTTAGTAGTAGGTGGGCATAGGGCAGGGACACATTTAACTTGCTTTTGGTGTCCCAAATCTGATCACTGGCAAATTTTATTCTTTCCATCATCACTGCGGCCAAATTTATCTCCTTATTTTAAATGGCCCAATACATCATGTCAGAGTCGGCCTTTGTGCAAGATGAAAATGTTGCACTTCTGGGAACTAAGATTTGACATACATAAAATGAAGGAGGCGTTGAAAGCAGTTAGTTGATTTATATCAAGCTTGACATCCCTTAGCTTGAAGTTCGGCCCTACAATTCCCAAACCTTTCACTTGGGCGTCCACAGTGTGAACCCCACTAAACCCGGAAGTCTTCACATCAAACAACATCTTCAGCAACTCAGGGTCTATTCTAATCAGGGTTCCCTTTACTGAAGAAACTAGGGACCCATCTTCCTCTGTTCTCAAACACACGAAGAATGCTTTTACCAGGTCCGGATAACTAACCTCGAAAAGGTGGTAACTTCCGTCCACTACATCTGATTGATCAATTCTACCACGCTGCTCATTCCATTTTTCCTCAGATTAGCAACATCGACTTCTTTATTGCCACAGAGCTTCGTCTTCACAAAGGTAAACCTCTCCTGCTGCTCAGGAGTGAGAAACTCGGCGCTGTAGCCACCCAAACTGCCGGCGATGACTGGTGCGGCGATGGATTCAGGTGGGAAAGTCTCTGGAGGGTTGAAACGGAAGGAGAAGAGAAGGAATCCTCAAGAAATTTTGCGGGAAAGAGGAGGAAGGTTCAAATTTGCAGAGGGTTGAGATATGAGTTGTTAGGGCATCGCTCATGCGACAGGATGAAAAAAAGGGAAAGGTAGACGAAGAGATACGAATCGTTCTTTCATTGATTTTATGAATAAATTAATGCGTTGTGGAAAGTGAGGCGCCAGAAGAAGACAAAAGAGTTTGACTATTCAAATCGACTTCAATGAGAGAGCGGTTACAAAGGATAATTTGAATTTCTTTTGCTTAAAGCCATGGAGGGAAAAATTACTTAATTCTGAAATTTAATGTGCCAGTTGTAAACAAATTTTTTTTCACAAATTGCACATGCCTAATTCCCTTCTAAGAGATGTGAATCTCTCCTCGGGTAAGGCTTTTATGAAATGTCTGCTAACTGACCATTTATATCAATAAAGATATTTCAATATTGCCATTTGCTACATGATCACGAATAAAATGATATCTAACATCAATATGCTTGGTCCTTGAATGTTGAACTGGATTCTTGGTGAGATTTATGGCACTGGTGTTGTCACACAACAGTGGGATGGATTTGATGTTTAATCCGAAATCTTCAAGTTGTTGCTTTATCCATAAGAGTTGTGTACAGCAATTTCCAGCAGCTACGTACTCAGCTTCAGCAGTAGATAGTGCCACTGAATTTTGTTTCTTTGAAGACCAAGATATTAAACATCCTACAAGAAATTGACAACACCACTGTGCTTTTTCTATCTAATTTGCATCCAGCATAGTCAGCATCAGAGTAACCTACTAAGTTAATTTCACAATGTTTGGATACCATAGACCCAAGTCATGAGTTCTTGCTAAATATCTAAATATTCTTTTCACAGAAATTAAATGTGATTCTTTAGGATCTGCTTGATACCTAGCACACATGCGTACACTGAATAAAATATCAGGTCTACTAGCTGTTAAATAAAGGAGTGAACCTATCATACCTCTGTAGATCTTTTAATCTACTTTCTTACTATCTTTGTCACTGTCCATCCTTGTTGATGTGCTCATCGGTGTTGACAGTGGCTTGGTATTTTGGAATCCAAATTTCTTTAAGAGTTCTTTTGTGTACTTTGCTTGACAGATGTGAGTTCCTTCCTTTCCTTGTTTGATTTGTAGTCCAAGGAAATAATTAAGTTCTCCCATCATGCTCATTTCAAATTCTCCCTGCATCAACTTTTCAAAGTACTTGCAAAGGGATTCATCAGTAGACCCAAAGATAATATCATCTACATAAATTTGGACTAATAGAATGTGTTTGACCTTTGACTTTATGAAAAGAGTACTATCTACTTGACCTCTACTGAATCCATGGTTTAAAAGAAAAGAACTAAGCCTTTCATACCAGCCTCTAGGTGCTTGCTTTAAACCATATAATGCCTTGTGAAGTTTGAAAACATGATTAGGAAATTCTGTGTCATCAAAACCCAGGGGTTGTTCCACATAAACTTCCTGTAACACCCCGGCCCCCTTGGGCCCTTGGCCCCGTCCTCTGGGTCGCGGCAGGGCGACTGTCGCGACGTGGTTCCGATCGTGAGCAATGTCTGGTTCTGCTTCATATTGCGACAGGGGGTATGTCGCCTTCCCATAGCCTATGTCGCCTTCCCATCGCGTCATCCCAGACGTCGTCTGACAGACGTGACGGGCGTCCCTTGTGTCAGTACGGCTCTGGCGGTGTCGGGTGAACGCGACAAGATGGCTGTCGCCTTCACTTTTCGAATTACGAGATTTGACCGTTGTCAGTGGAATTGCGACAGGGGGTATGTCGCCTTCTTGAAGGCGACACACCCACTGTCGCCTTCTCGTCCTGTGGCGACAGGGTGGTATGTCGCCTTCACAGGATCCGGCTTAAAGCCGGGCTCCCGAGCCCTTCCCCTCTCGCGCCTCTCTTTCTCTCGCCCTCTCGGAGCTTCCGGTGTTTTGGGGTGCCTCCCCCGCGTTGAGGCGGCCGTGCTGGAGGGTGTCGCTCTGTTCGTGCAGGGGTCTTGTTCGTGCCGTGCGGCGCGAGGAGGAAACGGCTAAACCTACGAGAAGGCCCCACGGGTGCGTTCTTCGCGTGGAGGTAGGGACGCCCGATCTTCTCGCCCTAAGCATGCTCCCCTTCCCCTTCGTGACGTAGTTTTCTTGTGGTTCGGGGTTGGGAGTGTGAGAACTCCATGCTCGTGTGAGTGAGGGTTCCTCCGAGCGTAGAATCCTGTTCTTGGGGTATTCGAGGGTGGTTTGTATGTTTTATGGCTTTCTAGCATGATAAGCATGCTCCCCTCCCCCGTGTGTAGTGTTTTCCCGTTTCGGGAGGTTCCCGGAAGAAGAATCTCCGGAACCCCGACTGGCTTGAAGACGACACACCCTGTGTCGCCACCTGTCTGGTAAGGCGACCACCCTGTGTCGCCTTCTGACTGGTAAGCGACAGGGCCTATGTCGCCTTCTCATTCCAGAGACAGGTTGTGCTTCCGCCACTTCCGTTTTCGCTTTACTGTACCCGTGGGACCTGTGCTAGTAGTTCCCTAGTCGGTCTCACACTAGTCGTTCGCCGGTGCGCGGCACTTGAGGGCTTGTCCCGTGCGAGAGGTTGTACCGTTAACTGGGACCCCCGTCCTCGGGAGCCTGTTGAGGGAGTACTCGGGCTACGAGTGTGCTCGAGTTGGCAGCCACCTAGGCGGACTCTGGAGGGAGGGGAAAACGGTGGTTTAGGACAGTGGCGTGTGAGTCGCTTGCAGAGCTCTCGTGGTTGGTCTGGGACGCCGAGGACAGTTTGGAGTTCTACCCGGCGCAGGCCAGCCAGTCCTTCTTCTCACCGCCTCGTCCTCACGGCCCCGGAACCGTTTGGAGAGGTCAGGCGTGGGACGTAGTCCGGCCAGACTACAGCGGTTACTGTTGTGGTGCTTGTGTCCTACCTCGCTCTGACGAGATGCGAGGGCCAGGACCTAGGTCGAGGATAAGACGTCGGGACGCGCCTGACCGTTTGGACTAGTGGTGGTGCTTTCCGTAGTGTGTTCTCTGTCCAGCGGAGTCCCCTCGTCTGTGTTTACTAGCCGTGTGGGGTCACGACAAGCAGTCGTACGAGTTTCCGACCGAGAGTACTTTCCGTACCGTGTTAGCTTTAGCTTCGCGTTCCGCACTTCTTTTGTAGGTAGGAAATATATAAACTGCCGTCTTTCCTTTATTAATAGTTGTATATGTTCCTCTGCCTGTTTAGAGCCAGTAGAGATTGGTAGTCCCTACTGAGCTTCTGTTGTGAGCTCATCCCTCTGTTTTCCAGGTGAGTCTTCCCAGCAGCGGCAGGGCGCGCGTCGGGCGGAGGAGACGAGGCGGAAGTCTTGGTCCCCGTAGCTAGCAGTGGTTCCCCTCTCAGTGTACGTCACCCTCGGGGTATGCCCCTAAGGACTTGTCTCTCCCCTTTCCTTACTGTACTAGTGTGCATGCGTTGGGACTGTACTTAGAGCGGTACGCAGCGGTCGCTCTACTTTCCTGTTTTCCGCTTGTACGCTTCTAGCTCAGCAGTTGACATTTACTTCCGTTACATATCCTGTCAGACGCGTTTTATAGCCCTTCCGGGTCCCCGGATCCGTGCTCTACTTTCCTGTTTTCCCGCTTGTACGCTGCTAGCTCAGCAGTTGACTTTACTTCCGTTACATATCCTGTCAGACGCGTGTTATAGCCCTTCCGGGTCCCCCGATCCGTAGGCGGATCGCGAAAATCGGGTCCTCGGCGTGGGCCGAGGGTTGGGTTCTCGGGTCGTTACACTCCTCTTTTATAAAACCATTTAAAATGCAGATTTAACATCCATTTGAAATAATGTATTGAAATCAATGCCTTCCTCTTGAGAATAGCCTTGAGCTACCAATCTGGCCTTGTTTCTTAAGATGCACCAGTTCATCCGTTTATTTCTGAACACCCATTTGGTGCAATGACTGGATGGTCTGATGGTCTAGGAAGTGACCATACTTGGTTTCTCTTGAATTGATTTAATTCATCTTGCATGGCTACTATCCAAGATTCATCAGAGAGAGCTTCATTGACTGTCCTAGGCTCTATTTGAGAACAAAAGCTAGGTAATCACAGGAATACATTACCTCTGTTCTTACCCCTATGGATGGATCACACCAATAATATCTCAAGTGGGTGATCTTTCTTGTATCTCCACTCCTTTGGAAGATTTTCATGAGTAAGTTCTTCTTGTTGAAGGTCTTCCAGAGGTGGATCATCCTTGTCCTCAATTGATGAGTCTTTTAGTTTCTTGGACTGAGTCTTTTAGTTTCTGGACAGTTCATCTGTTTCCTCATTATCACTATCTACTTCCTTTCTCAAGGAAGGTTTAGTTTCATAAAAAATAATTGTACAGACTGTTCAATCAATAAAGTACGTTTGTTAAATACTCTATAGCCTTTGGTTTAGAGGTGTACCCCATAAGATGCCTTCATCTGATTTGGCATCCAACTTATCAATGTCCCTTTTTTCATTGTTGTGAATGAAGCAAGGACATCCAAAAGTCCTGAAGTGGCTGATCTTTGGCTTCTTCCCTTTGATAGTTCATATGCAGTCTTCTTCAGGTTGGCTTGATCATTACTCGGTTGATAATGTAGCTTGCTGTGTTGACTGCTTCAGCCCGAAGTATCTTGGCAGATCATATCTGAGAGCATAGTTCTTGCCATATCCATATCTAATAGGGTTCTATTTTTTCTCTCAGCAATTCCATTTTGCTGTGGTGTCCTTGGTGCTGAGAAATTATGCTCAATTCCCTGATCTTCACAGAACTAGCAAACTTTTCATTCTGAAATTCACCACCATGATCTGATCGGATAGAAACAATGCTGAACTTTTGATTCTTTCTGAACTTTCTTGCTGAAACTGACAAAGTTTTCAAAGTGTCATCCTTATGCTCTAGGAATGACACCCATGTGAATCTTGAGTAATCATCAACTATGACAAATCCAAAGTTCTTTCCTCCAAGACTAGTAGTCCTCATTGGCCCAAATAGATCCATGTGAAGGAGTTCTAAGGGTTTTGAGGTGGTCACCACTGTCTTTGACTTGAAGAGCTCTTGGTGTGCTTTCCCTTAGCACAAGGTCTACAGACACCATCCCATTTTGCACTGACCTTAGGTAGACCTTCCACAAGATTCTTCTTCAGCATTTTCCATGCCATCTATGCTGCAATGTCCTAGTCGTCTGTGCCATAATTCAGTAGATTTATCTTTATTTGCTGCCGACAAACATTTGAACCTTGAGTTCTTCAAGATAGAGCACATACAATTTCTTTTCTCTATTTGCTTCAAAGATGACTGCTCCATCCTTCAGTATGCTGCACTTTGACTCTTGAAACTGATCTGATGGCCTCTGTCACACAGCTGGCTATGCTAATGAGATTGTGCTTCAATCCCTTGACTAATAACACATCTTCTATGACTGTTTTTCCTTTGTTATTCACAGAGCCACTGCCTATCACTGTTCCTTTCCCATTATCTCCATAAGTAACTGTTCCTTCTTCAGCTTGGAGATGAGAGAATAACTTCTGGTTCCTGACATGTGCCTTGAGCACCCACTATCCAAGTACCATTTGGATGCTCGAGGGTTAACCTGAAATAAAACATCAAGCTTTAGGTACCCAAATTCTTTTGGGTCCTGATTGGTTAGTATCATTGATTTTACCTTTTATTATCCATTTCTTATGTCTTGTTGGGCATGTCGTTATGATATGTCCTAACTTGTTGCAGTGACTACAGGATAATTTAGTTACTTTTTCTATATATTGAAATCAGCTTTGTATGTTATATCTTGTTCAGGTACAAATTTTGTGTTGGATATGTTTAGGATAACTATGGTTTCTTCATTATCTGGGGGTGTATATCCTAATCCATTTTTCTTCTTATATGATCTTCTAGCACCTTTTAATATGAGGGAGTTTTTACCATTGGTGAATTTTTCTAATGTGCTAGATAACTGTATGTTTTCTTCTGTTAGTGTTTTGATTTCAGTTTTCAGTTCATTTGAACTTACTTGTTTATCTAATTTAGTTATTTGTTCATTCTTAGCTTTTAGGTCTTCACATAACAGTTCATTTCTTCTTTTAAGTTCAGTTATTTGACTTTCTAATTGTTCATTTTCTGATTTTAGATCTGAGTTTGTATTTTCTATACAGACTATGTTTTTCTTGCTTACTTTTAATAATTTGGTTACTTCTTTATATTTTTCATATAGTTCGTTGAAAGCTCTTCTAAACTATCGGAGTCTGAACCATTGCATGAATCAAAAGAAGAGTCAGAGGTTACCTTTTCTTCAGTATGCCATGAAGGCCAAGTTGGCTTCTTCTTCATCACTGCAGGAGCTTGACTCACTGTCTGAGTCGCTACTGTTTTCCCATGCTGCTGCCATCGCCTTCTTCTTGTACTTTCTGAACTTCTTGGAGCTCTCTTTCTTTTTGAACTCCGGCTTCTTGAATTTTGGACACTCAGCTTTAATGTGTCCTGGCTTCTTACATTCATAGCAGATGGGTTCTCTTTTCTTCATCTCTTTTCCATCTGGCTTCTTGAAGTCCTTATTCCTTTTGAAGTGCCTTCTACCAGATTGGAACTTCTTTTTCTTAGCCAAAATTCGCTGCAATCTTTTAGATAACATTGCTTCCTCGTTCTCACTGTCCACATCACTTTCACTCTCATCTGAACTTGCTTCTGGTGAATCTTCTTCAGCTTTTAAGGCGTTGGAGTGCTTCTTTCTGCTAGAGGACTCTCCTAGCCTTTCCATGTTGATCTCATGGGCCATGAGGGACCCAATGAGCTTTTCTACAGACATTCTCTTCATGTCATTAGCTTCTTCTATTGCTGTGACCTTTGGGTCCATGAGGACGGTAAGGATCTAAGTATTTTCCTCACCATGTCTCCAATCTCATAGGTTTTCCCCAGACTAGCTAGTCCATTTGTGATGTCAGTGAACCGACTGAACATTTGAGTTATGGATTCACCTGATTGCATCTGAAATCTCTCATACTGAGTGACAAGAATGTCGATTCTTGTCTCCTTTACTTGTCTGTGCCTTCATATGTGATCCTGAGCTTTTCCACATTTCCATTGAGGATTTGCAAGCTGAAACTCTGTTGAATTCCTTCTTACTTAGAGCACAGCATAAGATACTCTTTGCTTTGCAATTCATGGTGATCTTCTTTATGTCATCATCTGTCCATTGAGCTTTCTCATTTGTGACTACCAGATCACCTTCTTCCACTATGGACCAAATTTGATAGTCGTGACCTTGTAGAAAGTATTACATTATGATCTTCAAGTAAGGATAATCTTCACCATCGAAGAGAGGGGGTCGGTTGACAAACTGACCTTCAAAGTACCTTAGGCTGCCATGGATCTTTACTCTTCAGATCGATGGATCCTTTTTCTTTGTCGAAGAGACTTGCCTGATACCACTTGTTGCCCAGTTGACGAGCCCAGAGGGGGGTGAATGGGTCTTTAAAAATTAATCTAGCAGATACTGTAACTAAAAACATTCACACAAACATTCTTTGAAGGAGGTTAGTGACTGTTAGTTTAAATATCAAACACCAAAGAAGATAATCACACACACAAGGTTTATCCTGGTTCGGACCTCCTTTCCTTAGGAGTCCTACGTCCAGTCTCTGAGCAACAACTCAGGATTTCACTAACTAGGGTACAGTCCCCCTAAGGACGCTACAACACCCAGCTCAGCTGGTCTTCCTTCACACCCGAAGGGAACAGCAACACCCTGGATACCACCAGGTCTTCCTTCACAACCGAAGGGAAACAACACCCTGGATACCACCAGGCCTTCCTTCACAACCGAAGGGAAACAACACCCTGGATACCACCAGGTCTTCCTTCACAACCGAAGGGAACAACACAAAGAGAATGAATGAAATTCAAGCCCCTAGATCAAGCTTTTGACAAGCAAGGATCTGAAGCAACTAGAACTGAGAGGAAGAGATTAAAGCTAAGCACACTCTCAGAACTACACAGGCTCTCTCAAGATTTTCACAAACTAGTGGAGAGCAAAGAGCAAAAGCTAAGTGGAATGAAGTTCTTGGCTCTGGACTTCTTGCCGAAGAATTTGAATGCTTGAATACTTCAATTTTCTTTTCTTCATTTCTCTTGTATTTATTCTTCTTTTGAAATAGAGATGTTGAAGTGTCCGTTGTCTCTCTCTTGAGTAGTCGTTAGACTTAATGACACCTGGAGTCTTGGAAGCTTCCAGTCAACAGTCTTTTGATCACTTGAGCACGCAAAGAGATGAGATCTTCAGAAATATCCTTTGACTTCTATTTTGTTTAACGTTGTACCATGAAACTAGATCAGAGGTCTGCACAAATGTCAATCTCAAATAGCAGACAGCTAAGCTGTCTCTGATGTCAGTCAATGTTAGTAGCAATAGACATGAAAATAGTAATGCCAAACAGCTAAGTCTAAAAGACTTTATCAGAGTAGGCACGATAAAGGATGATATTGTCTGCATGCATGCAGAGATACGTTCAGATCTCATAAATGCAGAAGCGTCAGAGAGATATCTACGTGGACTTTGACTAGTCAACGCTTTTAAGATGAATAAGATATCAAGATATGAAATCGATGGCTATATGACTTATGAAATCGTTATGAATAAGTCAGATTGACCAAGTCGTTATGAGATATAACAAATCGTTGTGTTTAATGAAGAAATCGTTGTGAAACACTTATCAAATCGTTATAGAAAGCAAATCGTTATATTCACAGAAGAAATCGTTATGGCGAGCAAGTCGTTGCGAGCTCTAAAGAAAACGTTACGGTGTCTTATAAAATCGTTGCGACAGGCAAGTCGTTACAAGCTCTAAAGAAATCGTTACGGTGACTTATAGAATCGTTGCGACAGGCAAGTCGTTACAAGCTCTAAAGAAATCGTTATGATGGGCAAGTCGTTACGAGCTCTAAAGAAATCGTTATGATGACTTATAGAATCGTTGTGACGAGCAAGTCGTTACGAGCTCTAAAGAAATCGTTATGACGGGCAAGTCGTTACGAGCTCTAAAGAAATTGTTACGATGACTTATAGAATCGTTGTGATGAGCAAGTCGTTACGAGCTCTAAAGAAATTGTTACGATGACTTATAGAATCGTTGTGACAGGCAAGTCGTTATGCTTTCTAAATAAATCGTTGCGATCACTTACAGAATCGTTATGACAGGCAAGTCGTTACGCTTTCTAAAGAAATCGTTGCGATCACTTATAGAATCGTTATGACATCGACTTGTTTGAAACATGACTTTTTAGTCTTATAAGGAAATCGTTATGATCTTTAACAGAAATCGATATGGACTTAGAGAAATATCATGTTGAAAAGATTAAAGCTTCAGAGAAGTAATGCATACCTTTGTTGGCTTGTTTGACCTTGGTATTTTTCCTGTACTTAAGACTTATGAAATATTCATTAGATATAATAATTAAACTCTTGTTTGGTTTTGTTAATCATCAAAAAATATATATATATAATTAATTAAAATTACATGGGGACAGACTGATCATCAGAAGTGACCATGCCTTCAAATCACGTCGAACGTCGTCTCTCAGTTCCTGACGAGTGCCTAAGTGACCTTGTCCAGCGAACTACGACGTCCCAGTCGCACGTGTGCCGAAGCGACCATGTCTTCAAATCACGTTGGACGTCATCTCTCAATTCCTAACGAGTGCCTAAGCAACCTCGTCCAACGAACTACGACGTCCGCGCCTAACAACCTATTCCCGTTCTGCCGGGATCAACTCAATTCTCACCAGACAGCAAATGACGATGCTATAAAGCGATTCGTCGGTTTCCTCATGGCGATGTTACAAAGCGACTTGTCCATTTTCAATCATTAAACAATTGTTATATCAGGCAAGCTAACGGAGATTCGATTTCATCGGCAAATAACAGATAATATCCCAGTTTCATAGGATAGCCGATCTGCACATTTCGTAGCTCGTCGGCCTCGCGACCGAGGTCCTCGGTCGCACAACATGAGCCTTCAGCTCAGAGCACACATTGATGGTGTTTGATACGACTAAATTACATATAGTCAGGTTGCCGACGATTACGCCTGATGGCCGACCATTAGGCCCCCGGGCAGTAGGTACGAGATCTGCCTTGTCGGGGTAACTTTATACACTTCTGGTCGGCCACCTTTCTGACTGTAGATAATGCCCCCGGGGCTTCTCAATGTCCACACTCAGTTGAGTTCAACTAAAGGGATGTGGGGGAAAGCCGTACTGACCTTTAGTAGTGTCTTCCCACAGATGGCGCCAATGTTATAGTAAGTGTAACATAGGTCGGCTCAGGCCGAGGTGACTGCTGAGGTGCTTCTCTCCGAAGAGTGAGCCGAGACGACCAAGCCAATGAATTCCATCTGAGGCGCGCTTGGCCGACGCATGACACTGGTTCCGAGCTCCTGAGCTGACCTGCAAAGCCCGCCGAGAGGCCTCGGCGGGGAGACACTCTCACGCTCTTGTTAGTCGCTAGTCGAGCAGAATGGCTTAGCATGAGGGTAGAACAGCCTACCTGCGCCAGTGGAGTGTCTGCCTCTTATATAGCGTATGGACACCTGTGTAACAGCTGGACGACCCCGCCGATCTCACTGGGGGTTTCTACAATTAACGTCGGATTGGAGGTTGCCAACGCCCTGCCAGGTCATCGTGACCATGGTCTTGATAGTCGCAATTATCAGTCCCGTAATCTTCGGACCTTACCTTACCTACCTTATCGGCGACGTGATCAACACTCCGGGGAGACCGTGATCATGCCGAACCCCACGTCGGCTACACCCGAGACGAAAGAGTTCGTGGGCCGAGCTTAAAAGGTGGCCCGAGTAAAGCTGCTCGGATATCTCCGAACTGACTCGTCGGATAGTATGCTTTCTCTCGATATAAAAAGGATGTCGGCCTGTGCCGTTGATGAGGTCGGCCGAGTCCGAGGATTGAGCCGACCTGTCGGGATATCCCCGCATCAGGAAGCATAGAAAGAGAGAGAGAGAGAGAGAGAGAGAGTTTAGAACCAGAACCAAGGGATTTTGCTGTGTTCTATTCCCCCTTTTACTTGTGACTGTAGTACGATATATATAGGTTGTAGCTAGATTGGTGGATGGTTTCTGACGCTGTCGCTGGAGTTGTGTCTTAGGGTGTCGTTACTACTTCTAGATTTGTGAGAGAAGTTGCCATATTCTCCCCCAGATATGCATTGATTGGAGTTTATCGTGTGTTGACTTATTTTGATCACGTATTGAATATGTGTTGATCATATGTTAACGGCTTAGTTTGCGTGGAGGTCATGATCCGAATTTCTCATTATAACTCCTCACATGGATATGGACGTGACCTCCGTCCGAGCACGCGACAACTAATATAACTTGTGTTTGGTCTACCAATGGGTTGACTTGTTATGATGCGTTGTTGTGGCTATGAACTCGAGCTAGGTGTAGATGGACTGTCCGTGGGAACCACAATCAACTGGGATATTCGATTAGTGTTCCAAATAATCGATTATTTAGAACATTTAATTCGTTGTCCTGTTCACCCCTCTTATGGAGAGCCTCATGAGCATGACAAGCTTTTGCAGCAGCACTCACTCCTGAAGCCGCCACCGCAGTCGAGCTCCTCACCGGTGAAGAAGAGCATATCCTGGTTGGCACCTAGAATTTGAGGCATTTGATCATTATAATCTCTCTCATATTGGTCTGATTCCACTACTGTTACCACAGAAGAATAATGCTCGTCGATCGTTGTGTTTTAGCTTCTCCATCCAGACGAGACATTTCTATTGCCAACCTTCATCCAAATTGTTCACTACCGAGGGAGTAGGATACGTAGACGGCTGAAAGCCGTCTACGAAAAGAACCGTCTACAAAAGATTTTGTAGATGGCTAAGAAACTGTCTAAAGAGCCGTCAACGAAAAGTCCGTCTACATAAGATACGTAGACGGTTTTTAGAAGCCGTCTACTAAAGCCTTGTATGTAGACGGCTTCCACCGTCTACGAAGAATCTTATATAGACGGCTTTCTCGCTGTCTACTTATGATAAGTAGACGATTTTTTTGCCGTCTATATAAATATTTATAGACGGCTTAAAAACCGTCTATAAATATTTATGTAGACGATTTTTAAGCCGTCTACATAAACTTATGTAGACGGTTTTTAAGCCGTCTACATAAACAGAAAGTTTTGTCATTTCAAAATTTTTTATTTTTTTATTTTTATTGTTTTTTCCTGTTAATACAAAAATCAAAACATTCATATACATAAATCATTAATACCATGCACACACAAATTGTCTAAAAACAGATCATACATAAATCATTAATATCATGCACACACAAATTATCTAAAAACACATCATAAACATATTCGAAAGAAATACAATATCTCACCAACTATAACAATCTAATCATCATCATCATAATTATCAGCATACTCGTCACTCCCCTCACACTCAAGCTCAGGCCTAGGACGAGACACATGTGATGGCTGAGCAGCAAATTGATGCATGAAGGCTCTCATCTCTGACATCTGATTGCGCATATTCTCTATCTCTTGGCGATCCCTGCTCCTCTCTGCACACAACTCCTCTAACTCCTGGCGATCCCTGCTCCTCTCTGCACACAGCTCCTCCATCTTTTTGTTTTGATCCTGCAACTGCTGTTGCAACTGCTGCACCTGAGTGTGGTAGCCACCTGAGGAGCTCAATCCCTCTCCCCTCCCGTACCAAGTGCGGAGCGTCTCAGCCTTACCCGCACAACGAACACCGTCAGGCCTGTCTCATCCCATGACAGCTATGAAGGCATCCTCGGCTAAAACAGGAGCGGCATCATCACTCTGGACGGAAGGAGTCGTCATCTATGTCATCCTCTCCTACAATTAAAAAAATATTTCATTAACAAAAATAAAAAAATATAAACTAATTAATTAAAAATAATTTATCTAAGACCGATACACTTACAAAACGATCTCTGCTTTCGTCATCAACCCCCGTTGGGTACCGTCAGGGAGGTCTTTACATCTCCCCATCCTAAAAACCTCCATGCGATCGGCTCACGCTGGTGAGTCTTCACCTGTAAAATTAATTGTATAATCATCATGTACGAAAAAATAATCAATAGATATTATTAAAATTACATTCAATAAAATAAAAAACTTACAAAATCATCTTTTAATTGATAAATGCTCGTACGCCCCCGCCGATACGTCATATTTTGATGGGCGCGATTCTGCTTGTTACGCTCGGCAATATCCTGTAAAGAAAAAGACAATACATATATTTAAATATTTGATGAAATCTAAAAAAAAATCATAAGTACTATATGTAATTAAATCATATTATTTTACTTGCTCCTCCCTTGAATTCCATTTTTGACACATTGTCCGCCAATCTGATGGATCAACACCAAGTGGAACAGATGCAACAACATCCTCAAAGGTCTTGCCCTTATAATGCTACAAAATAACAATTACAAAGTTAACAAAATATTCATTATCATATAAAAAACAATAAATACTTTTAAAAAATACTTACTTTCGAGTTTAACATCCCACTCCAGCCTTTGTGCATGGCTGTCATGTTGTAACATCTCCTTATCCGTCTGAGGAGTCCGATCCCAGCAATACCACATCTACACATATATTACCAATCTAATTTAAATATCTCACAAATACACAATATTCACTTTAAATATTAATCTATTTACCTCAAGATCTCGAAATATTCCATTCTTTGTCTCTTCAGGCAGTTTTGAAAAAAATTATGCCATATTTTGCAATGCAGTCTGATGACAATGCCCATACGACTTATAAAATTTGTCCCTTGCTCACCTACCCCGTATTCACCAATGACTCTCACATTCCATTTATGTCCAGGCTCTAGCCTCCTCTCCGTGGCACCTCTAGAGGGACCCCGGCGACCAGCCCCTCGACCCCACGATGGTGTCTCTGTGTAAAAACATATACATGAAGAAAATGATTAGATTTTATGAAACTAAAGCAAATATAAATTGTAATGCTACTGAATGTAAAAATACATGCTACAGAAGAAGGTGCAGATGTAGCAGAAGACGCCCCCTGAGTGATAGGAAGAATGGTTTGAGAAGGATGACCTGCAATAGAGTCTTCACGTGAATGAGTTGGCACGTCATCCACAGTCCGTAATCTCCGAACACGAGATCCACTGCGCGAACTCATATCTGAAAATGTCATACATTTACATCTTGAAAAATAAAGATATATCATGCAAAAAAGAGACACATTCACATCCTGTACAAAAAAATTAAATGCATAAACACATTCACATTCTACAATATAACATATATATTACCATGACCAGAGTTACTATAAACATTAAATATTATAATAGAAAAACATAACATAATTACAACTCCACTTAAGTCTCCATATATTCACCAACTCTCACATTAATTCCTTCAGTTACATCAACATCAAATATTTCTCCATTGACAGGAACATCAACTAATTTTCTTGATAAGCTTCAACAATTTCATCGTCAGGCACTTCTTCCTGCTCTGCCATGTTATAATAGTCTCGGGGCTGTTCTCTGACAGGAATGATCCATCCTGTTCTTCTATTATCATCTACATAAAACACCTACTCTACTTGTTGGGCAAGTGCAAATGACTCATTTGTCCCCAATTTTTGATTGATGTTGAGACTGATGATCCCATATTTGTCAACTTGGAATCCCCTGCCTTCACGATAAACATCCCACCAGTCACATTCAAACAATATAACACGTCTGTTATGGTCAAAACATATTTCCAACATCCTTAAGATGTCCATAATAGCCATCACATTTATTATTAAGATCTACAATCACAACCACACCTAGGCTCGCTGGATTAAATAAAGATGAGCCACCACCCAGGCTCGCTGGATTAAATAAAGATGAGCCACCACCCAGGCTCGCTGGATCTTACCTGAACAAAGAGCCTCAAAAGATGAAAGCAACTACCTCGATCTCCGCAGGTGTTCTAAACAAAACCTGTGGTCATATTTTACAAAAAAATATATTAATAAAAAGATGAGTAAGTCAACACAATTTATTAAATACATAACACATGACCAATTTTAAAAATTATTTTTGAACCACAACTCGAACATATTCAAGTGTAAATAAGCACACAGAAGCTCTTAAAACACAATGTTACTTGATTTAAACCACATGATTTAACATCTAGTTTCAAAATCCACCATGTAAAATATGTCCTGTCAATATACAGAACATACATTAAAAAAACATCAAATCCAACATAAGAAACTCCATAAATCGAGTACATATGCACACAATCTAAACCATTCATCTTTTATGTATCTGATGCCGATGATTCTAATATCAGGAACATGTGATCCTTTTACATGACTAGTATTTTCATAATAGAGAAGGTTTAATAGTTTGAATTTAAATTTGATTAAATCTATATAGTTTTAAAATAGATGATATCACATTTTTTTAGAATCATCTTTTTAAGAGTACTATCATATTTTAGACTTCGAGAATCTCAAGAATCCCACTCTTTTCCATCATCCACCTTTACGTTCTATATCAATTAGCATTAGAAAATATCTATTTCAAATTCTATAAAGTATTAATAACAAAACTACATACTGCTGCAACCATAGAGGGGAGTGGTATGTCCCCTTCTTCTTCTTCTTCTTCTTTTTTCCCCTTTTCTTTCAAAAAGGGAGCATGGTTCAGCTTATATTACTTGATGGATGATTTAGATAGAACAAAATACCTAATACTGAGATGGGCATTATATATAGAGTTATTTAGTGGTAAAGACTCTCTATTACACATCATAAATCATGCGTTTATATTTTTATCCTCATTAACGTAGGTATTTATTGGTACAAATAAAAGCTTATATATATACTTTGCCAAATATGATCTTGCATGTAGGATGCTACATTACAATAGCAAACACCAACATGTGCTCCCACGGTACACGAACAACTTAACAGACATCTATTCTCGCCTTCACTTCATCTCTTTTACAAGCAATGCATGCATTTTTTTTTAGTCCTGCTTTGTGCACGGCTGCACGGCCGCCGCGCCATCCCGCGCCCACATGGGACGTGGGCACACCCACATGCGGGGGTGGGGCGCGCCCGGGGTGCGGGATGGCGCGGCGGCCATGCAAATTATTTGCACGGCCAGCCGTGCAACTGGCATTTCCCTTTTTTTTTTACCCTCCTCAGTCCTCACCAAGGAAGAACGTTAATTTCTGCGTATGTCACATGTAAAGATACATCCCAAAGAAAACAAGCGCTTGGGCTTTCCACATACAACTAGTTTTTGCGGCACGAACAGTACTGCTTTGCCCGGGTTGGGACCAAACCCCTGAAGCAACGCATGAGTTAAGTAAACAAACAGCCGATGCTTCTTTGTTGTTCTTGTGATGGCAGGAGTACTCTCTACCAGGATGTCTCGGCGGTGGGTCGATGATGGAAGGCAACGTGGGCTGGGTGGCAGTGGAGCCAGCAGCAATGTCGCCACTGTATCACCCCCACCCCCTGCGAACCCCCCCTCCCAACCCCCCTGCAACCACCTCCTCCCCCACACACTCACCCCCCCTCCCCCCGGGCAGCGCCCCCCCCCCCCCCCAACTCGCCGCCCCCCTCCCCCTGGGCAGTGCCCACCCCCCTCCCCTGCTTCCCTTCTGCCACCCCCTCCCCGGGGCAGTGCGCCCCCCTGCTTCCCTTCCGCCGCCCCTCCCCCCCCCCCTGCTTCCTTCCACCGTGCCCCCCTCCCCCCAACCCCACGCTGCGCAACAACCCCCTGCGAAACCAACCCTAGGCCACCCCCCTCCCCTCCCAGCTCACAAGAGATGCAGAGAGGGTGAGAAAGAGGAAGAGGGAGAGTCGGATCGAAAGAGGTAGAGAAAGAGAGAGGGGAGACGATTACCCGTACAGTGAGCGACGGCGGCGGAGGCGGTGTCCGCGGCAGACGGCAGCGGCGACGTCTCCGGAGTCTCCAGCAGGGGCGATGGCGGCAGACGGCGGCGGCGGCGTCTCTAGCGGGCCAAGGCGGAAGGGCGAGGGTGCGGGCGCGACGAAATGGGGCGGGGGAGGGGGGTGAGGGTGATAAAGTGGAGGAAGATTTGAAAACAGATACGTAGACGATTACTAGAAGCCATCTACGTATAAACGATACATAGACGGCTTTCTTAAGTCGTCTACATACCCTATGTATGTAGACGGTTTTAAAGCCGTCTATGTAAGATATGTAGACGACTTAAGAAAGCCGTCTAGATATCCCATAGTCATAGATGGCGTTTTGTAGCCATCTACAAATGTTGTTTTTGTAGACAGCCGCGATTTGCAGTCGTCTACATATCCTTCATTTCCTGTAGTGGTTATTTGCTCGTCTTGTTCTCTCTAAGTATACAATTAAGTGAAGAATGGGGTTGGTACTCCAGGTCGGCTCCCTGAAGCAAAACCTCCCACCCTAATTCTGAAATCGGGGTACTACTCTCATCACTTTGAATGGGTGGCTATTTGATTCCGAGATTTCCATCTTCTCAACTGTACGTGGAACGCTAGACGCATGCACACATATTTGAAATCTTGTCTCTTGTTATTTTTTCTTTGGATTTTTATTAAAATAATTATATTTTTATTATTTAATTAGTCCCATTTAATGAATATTTTTTGAATTAGTCACCAAACTTACAATGTTGTTAATTAATTGGTGACCGTGAGACCAAATACTGGGCAGCCGTGCGGTAGGAGATGTGTCAGTCTTGACAATGTCAAAATCGACACCAATGTAGGTATTGCCAAGATTGATACTCGTGTCGATTTTGGTATTATCGGCATCATCGTAACTTAAAGCCGACTCTGGTGTCCTTCAAGGAAGAGAGACTCGATTTTTTTCCCCCTTTGAAATGCAGAGTTTGCTTTGGTAAAGGTCGATACCAATACCAAAGCCGACTCTTAAGCTACCTCTTCGGTCTCCGGTCATAAGGTCACCAACTTATCGACGTGACAAATTTAATAACTATTTTGAAAGTTATTTATTAAATATATTTTTATAATAAAATAATAATAATATAGTTATTTTAAGAGAAAATTAATTAGGGCTCCATGTTAAAAAGTTTGACCTAATTCCTAGTCTCTATCAGAATTTTAGAAGCTACAAAGCCTTTGCTTTTCTATTAACTTAATTTCTGATCCCTGTACAACATTTATGACCTCGAAAGATAATTTTTGTCATTTAATGTCAGATTTTTTAAAAAATTCTCACTTTACCCTTCTGTCTTTTCGTATCTCCCCATGGACTGTAGACTTACAATAGCTATAGTAAATTTATACAATTCTATTATAATAAACATTATTATCTATTACAACATATGTTAAGTCTTATTATAGTAAATATTATTTCATGTTACAACATGCGTTAAACTTTGTTATAGTAAATATTATTTTCTGTTACAATATGAGTTAAGCCGTGCTACAGTATATGTTAACTTCTATTATATTAAATGTTATTCTCTGTTGTAGTATATGTTAAGTTCTATTACAGTCTATAACTATAAACTTTAAGAAAATAGAAAATTTACTTACTTATCATTGCTGAGATTCAAACTCAGGTCTTCACAGACCCAACACGGAATCCTCACCACTAAGCTACAACCACACTTGTGTTATAACATATCATCTCTTTTTTTTTTCTTTTTTTTTCTTTTTTTTTTCTTTTTTTTTCTAGAAGTCTTGATATCACTTACAGTAAACATACACATCATTAACAGTAAATCTTGACACCACTTATAATATACGTTAAGTCTTGTTACAATAAAGAAGACTTAATATTTATTATAACAAAGCTTAACGTATATTGTAATAAGATTTAACGTATAATGTAATAAGAAATAATATTTATTATAACATTTAATGTAACAGGGTTTAACATATAATGTAACAAAGAATAATATTTAATGTAACATTAACTATAACGAGACTTAGCATATAGTATAATAGATAATAATATTTACTGTAACAAGACTTAACATATATTGTAACAAGACCTAACATATATTGTAATATGGATTAATATTTACTGCAATGAGGAGTAACATATGTTGTAATAGAGAATAAACATATGTTATAACAGAAAATAATGTTTGTTGTAACATGACTTAATGTATACTGTAAGTGGTGTCAAGATGTACTGTAAATGATGTGTATGTTTACTGTAAGTGATGTCAAGACTTACTGAAAAAAAAAAGATACAATGTAACACAAATGTGATTGTAGCTTAGTGGTGAGGATTTCGTGTTGGATCTGTGAAGACTTGAGTTCGAATCTCAGCAGTCATAAGTAAATAGATTTTTTGTTTTCTCAAAGTTTACGATTATAGATTGCTATAGATCTTAACATATACTGTAATAGGAAATAATATTTATTGTAACAGAACTTAACGCATGTTCTAATAGAGAATAATGTTTACTGTAACATGATTGAAAGTTTACAATTATAATTGTAATAGAACTTAACATATACTGTAATAGAGAATAACATTTACTGTAATAGGGCTTAACATATGTTGTAATAGAGAATACTATTTATTATAACATGACTTAACATATGTTGTAATAGAAAATAACGTTTACTGTAACATGATTATATAAACTTATTGTAACTACTGTAAGTCTATAGTCCATAGGGGGAGAAGAACATATAGAAGGGTAAAGTGGGAGTTTAAAAAAAAGAATGATGTTAAAAGGACATAAATTGTCTTTCGAGGCTCATAAATATTATATAGGGACTAGAAATTAAGTCACATAGAAAAGTAAGAACTATGTAGCTTTTGAAATTATGACAGAGATTAGAAATTAAATTAGACCTTTGACAAAACTCCTAATTAATTTTATCTTATTTTAATAAAAATCTTTGCTTTCTTGACGTAGGCAGTAAAGAGAAACCAAAATCCAACACTCTTAGGAAGAGGGTGAACACTAATTTGATCGTCAAAATGTTTGAACAAAGCCAGAGCAGACGTGTCGTTGGATGTTGCAGAAGAACATGAGCACAACGACGAAGATAAGTTGTAGCAGAGAGAGAGAGAGAGAGAGAGAGAGAGAGAGAGAGAGGGAGAAACAGGCGAGCAGTGGGGGGGGGGGGGTTGGAGGGCGGCCACCTCTCAGATGCCGGTCTAGAGAGAGCAAAAGCACAATGGGGCATGTATGGGACAGAGCGTGTGTTGTAAAAAATACTTTTTCTTTGAGTTGTATAGGATAAGTTAATAAAATAAGTAATATTTTTTATCCCCTTAATTTAATATGATTAGATTAAATGAATAAAATTGACAGAGATATAAATGATGAAATATACAGAATATATGATTATAAAAAATATAATATGTAAATTTCAAAGATATACATTTAAATATGATATAATTTAAGAATATGCATGTAATTTTTTTTACTTTATTTCCTTCTGAGTCTGTTAACCTAAAAAAAGTCTAAGTGAAGAACTTTATTAATATTTTTTAAAAAAGTATTTCATCCATTTTTATTGATTATGTTTTTTAAGTGTATTTAAACCACAAACACCTATACTCAAAATAAATAGTGAATGTCTTGAGTTAATGGACTGTTTAACTTTTTCTGGGCTTTTTAAAATTTTCGCTTATCTAGTCCGATCAATCTTCATAATTTCTAAAATTTATAATTTTTAGGAAGATATTTTTCATATATATAGGTACTTGGTCAAAGTTTCAACAGTAATTGAAGATAACTTAAGAGTTTGAGAAGTTTAATTAGAAAAACTCATTTGAAGTAAAATCACATGTGAAGATGAAAAATTGTTGGATCGAGTCCCAACCTTTGCACCAAAAGCTCGAGCTGATAGTGAAGGCGGACCATATTTCCTTTATGGTGGCCCAGAACCCCACATCAATGTTGTGGTCGGCCTGAGGGGCTTCGCACAGGGCAGTTATAATCTCTGTGACGGGCTGGGCTGTCAAGCACCGATGCCACTACACACACTTGATCCCGGGCTAGCATGTAGTAACAGCGAATCCCTAAGGGAGTCGATGGACCAAATAATCCAACAAACTCCCCCCCCCCCCCTAGCGACACCCGGGGGATTCGAACCCACAACCTTGCTCTGATACCACTTGTTGGATCAAGCCTCAACCGTTGCACCAAAAGCTCGAGCTGATAGTGAAGGCGGACCGTATTTCCTTTATGGTGGCCCAGAACCCCACATCAACACTGTGGTCGGCCTGAGGGGCTTCGCACAGGGGAGTTAGTCCCTGCGGTGGACTGGATTGTCAAGCACTGATGCCACTACACACACCCGATTCCGGACCAGCATGTAGTAACAACAAATCCCTAAGAGAGTTGATGGACCAAATAATCCAACAAAAATGACTTATTTTGTCTTCACTGCATCTCATTAATATTGTTTAAAATAATTGTCTTGTTCATAGTTTGTTGTGCTGCTGTGTGCTAGGGGCCAAACAGTCCCCAATACCATGGTTCGTCGTACCGTTCAGATTGACCGTACCGCATTCTCCGTGGTAAGGTACAGTACAGTACAGTACCGTACCACTGAGATATGGTGGAAAAATGACTTGTTTGATGAATATTTAAAATGAGCAAACTTTAAAAGAAAATGAACAAAATATAAGAACATTACATAGAGAGGTTAAAAAGTATAAAAAATTTATTTAGTTATTTAAGTCAATCCAACACAATCATTTAGTGTTCATCTAACATTACATACAAACATGCCAAAATCATGACACAATCATTTGGTGTTCATCTAATATTGAGGATACAATCATGAACTCGTACAAGCCAAATATAGTACTCATATCATCGTCCTCACGTTCCTCATCTTTATTTGAATGGTTTAGCATTCTTTTCCAACTCTTCCCTTGGTCATATGCATAAAAAGTTACAAATTAACACCATCTTTCTTAACATGTAAATAAGAACATTTAACAAGTTCTTACCTAATCCTCCTCATCATGCTGAGTATGTATGTCCATAAAACCCTCATAGTAGGGGGTATAACTTTCATCTCCGAACAACCTTACATTATATATGCTCTAAAAAAATGTAAATAATCAGCGTAAGATTTGTAATTTTCATATAAGTCTTGATACATATGCTGATATTCTATATATTGGCGTGTTCCTTGACGTACTATTATAGGCCCTAGTGGTGGAACGATTGGAACTTACATGTATAAACTATCATCATCATACTAGTATCTAGAGGCATAATAATCACCATACCCATGATGTTGTCCATATGGATCCAAGTTTGTATTTTCTAAAAAGAAACTGTGATCCTCACTAGCAGTCTTAGATGTTGTGTCATCTTGTATGTTCAGTCTCTCAAAATCGAATACAATCTCTTGATAGCTGCTACTGTCTATAGGATCTATGTGTCGCTCTTTGTCATATGCTTTCCACCTTCTTGTTGTGTTTAGTGGAGCACTGTGATCTCGATTGTCCTAGATAGCATGCGTGAACTCAGACTCCAATGATCTCGACCATCCTGTTTGATTTTCTTTTTTATTTTGTGACTTCATCAGTATATTAAATGAGTAAATTTTAAAAAAAAGAGCAAAACATAAGAACATCATATAGAGTGGTTGAAAAATATAAGATACTCTATTTAGTCATTCAAGCCAACCCAACACACTCATCTTGTACCGTGATCTATGTTGTCATGGGTATACGAAGTAGATGCCAATTAAAGTTCTCATTCTCTAGCTATAATAAATTTGCATCCTTCCATCACCAAGATGATTTTGTGAAGGAGGGACCTTCTTCCTATAAGACGTTCACAATAAATTTCTTAATAGAGATCCTACAATTAAGTTGGAGAGTCAATATGACATCATTCAAGGGCTTCAATTCTCATTGGACAGGAGTCCACCACACTACATAAAAAATTAAAATTATTGATAGAATTTTTTGACGGATCAATATCCATATCAAGAAATTTATTGGGATTCAATGGACTGCTAGACCATATAGATTCGTAATTTAGTACTATTATATGGATTGAATGGTACCATATCATAGTATAGCGGTCTGAGTCGGTCAGCGCCACCTCTACTAGCACCACCACCACCAACTCAAGTGTGATCATTATATAATATTATGATATGACCAATATATTCTATTAGATCAACACCAAGAATCCGAAAACAGAAACAAAACTACAACGTCTTAAAATTTATAATAAAATATTAATATGACACTAAGAAATTAAAAGAGATAGTAAATTATACGTAAGACATGACCACTTATATAAAACATAATTATTTTTAATTTTAGAATATTTTTCATATTATTAATATAATTTTGATATTATCTTTCATTATGCATACTTCGACGGGACGACATTCAGTTCTAAAAATAAAGTCAAATCTGAAGTCATCATAATTATCAGAAAAATATAATAATTTTAAAAATATAAATATCAGGAATTAATTGATGCATAGATGTTGAGATTAAGTCGACCTAATGATTTTTGAGATAATTTATTTGACAAAGAATTAATTAAAAAATTAAACTAAAGTTACTATAATTTATATCATCTCTAAATAAATAACTTATGTTTGAGATTTAATCTTAATTAGACACTATTTAGACCCTTTAGATGTACCAGATGTAAGAGGGGAAGGAAAAAAAAAAGATTCAAACAGTGTGTCGCGAGCCGGACCGTACCGATCCGCGACGTGCCGCAACGGCACGCCCAGGTCACCCCGACCCGATCGTGCCATGCCTCCCAAGAGCCATGGCACGACCAACCGTGCCTAGTACATTCTGACACGTTACATATGCATACTGTCTTTTATTTTTTCAAAATATATTGAAGAAATTTGAGGTGTACATGAGATGTATTGTTGTCGGACGATATAATACATTCCCATACCATATCAGCTCAAATATCAAGTCACATGATAGGTTCAATCTTGAGCTTGTTACATTTTTTTTTTGGTAAGTTGAGTTTGTTACATCTTTATAGCTTTATGTAAAGAGAAAGATTTAATGCACTTTTGTATTGCACTTTAAGTGCAATATGACTTGACAATAGTCCATGTGGCATCCAACAATTGGGTTGTCACTTTATCACTCCTCATATGAGGAGTGCCACATGGACTATTACCTAGTCATATTGCACTTAAAAGTGCAATACAAAAATGCACTACATCTTTCTCTTATGTAAAAGAACATATTTTTCTTTTAGTTACATCCTCAAATTAACATATATATAATTATATATGCATTTGATGGATATCACATTGTGGAGGCCTTTTCTTGATTGGGCCGGAGCCTGATGGACCTACACTTGAAGAAGGGAAGAAGAACGCCGGAGGCGGACGGAAGCCTACAAGACCAGAGAATGGATCAGGGGGCCCGGTTGAAGAACCGGGGAGAACCCTCCGATGCCAAAGTCAGTGGATGACTAAAGAGGATGGGAGTTCTCGTGTGTGATGTGTGTTTGTATAAAGGTTTTTCGTACCTTTGCATGGTCCTGTACCTGTGTCTTATATAGGCAGGGGTGTTGAAGCAGACGGGCATAACGCCTCCAGATCGTGCCTGGAAGGACGCCTTGATTGGCGCACGTAGTGGAGGGTTACACGTTCAGGCGCCCGTTGAGATGCTAAGCAGTTAATACACCTCTTGATAGTGGGGCACATGGCCTGCGGCAGTTACAACCGCTGTGGGGATGTGAAGAGCCGCTCGGAAGGCTCCAACGGAGGTCACCGAGCAGGTATCCCGCGAGGGGGGGGGTTGACCACTGCTCGGTAATATCTGTGACTGTTCGGCGTGTTAGGACCGGCAGATGAGGGCCCTTTATGAACCAATGAAGCTGTTCGGAAACATGCTGCTGGAAAGCTTAGCGAAGCCCGATTACAGGGGCTATGCCCCGAAGACCCCTGAACGGCCCCCATAAGGACGTGGCACCCTGAGCAGGGGTCACGCCTACTGATGGGACCAAAGGGAGTCGTTATGGGCCGCAATGGGTCTAGGTGGCCAAATTTGGCCACCACACTTGCCCCCCACGCCCTCGAGTGTCTTGGAGCCACGAGCACTTTGAGGGCGTCTTTTCCGCATTTAATGCAGTGGCCCGTTGCAGGGAGCCTTGCGATGCCGCCACTTGAGGGCTTCGTCGAACGGCTAACCCATCATGATGGGTGCGATGACGTGTTGTTCCGGAAGTGTCGTGCGTCGCGTCCGAACGGCCGCCAGCGGCGTGAGCGAGGAGAGATTTCGAAAGCAGGAAGGAACGGCGTTTGGGGTCCGCTTCGAATTCCGCGCCTCTCCTTCTTTATAAAGAAGGGAGGTGTTGCCCAATTGACAAGCCCAGAGGGGGGGTGAATGGGTCTTTAAAAATTAATCTAGAAGATACCTGTAACTAAAAACATTCACACAAACGTTCTTCGAAGGAGGTTAGTGACTGTTAGTTTAAATATCAAACACACAAAGAAGACAATCACACAACACAAGGTTTATCCTGGTTCGAACCTGCTTTCCTTAGGAGTCCTACGTCCAGTCCCTGAGAAACAACTCAGGATTTCACTAACTAGGGTACAGTCCCCCTAAGGACGCTACAACACCCAGCTCAGCTAGTCTTCCTTCACACCCGAAGGGAATAGCAACACCCTGGATACCTCACCAGGTCTTCCTTCATAACCGAAGGGAAACAACACTCTGGATACCACCAGGTCTTCCTTCACACCCGAAGGGAACAACACCCTGGATGCCACCAGGTCTTCCTTCACAACTGAAGGGAACAACACAAAGAGAATGAATGAAATTCAAGCCCCTAGATCAAGCTTTTGACAAGTAAGGATCTGAAGCAACTAGAACTGAGAGCAAAGATCTAAACAAGGCACACTCTCAGAACTACACGGGCTCTCTTAGAAAATCTATTACAACATAGAGAGCGAAGAGCTGAAGGTGATTAGGAAAAGTGAGGTTCTTGGCTCTAGACTTTCTTCAGAAGAATTTGAATGCTAAAACATACGTATGTGTTTTCTTCTGTTCTTCTGACTTGTATTTATCTTCATTTGAAATCTAGACGTTGAAGTGTCCGTTGTCTCTCTTTTGAGTAGTCGTTAGACTGAATGACACCTGGAGTCTTGGAAGCTTCCAGTCAACAGTCTTTTGATCACTTGAAAACGCAAAGAGATGAGATCTTCAGAAATATCCTTTGGCTTCTATTTTGTTTAACGTTGTACCATGAAGCTAGATCAGAGGTCTGCACAAATGTCAATCTCAAATAGCAGACAGCTAAGTTGTCTCTGATGTCAGTCAACGTTAGTAGCAATAGACATGAAAATAGTAATGCCAAACAGCTAAGTCTAAAACGTTATCAGAGTAGGCACGATAAGGATGATATTATCTGCATGCATGCAGAGATACGTTTCAATCTCATAAATGCAGAAGCGTCAGAGAGATATCTACGTGGACTTTGACTAGTCAACGCTTTTAAGATGAATAAGATATCAAGATTGAAATCGATGGCTATATACTTATGAAATCGTTATGAATAAGTCAAGTTGACCAAGTCGTTATGAGACATAACAAATCATTATGATTTCTAAAGAAATCGTTATGAATACTTATAGATTGTTATGGCGAGCAAGTCGTTGCGAGTTCTAAAGAAGTCGTTATGATTACTTATAGAAATCGTTACGGCGAGCAAGTCGTTGCGAGCTCTAAAGAAACGTTACGGTGACTTATAGAATCGTTGCGACAGCAAGTCGTTACGAGCTCTAAAGAATCGTTACGGTAACTTATAGAATCATTATGACGGGCAAGTCGTTACGAGTTCTAAAGAAATCGTTATGGTAACTTATAGAATCGTTATGACAGGAAAGTCGTTACGAGTTCTAAAGAAATCGTTACGGTAACTTATAGAATCGTTATGACAAGCTAGTCGTTACGAGTTCTAAAGAAATCGTTACAGTGACTTATAGAATCGTTATGACGGCAAGTCGTTACGAGTTCTAAAGAAATCGTTGCGATCACTTACAGAATCGTTATGACAGGCAAGTCGTTACGCTTTCTAAAGAAGTCGTTGCGATCACTTACAGAATTGTTATGACAGGCAGTCGTTATGCTTTCTAAAGAAATCGTTGCGATCACTTATAGAATCGTTATGACATGCAAGTCGTTACGCTTTCTAAAGAAGTCGTTGCGATCACTTACAAAATCGTTATGACATCGACTTGTTTGAAACAACATGACTTTTCAGTCTTATAAGAAATCATTGTTATGATCTTCAACAAAATCGATATGGACTTAGAGAAATATCATGTTGAAAAGATTAAAGCTTCAGAGAAGTAATGCATACCTTTATATGGCTTGTTTGACCTTGGTATTTTTCCTGTACTTAAGACTCATGAAATATTCATTAGATATAATTGATAAACTCTTGTTTGGCTTTTGTTAATCATCAATATATATATATATATGTAATTAATTAAAATTACATGGGACAGACTGATCATCAATCTCCCCTTTTTGGTGATGACAAAACTGAACAACAAGCATGGATGAAAAATATCTGAAATCAGTTTGAAGATATGACATGCTAATTTTCTTCCTTTTAAAAAAATTTATTGTATTTCAGTCATACTATTTTCTCCCCCTTTTTGTCATTGAGCAAAAAGATAATCTGAGACAAAGAAAGAAGAGAGGAAAGAATAGGATTACACAAAGAAGACATTTCATTAACTTTGTGGAGGTACAGGTAAATAGAAGGCAGGAGACAAAAGAGAGGCAAAAGGGAGATGGTTTCCCATGCATGTGCTTCCTGCTCTTCAAATGAGTTTTGAAGACTCCAAAGATACAGTGTAGGATGGTCCCATGGTGGAAGCCATCCTTTTGAGATGAAGATCTAGTGCTGATAGAGAGATCAGCATATGCATTCTTGTCCATGTTCATCTTGAGGAATCGACGAGTCCCAAAGCTGGCACAGGTGAGGAATTGGTCCATGGTTACAGGATGGTGGTTGTGGTTATCTCTGAGAGCCTTGTGCATAGCCACATACACTTTGTATCTTTCCTCCCAGACCTTGAAGGGGTCATCAACAAGATGAATGGAGTTCATATCTAGGAAAGTAGCTGGAGAAATGGCTGGTTTGCCTTCCCTGGCCTGAGCTTCATTGATTTCAAACAATTGCTGAGCTGACAAGGGGTAGAACTTGGACCATTCTGAGGATGTCAGCCTTTCACATTCAGACAAAATAGGGGCTAGAACTTCAGCACTTACATGCCCCTGGTGATATTCCCTAAATAGGAATCTAGGAAAAGCAACCAGACAGTCCTTTCTGGACTTTACTTTAATTCTCCCCATTACTCTGGAAAAATGTTCAAAGATGATGGATCCTACAGAGGACTCCATGACTAGAAAATGAATTTGAGGAAGGGCTATCTCTTCAGACACTTGGAGGGTAGCAAAATCTACCTGAACATCTGAAGTTTGAGAGATATCTGGAGTTAGAGCAGAAATGGCCTTTCTGAATTGACTAAGCTGAATCTCTGGAAGTCTATGAACATATCTGTAGTTGTTGAATAGCATGAAGTGCCTGATCATTTTGATTTCCTTTTGAATGTAGGGTGCCCAAAGTTCCCTATGATATATCCTGAACCACTCTGATAAGGTCAGGGAGTGGTCCCTTGGAGGGAATCTAGCAGACTTGGCAAGAACAAATTTCTTGAAGAATCCTTGTGACCTTTGCCCCCTGCTCTTCAGTTTTGGAGTGGGCAAGAGAAAATTTTGGATTTTTTGGATTTTGTAATAGATTGTAGGGAAGAATGATGTGCAAATGATCTGTGAGATCAAGAAAGGAAGGTTAATGATGGTTGCAAAAAACTTTGAGAGATATTCTCTGTACAGTGAGGGATGTTTGTTGTCCACTGTGAGAGAAAACTACAAAGGTGGGTATTTGGGTTCAGAGGAAAGGGAGGAAGTAGAAGTAAGCTTCCTCTTCTTGGGGCAGGACTAGAAGGGTCTGCCCTATGAACATGTTCACCAACCTTCAACACAGACCTGAGGATCCCTTCCTCAAACTCATTCTTTATTTGTTCCATAAATGGAGAGTTAAGTTGGGCTCTTTCAGGTATGATAGTGATGAAAGAGGTGGAGGAGTAGGATGAAGAAAGAGTGGAAGTAGTAGGGAGGTCATCAACTGGTCCAAGGGAGGGACCAGAGGAGGAGGAGAGGCGCCAGCTGAGGATGCTGGAGGGGCCTCATGTATAGGAGAAGGAGAAGGAATTGAAGTAGAGGAGGCAGGAGATGAGGTGGACTGAAATGGTGCTGGAGAGGAATTGGTCTAGATTGAGGCTTCTTGAATGTTTGAGGAGCAGGAGGTGCTGTAGGAGCTGAGGGTGGACTTGGAGGAATAGGTGTGTGAGAGGGAGAAGATGGAGCTAGGGGCTTGGGTGCCAAGAACTCTTCTGCCTCTTTCTGCATAGACTCACTCTCCAATGGCCCTGATGGCCCTGACCTTTGCTCAGATGGCCCTGGAGGCCCTTCAACCTGATCAGCTGGCCCTGTTGGCCCTACCTCTTTTGGAGCTGCTGCTACTTCTGGTGCTGGCCCTGATGGCCCAGACACATTTTCTCCAGGCTCCTGAGCTTCTGGAGGAGGAGGAGCTTGAACTCCAACTGCCTTGATAATATCCGAGAGCATGCCTTTCATGCTACTCATCTCCTTATTAAACCATTTCATAGCATTTCTGATTTGTCCTAACTCTTTGTTGGCTGAAGCTTGGCTCAGAAATATAGAATTTACATATGACTGGAGAGTACATAATAGCTCACCTTGCACATTCAGCCTTTCAATCACTGGCTTCAAATTTATAACAATTTTCTGTTTGACCTGCCTCTCAAAGGTGTATCAGCCAGGAGAGGAACTTCAGAGGCAACTTCTTTTCCTTTCTTCTTGCCTTGTTTTGCTGGAGGAGGTTGATCATCATCTGAGCTCGAAGAGCTTGCAATCTCTCCTTCTCTGTCATCCAAATTTGGAGAATCTCTATGCCTTTCCTCCTGACCATCAACAACTGGAGTTGTTTCTACTGAACCTTCTTTTGATAGCTCCCCCTCAATAGGAGCATCTTCTTTATTTGATACTTGCTCCCCCTGAATGGGAGCATCCGCCATCACAGAGTCACCCTGAGTAGCTGGGTGCTCTAGCTCTACTGGAACATCTTCCATTGGTTCATCAATGTGGCCTGATGCCACAGCTTCTTCAGCAACTCTGCCACTAGTTTCTGGAGCACTAGTGGTGGAAGGAATCGAATCAATAATATCTGAGAGAATAGATGCAACGACAGTTGAGGGTAGTGGGTCCTCAACTGAAATAATATCCTCTGGCAGAATATCCTCAATTCTCCTCTCTGTAAAATTTTGAGCTAATTCTTCTGGGAATTCTGAATCTGCTACAGATACTCTTTCTTCTTCTACTGCAATTTCAGGCTGAACTTCTGCTATAGAGGGGCCTGATGATTTTGCTGCTCCAACTGCTGGAACTGAAACTGACTCCACTGGCAATTCTGGAATCATAGCCGTTGATCCCATTTCATCATGAACAACTGAGGCGTCGTCAATGATGGCTTCGCCTTCAGCAACTGAAGCCTTGAACCAGACACCATTTTCCACAGAGAAGCCACTTTTCTTTAGGTTCCTGGACCTGATTGCTTGGCCCATTTTCTCTACAACTGCCCCAGAAAGATCAACACCGAAGTGTTTGAAGATCTTAGTAAGTAGGTGGGCATATGGCAGGGACACACTTAACTTACTCTTAGTGTCCCAAATCTAATCTCTGGCAAATTTCATTCTTTCCATCATCAATGTGGCCATATTTATCTCCTTATTTTGAATGGCCCAGTACATCATGTTAGAGTCGGCCTTTGTGCAAGAAGAAAATGTTGCACTTCTGGGAACTAAGATTTGACAGGCAATAAAATGAAGGAGGCGGTTGAAAGTAGTTAGTTGATTTATATCAAGCTTGCCATCCCTTAGCTTGAAGCCCGACCCTACAATTCCCAAACCTTTCACTTGGGCGTCCACAGTGTGAACCCCACTAAACCCGGAAGTCTTCACATCAAACAATATCTTCAGCAACTCATGGTCTATTCTAATCATGGTTCCCTTTACTGAAGAAACTAGGGACCCATCTTCCTCTGTTCTCATACACACGAAGAATGCTTTTACCAGATCCGGATAACTGACCTCCGAAAAGGTGGTAACTCCCGTCCACTGCATCTGATTGATCAAATCTACCACACTGCTCATTCCATTTTTCCTCAGATTAGCAACATCGACTTCTTTATCGCCACAGAGCTTTGTCTTCACAAAGGTAAACCTCTCCTGTTGCTCAGGAGTGAGAAACTCGACGCTGTAGCCACCCAAACTGCCGGCGATGACTGGTGCGGCCATGGATTCAGGTGGGAAAGTCTCTGGGGGGTTGAAACGGAAGGAGAAGAGAAGGAATCCTCAAGAAATTTTGCGGGAAGGAGGAGGAAGGTTCAAATTTGCAGAGGGTTGAGATATGAGTTGTTAAGGCATCGGCTCATGCGACAGGATGAAAAGGGGAAAAGATAGACGATGAGATACGAATCGTTCTGTCATTGATTTTATGAATAAATTAATGCGTTGTGGAAAGTGAGGCGCCAAAAGGCGGCAGAAGAAGACAAAGAGTTTGACTATTCAAACCGACTTCAATGAGAGAGCGGTTACAAAGGATAATTTGAATTTCTTTTGCTTAAAGCCATGGAGGGAAATTTTACTTCTGAAATTTAATGTGCCAGTTGTAAACAAAATCTTTTTCACAAATTGCACATGCCTAATTCCCTTCTAAGAGATGTGAATCTCTCCTCGGGTAAGGCTTTTGTGAAAATGTCTGCTAACTGACCATTTGTATCAATAAAAGATATTTCAATATTACCATTTGCTACATGATCACGAATAAAATGATATCTAACCTCAATATGCTTGGTCCTTGAATGTTGAACTGGATTCTTGGTGAGATTTATGGCACTGGTGTTGTCACACAAAGTGGGATGGATTTGATGTTTAATCCGAAATCTTCAAGTTGTTGCTTTATCCATAAGAGTTGTGTACAACAATTTCCAGCAGCTACGTACTCAGCTTCAGCAGTAGATAGTGCTACTGAATTTTGTTTCTTTGAAGACCAAGATATTAAACATCCTGCAAGAAATTGACAACACCACTGGTGCTTTTTCTATCTAATTTGCATCCAGCATAGTCAGCATCAGAGTAACCTACTAAGTTAATTTCACAATGTTTTGGATACCATAGACCTAAGTCATGAGATCTTGCTAAATATCTAAATATTCTTTTCACAGAAATTAAATGTGATTCTTTAGGATCTGCTTGATATCTAGCACACATGCATACACTAAATAAATATCAGGTCTACTAGCTGTTAAATAAAGGAGTGAACCTATCATACCTCTGTAGATCTTTTGATCTACTTTCTTACCATCTTTTCACTATCCATCCTTGTTGATGTGCTCATGGTGTTGACAGTGGCTTGGTATTTTCGAATCCAAATTTCTTTAAGAGTTTTTTTGTGTACTTTGCTTGACAGATGTGAGTTCCTTCCTTTCCTTGTTTGATTTTTAGTCCAAGGAAGTAATTAAGTTCTCCCATCATGCTCATTTCAAATTCTCCTTGCATCAACTTTTCAAAGTACTTGCAAAGGGATTCATCAGTAGAACCAAAATAATATCATCTACATAAATTTGAACTAGTAGAATGTGTTTGACCTTTGACTTTATGAAAAGAGTACTATCTACTTGACCTCTACTGAAACCATGGTTTAAAAGAAAAGAACTAAGCCTTTCATACCAGGCTCTAGGTGCTTGTTTTAAACCATATAATGCCTTGTGAAGTTTGAAACATGATTAGGAAATTCTGTGTCATCAAAACCCGGGGTTGTTCCACATAAACTTCCTCTTTTATAAAACCATTTAAAAAGGCGAATTTAACATCCATTTGAAATAATGTTAAATTCAAGGCTGATGCATATGCAAGTAATATTCTAATGGCCTCAAGTCTAGCTACAGGTGCATAGGTTTCATCGAAATCTATGCCTTCCTCTTGAGAATAGCCTTGAGCTACCAATCTGGCCTTGTTTCTTAAGATTGCACCAGTTTCATCCAGTTTATTTCTGAACACCCATTTGGTGCCAATGACTGGATGGTCTGATGGTCTAGGAACAAGTGACCATACTTGGTTTCTCTTGAATTGATTTAATTCATCTTGCATGGCTACTATCCAAGATTCATCAGAGAGAGCTTCATTGACTGTCCTAGGCTCTATTTGAGAACAAAAGCTAGGTAATCACAAGGAATAACATTACCTCTTGTTCTTACCCCTATGGATGGATCACCAATAATATTCTCAAGTGGGTGATCTTTCTTGTATCTCCACTCCTTTGGAAGATTTTCATGAGTAAGTTCTTCTTGTTGAAGTCTTCCAGAGGTGGATCATCCTTGTCCTCAATTGATGATCTTTTAGTTTCTTGGACAGTTCATCTATTTCCTCATTATCACTATCTACTTCCTTTCTCAAGGAAGGGTTAGTTTCATAAAAATAATGTGTACAGACTGTTCAATCAATAAATTACGTTTATTAAATACTCTATAGACTTTGGGTTTAGAGGTGTACCCCATAAAGATGTCTTCATCTGATTTAGCATCCAACTTACCAATGTCCCTTTTTCCATTGTTGTGGATGAAGCAAGGACATCCAAAAGTCCTGAAGTGGCTGATCTTTGGCTTCTTCCCTTTGAACAGTTCATATGCAGTCTTCTTCAGGATTGGCCTGATCATTACTCGGTTGATAATGTAGCTTGCTGTGTTGACTGCTTCAGCCCAAAGTATCTTGGCAGATCATATTCTGAGAGCATAGTTCTTGCCATATCTAATAGGGTTCTATTCTTTCTTTCAGCGATACCATTTTGCTGTGGTGTTCTTGGTGCTGAGAAATTATGCTCAATTCCCTGATCATCACAGAATCTAGCAAACTTTTCATTCTGAAATTCACCACCATGATCTGATCGGATAGACACAATGCTGAACTTCTGATCTTTCTGAACTTTCTTACTGAAGCTGACGAAGTTTTCAAAGTGTCATCTTTATGCTCTAGGAATGATACCCATGTGAATCTTGAGTAGTCATCAACTATGACAAATCCAAATTCTTTCCTCCAAGACTGGTAGTCCTCATTGGCCCAAATAGATCCATATGAAGGAGCTCTAAGTTTTTTGAGGTGGTCACCATCGTCTTTGACTTGAAGGAGCTCTTGGTGTGCTTTCTCTTAGCACAAGGTTTACATACACCATCCAATTTTGTACTAACCTTAGGTAGACCTTCCACAAGATTCTTCTTCATCAATTTTCTCATGCCATCTATGCTGTAATGTCCTAGTCGTCTGTGCCATAATTTAGTAGATTTATCTTTATTTGATGCCAGACAAACATTCTGATCCTTGAGTTCTTCAAGATAGAGCACATACAAGTTCTTTTCTCTATTAGCTTCAAAGATGACTGCTCCATCCTTCAGTATGCTGCACTTTGATTCTTGAAACTTGATCTGATGGCCTCTGTCACACAGCTGGCTGATGCTAATGAGGTTGTGCTTCAATCCCTTGACTAATAACACATCTTCTATGACTGTTTTTCCTTCGTTATTCACAGAGCCACTGCCTATCACTGTTCCTTTCCCATTATCTCCATAAGTGACTGTTCCTTCTTCAGCTTGGAGATGAGAGAATAACTTCTGGTTTCCTGACATGTGCCTTGAGCACCCACTATCCAAGTACCATTTGGATGCTCGAGGGTTAACCTGAAATAAAAACATCAAGTTTTAGGTACCCAAATTCTTTTGGGTCCTGATTGGTTAGTATCATTGCTTTTACCTTTTATTATCCATTTCTTATGTCTCGTTGGGCATGTCGTTATGATATGTCCTAACTTGTTGCAGTGACTACAGCAGGATAATTTAGTTACTTTTTCTATATATTTGAAATCAGCTTTGTATGCTATATCTTGTTCAGGTACAAATTTTGGTGTTGGATATGTTTTAGGATAAACTATGGTTTCTTCATTATCTGGGGTGTATATCCTAATCCATTTTTCTTCTTACCTGATCTTCTAGCACCTTTTAATATGAGGGAGTTTTTACCATTAGTGAATTTTTCTAATGTGCTAGATAACTGTATATTTTCTTCTTTAGTGTTTTGATTTCAGTTTTCAGTTCATCTGAACTTACTTGTTTCTCTAATTTAGTTATTTGTTCATTCTTAGCTTTTAGGTCTTCACATAACAGTTCATTTCTTCTTTTAAGTTCAGTTATTTGACTTTCTAATTGTTTATTTTTTGATTTTAGATCTGAGTTTGTATTTTCTATACAGACTATGTTTTTTTGCTTACTTTTAATAATTTGGTTACTTCTTTATATTTTTCATATAGTTCGTTGAATGCCTCTTCTAAACTATCGGAATCTGAATCATTGCATGAATCAAAAGAGGAGTAAGAAGTTACCTTATCTTCAGTGTTTGCCATGAAGGCCAAGTTGGCTTCTTCTTCATCACTGCAAGAGCTTGACTCACTGTCTGAGTCGCTAATGTTTTCCCTTGCTGCTGTCATCGCCTTCTTTTTGTACTTCCTGAACTTCTTGGAGCTGTCCTTCTTCCTGAACTCCGGCTTCTTGAATTTTGGACACTCAGTTTTAATGTGTCCTGGCTTCTTACATTCATAGCAGATGGGTTCTACTTTCTTCATTTCTTTTCCATCTGGCTTCTTGAAGTTCTTGTTTCTTTTGAAGTGCCCTCTGCCAGATTGGAATTTCTTCTTCTTAGTCAAAATTCACTGCAATTTTCTAGATAGCATTGCTTCCTCATTCTCGCTGTTTGCATCACTTTCACTCTCAGCTGAACTTGCTTCTGGTGAATCTTCTTCAGCTTTTAAGGCGTTGGAGTGCTTCTTTCTGCTAGAGGACTCTCCTAGCCTTTCCATGTTGATCTCATGGGCCATGAGGGACCCAATGAGCTTTTCTACAGACATTCTCTTCAGGTCATTAGCTTCTTCTATTGCTGTGACCTTTGGGGTCCATGAGGACGGTAAGGATCTAAGTATTTTCCTCACCATGTCTCCAATCTCATAGGTTTTCCCCAGACTAGCTAGTCCATTTGTGATGTCAGTGAACCGACTGAACATTTGAGTTATGGATTCACCTGATTGCATCTGAAATCTCTCATACTGAGTGACAAGAATGTCGATTCTTGTCTCCTTTACCTTGTCTGTGCCTTCATATGTGATCCTGAGCTTTTCCACATTTCCATTGAGGATTTGCAGCTGAAACTCTGTTGAATTCCTTCTTACTTAGAGCACAACAAAGATGCTCTTTGCTTTGCAATTCATGAGATCTTCTTTCTGTCATCATCTGTCCATTGAGCTTTCTCATTTGTGACTACCAGATCACCTTCTTCTACTATGGACCAAATTTGATAGTCGTGCCTTGTAGAAAGTATTCCATTCTGGTCTTCCAGTAAGGATAATCTTCACCATCGAAGAGAGGGGGTCGGTTGACAGACTGACCTTCGTTGTGACTTTGGGCTGCCATGGATCTTTACTCTTCAGATCGTTGGATCCTTTCTTTGTCGAAGAGACTCGCTCTGATACCACTTGTTACCCAGTTGACAGCCCAGAGGGGGGTGAATGGGTCTTTAAAAATTAATCTAGAAGATACCTGTAACTAAAAACATTCACACAAACATTCTTCGAAGGAGGTTAGTGACTGTTAGTTTAAATATCAAACACACAAAGAAGACAATCACACAACACAAGGTTTATCCTGGTTCGGACCTCCTTTCCTTAGGAGTCCTACGTCCAGTCCCTGAGCAACAACTCAGGATTTCACTAACTAGAGTACAGTCCCCCTAAGGACGCTACAACACCCAGCTCAGCTGGTCTTCCTTCACACCCGAAGGGAACAACAACACCCTGAATACCTCACCAGGTATTCCTTCACAACCGAAGGGAAACAACACCCTGGATACCACCAGGTCTTCCTTTACACCCGAAGGGAACAACACCCTGGATGCCACCAGGTCTTCCTTCACAACCGAAGGGAACAACACAAAGAGAATGAATGAAATTCAAGCCCCTAGATCAAGCTTTTACAAGCAAGGATCTGAAGCAACTAGAACTGAGAGCAAGATCTAAACAAGGCACACTCTCAGAACTACATGGGCTCTCTTAGAAAAACTATTACAGCATAGAGAGCGAAGAGCTGAAGGTGATTAGGAAAAGTGAGGTTTGTTGCCCAGTTAACGAGCCCAGAGGGGGGGGGGTGAATGGGTCTTAAAATTTAATCTAGAAGATACCTGTAACCAAAACATTCACACAAACGTTCTTCGAAGTAGGTTAGTGACTGTTAGTTTAAATACCAACACACAAAGAAGATTATCACACAACACAAGGTTTATCCTGGTTCGGACCTCCTTTCCTTAGGAGTCCTACGTCCAGTCCCTGAGCAACAACTCAGGATTTCACTAACTAGGGTACAGTCCCCCTAAGGACGCTACAACACCCAGCTCAGCTGGTCTTCCTTCACACTCTAAGGGAATAACACCCTGGATACCACAGCAGGTCTTCCTTCACAACCGAAGGGAACAACACCCTGGATACCACCAGGTCTTCCTTCACAATCGAAGGGAACAACACCAAGAGAATAAATGAATTCAAGCCCCTAGATCAAGCCTTTGACAAGCAAGGATCTGAAGCAGCTAGAACTGAGAGGAAGAGATTTAAGCTAAGCACACACTCAGAACTACACAGGCTCTCTCAAGATTTTCACAAACTAGTGGAGAGCAAAAGAGCAAAGGCTAAGCGGAGTGAAGTCTTTTTGCTCTAGACTTTCTTTTGAAGAATTTGAAAGCTTCAAACTTGGTTGTTGTTTTTCTATTCTTCTGACTTGTATTTATATCTTCAATTTGAAATTTAGACGTTGAAGAGTCTGTTGTCTCTCTTTTGAGTAGTCGTTAGACTGAATGACATCTGGAGTCTTGGAAGCTTCCAGTCATAACCTTTTGTCACATTGAGCACGCAAAGACATGAGATCTTCAGAAATATCCGTTGGCTTCTGTTTGTTTAACATTGTACTGTGAAGCTAGTTCAGAGGTCTGCACAAGTGTCAATCTCAAATAGCAAACAGCTAAGCTGTCTCTGATGTCAGTCAACGTCAGTATCAATAGACATGAAAATAGTAATGCCAAATGGCTTAAGTCTAAAAGACGTAATCATAGTAGGCACGATAAAGGATGATATGGTCTGCATGCATGCAGAGATACGTTCAGATCTCATAAATGCAAAAACGTCAGAGAGATGTCTACGTGGGTTTTGACTAGTCAACCCTTTTAAGATGAATAAGATATCAAGATATGAAATCGATGCTCATATGACTTATGAAGTCGTTATGAATACTAACAAGTCATTATAGAGAGCAAATCGTTGTGAACTTATCAAGTCGTTATGATCTCTAAAGAAATCGTTGCGCAAAGCAAATCGTTATGAACACTTATCAAGTCGTTATGATCTCTAAAGAAATCGTTGTGCAAAGCAAATCGTTATGAACACTTATCAAGTCGTTATGATCTCTAAAGAAATCGTTGTGCAAAGCAAATCGTTATGAACACTTATCAAGTCGTTATGATCTCTAAAGAAATCGTTGTGCAAAGCAAATCGTTATGAACACTTATCAAGTCGTTATGAACTCTAAAAAATCGTTATGAACAATACAGAAATCGTTACGATGAGAAAATCGTTACAAGGTCTTAAGAAATCGTTATGATAACTTAAGAATCGTTGCGACGAGCAAATCGTTGCGAGGTCTTAAGGAATCGTTATGATCACTTATGAAATCGCTACATCAAGCAAGTCGTTGCGAGTTCTAAAGAAATCGTTACAATGAAATCGTTATAGCGAGGAAGTCGTTATGAGTTCAAAAAAATCGTTATGATAACTTATGAAATCGTTACAGCGAGTAATTCGTTGCGAGTTCTAAAGAAATCGTTACGATGACTTACAGAATCGTTATGGGATCGACTTGTTTGAAATATCAGAAAATCGTTATGAAAGTTCTACTGAAATCGATATAGACTTATAGAAATATCATGTTGAAGAGATTAAGGCTTCAGAAAAGTAATGCATACCTTTATTGGCTTGTTTGTCCTTGGTATTTTTCCTGTACTTAAGACTTATGAAATATTCATTAGTTATAGTTGATAAACTCTTGTTTGGTTTTGTTAATCATCAAAATATAGATATATGTAATTACATGGGGACAGACTGATCATCAATCTCCCCCTTTTTGATGATGACAAAACTGAACAATAAGTATGAATGAAAATTTGAAAATGCATATAGATGTTTCAGACATAAGTTTTTCTCCCCCTTTTTGTCATTAAGCAAAAAAAAATAATCTGAGACAAAGACAGGATAAGAAATATGAAGACAAGAGAAGTGAATGTTATTATTGTTCTTGAGGTCGAAGAGAAGGATCAAGATAGAAGGCGGGAGACAACAAGGAGGCAAACTGTCGGATGACAGGAATTTGCAATCTTTCCTGCTCTTCAAAATGGGCTTGAAAGTCTCCAATCTCAATGTTATAGGAGGGTCCCATAGTGGGGGCCATCCGCTTGAGATGAAGTTTGCAATGCTCAGAAATAAAGTCCTCATATTTAGCCATACCTAAGGCTGTTTTGATAGAGGAGAAGGACCCAAAGCTGGCAAAGAGGAGAAACTTGTCCATCTTGATAGGATAGAAGATCTGATGAGACCGGAGCTCCTTCGTCAAATCACGAAAAATTTTGAATCTCTCAATCCAGATGGCGAATGTATCTCTGATGAGGTGACGGGAATTGGCATCTAGAAAGTCACCAGGTGTCAGAGGAGGTAGATTAGCTTGGGCCTGGGAGGCATTCAGATCAGACAGCTGTTGAGCAGACAAAGGATAGAGCTTGAGCCACTCATCAGAGGTCAGCCTTTCACATTCGGAGAGAATGGGAGCAAGGATATCAGCTGAAATCTGCCCGTCAAGATAGTGTTTGAACACAAACCTTTGGAAAGAAAGATCACGGCCTTCATAGACATGCAACCTGGCCATGACTCTAGCAGCTCTCTCAAAGATAAGTGTACCGACCGAGGAATCCATGATCAAGGAGTGGAGCGGTGGAAGGAACACAATGTCTGGGAACTTCAAGGTAGCAAAGTCTACCTGAAGAGGTTCACAATGAGTGGTCTGCAAAGATGTAATGGCTGTACGAAACTGCCCAACTGAGGTTCATCCAAGCTGTTGGCATAGCAGTAATTGCAGAACATCTGATACTGCCTAATGAACTTGATTTCTTTCTGAATGAAGGGTCCAAACAAGTTTTTGTGATGGATCTGAAACCATTCATACAGAGGGAGAGGGGCTTCCCTGGGAGGATATCTGGCAGCTTGCACTCTCTTAAATTGGGAGTACAAAGCGCTGTTGATCCGAGCCCACTGCTCTTCAGTTTTGGCTTCAGTCATGGAAAAGATTTTTGACTGTTGAGCCTTTGAAAGAGAGGTGTAAGGGAAAATGGTAGTCAGATGGTTGGAAAGATTTTGGAAAGGTAAACCAAAAATATGAGCAAGAACCACCTTTTGAAGGTATTCCTTATAAAGGGGTGTGTGCTTATTTGCAATGGCTAGGGAAAACCACAGAGGTGGATAGCAAGGATCGGAGGAGACATGAAGGGTGGATGTAGTACCCCGGAAAATCCATTAATTAAAAATTATGGATAAATTGAAATTTTATCAATTAATAAATTTAATTAGTTAAAACGGTACGCATCATTATTGCATGCGTATAAACCCCTATAAAAATTTCATAAAATTAGTAGTTATACTATAAATAATGTTCTCTAATGACCCATCATGAAATTTGGGCGTAGAAAAACCATTTCGACTAAGTTTAAGAATTTATGCGACTTATTATCATAATTAAAGAATAAGTCGGAGAACCCATTATTTTATGAGCCAGAGTGATTTATAAACTAAAATAACCATGTGGGTAGACTTTAAATAATATGGGTTGATAGCCCATTATGATATTTGGACCAATGGACAATCTTGGCCCATTAATAAATTCTTTAATGAAAAGGATAAATAAAAACCCATTAAGTAAAGTAAGTACATGGGTTGTACAATTAAGCTCACATGAGTTATTGGGCTAAGAGTAATTGCCCAAATGATGAATATTAGAAATATTGGTATGAATAATATTTATTCAATTAAAAAAAATGAATTTACTTGAATAATTGTGATAAATAGATTTACATAAGGATAAAGGGTGAATAATTGGAATTAAATCAATACCCATTAAGTTAAATTAGTAATAGGTTTACTAATGGACCTAACATAGATTGTTGGGCCCAAATAAGAAGAGCCCATCATGAGATGAGAGATAATTAAGCTAAATTCGTACCTAAAATATTAATAAATAGAAAATGGTTAAGATAATGAGTATTTTAACTCTTAATCATCTTAAAAAGAGTCCTAACCCTAGTCTAACCCAATAGGACTCTATCCTAATCTAAAATTGGGATTTAGATGTGAGACAATTGGGTTAAATATAAGAGACCCAAATTAAATAGGGAAATTCGTAACTATATTATCTATTAATTAAAAAGGGGTCATTAAAGCACTAATATGACTCATATATATCTTAAAAAGAGTCCCCATCCCATCCTAACACATTAGCCATGAAATTAGATCTCTCCCTAAGCCAATTAGTGGATTAATGCTAGAATATGGGAGATAAATGTGTAAATTCGGAGTTAATATTTAAATAAATTAAAAAGGGATAAGATAATGACTAAACTAGCTTATGAATGTCTCTATAAGAGTCTTAATTCTATCCTAAACCATTACCCACGAAATTAAACATCTCCCCTACCCATTATGTGGATAAATGGTAAAAAAATAGAGGATAATTGTGAATTTTCGAAATTTAGGAGAGAAGGGAAGAGTACGGAGTTGTGTGGACTCTATTACCACCCTATACACTTCTCATTTGACCCTATCAACCCCATTTTCGTGGCTGGAGCTCTGGAGCATGAGGAGAAGGGTTGGAGCAAAGAGAAGAAGGAGGTTGGAGCAAGGAGAACTTTGAAATTTGTCACCCCTCAACCCTAGGATCTTTACAGTGCAAAAAGGTAGGCAATCTCTCAAGCTAAAATCGTGAAATAATTACCCTAGATAGCCTTCATATACCTCTTCAAAAGTCCTATGGTTTCGTGGTATTTCGTTCACCCATTTGGGCGAATTTAATTCGTGAAATCCTGTTGTCACCATGAACCCTAATCTCATGTTTTCTCTAATTCCCGATGTGTACATGCTCTCATGCCATGATAAAATTTTCAGATATACTACATCATACTAGCTTTCAAATGCCCCTAGTCTTGCTTGATTTCGATCTCTCACGAGAGAGAATTAAATCTTTGAATATCTGTCAGACCTGTGCACTTGACCCTCCTTGTTTCCTTTTTAATCTCGTGCACACTTGACATCATTCCATGATAAAATTATCATAAATATTACTACATGTTAGATTTCAAACGCCGCTGGTTTCATAATTTTGCATGATGTATTCATCCCTGAATAATTCATTGAACCCTGACTGCGCATGTTTAGGTCACCGAAATGTAACCTGATCAATGCATATCTAAACCTTGTCTATTTTCAAATTAATCGTGCATGTTGATAGATATACATGTCTACTTTCGTTTAAAACTAGTTTCGTACCTTTTGGATCACCATACTATTTTATATGTAATTTAGAACGTCCATGTATCACAGAGGGCTCACCCTGGAAAAAAAGGAAAAAGAGCAAACCCACCTGTTATCGCGACGGCGCGACCCGCCGCGATAACAGTGGGGTCGCGCCGGCCGATGGCGTCGCGTCAAGAACGCGGCGGCACGAGCCGCCGCGATTCGCTCCGGACCGGGCCAGACCGGCCAGGCCCCGTGTCGCGTCCGACCGCCCTGTCGCGACTTGAATCGCGACGGGTAGGTCCGTCGCGTTCTTGAAATTTCGGCCAGAACCTTTAATTGCTCTTATATCCCTACTTTAAATGCCATCTAATCCTTGTACAAGTTAAACCATATACTGTTAAGCTTGATAAATGATCTGAATATTTTTATTAGATAATATTTAAATGACTCTTATTAATTTAAAAGCCGTGAGCACGACTTACTCTATTCCCATGATTTCTTTACACTTGCACACTAAACATTGTTTATTGCCATTTGACCCTATTAAATTACTCAATAATGTATCTGGTAATTAAGTGAAATTAATTACCTAATTTACCTATTATTTTAAATGACACATGTCTTCGTTTTATTCACGTGATTTGTACACCGTTATCGCGTCCCTCTGCCTTCGAGCACTCGAGGCAAGATGGACAACGTTTCGTTACACACTTTTTCTTGACATGGACCACCTCTTCATCGGGAATACTCTCGACTGGACCAGGGACTCCTTGTCAAGGCCTCCGTAAGTCTTCTTGGCTTTGGCGCACGTCCTTAGCCGACGAGCTGGTTGTATCTTTAAATCCCGTTACACTCTTAGGGATCAGTACGATCCAAACAGCCTTAGTGAGATCTCTCTTATCTTGTGATCACGCCGGACCATCTGGCTCGTGTACGCGGCACGGCTAATGGGCAGATGTGACTTCTACCTGACTGCCGGTACCCGACCTGGTGCTGTGCAACCGTTACTATCGTGGTTTATCGTTGTTTTACGATTATACCCCTATCTCATCTACTATCCTTGTACTCTCATCTGTTCACGTTCACTCTACTATCTCGTCTATTCATCTAGTACTCTCTTGAAACTCTTGAGCTGTTGTGGCTCCCATTGCTTGTACTATACATGACTGTCTAGCGCCATAATATGGGTCCGGTGACCCTACTGACTTGAATGCTTAGTGTGCAGGGCACGGAGAGTGTCCGAGGGGCTCCAATCTAGTCCTGGGGGCAGAGAGCCACCCGAAAATACCTGCAGGGGCTATTGACGGTGTTATGCATTGCACCGGTTCTGACTATCTCGACATTGGCTAGACATCTAATTGTTTTACTATTAGTCTGAGGAGTTCAGACATAGTGTGCCAGTTCTGTGCTATTAGTGTGCTAGCACTGACTGATTAACATTTGTCTGAGGAGTTCAGACGAAATATACTATCGTTAAATGGCTACTGTCCCAAAGTGACTATTGCCATACTCGACTAGTGCACCGTGGTGCTACCATACATGCTATCTCTATACAAGCTATCTCGTTACACGTCACCTTGATACAAGCTATCATATTACATGTCATTTTGATACACGCTATCTTGTTATACACTATCTTGTTACACGCTATCTCGTTATGTTGTCATCCTAATTTTGCAATACTCTTGAGAAATGTATTATTGTTCACTTGTTATCTTGTACTATTTCTCTCTTGACTATACTTGGTCGTTCTCTCTAGTTAACCTACTTTACAAGATATTAATCACTTAAAGCATGCTTGTTTACACGAGATATTAAGTCCTACTGAGCGTTATCGCTCACCCTTCGTTATTTGTTATTGTGTTTTCAGGTAAGTCAAGGAATGACCTTACACCCAACAACGGGATTGGACTGGAGTGATGAGCGTCCTAAAGTCATAGCGATGGAATGTCCTTCGTACCTTAAAGTCTAGTTAGATATTTACTTTAGATTTCTTTTCCAATGTAATAATGTCGTTGAGCCCTATGTTTTGGCTCTGAATTAGTGGTTGTAATAGTTTAGATGAATTATCAATAAAATGATGAGTTTTATTGCAATTATTGTTCATTAGTTGCTCTGATATTTGCGAATGTATGCGCAATTTACATTACCATACTCGTTGTTCATGCCTCCCTGATTTATTCCACTGCTAAATTGGCGGGGCATGACAGTGGAAGTAAGTCTCCTTCGTTTGGAAACATGGCTGGAAATACCAGTCCTGTGAGAGTGAGTTCCAGTAGCTAGGACAGATTTGAGAATTGTTTCTTCAAATTCATCCTTGATGCCATGGATCTTAGGTTGGGTGAGTTGGGCACCTTCAGGAATGAGAGTGATGAAAGATGGAGGAGCTTGTGGATGAATTAAAGAGTCAGGAGTGATGTTAGAAGGATCATTGGGTCTTGAGGAGGCTTCAGCTAAAGAAGAACTGGGAAGAACTTCAATAGTGGAGGAAGGTAAAGGAGTGGTGGAAGAAGTGAAAGGAGTGGGAGAGAAGAATTGTCGTGAACGCGGCCTTTTGGGAATAGGAGGTGCTGGAGGAGCGGTGGATGAGGTGGATAGAGAAGGAGGAGCTGGAGTAGGAAGAGTGGAAGGCTCGGGAACAACTGCCTGTGCTTCTCCAACTGCTGCCGAAATCTCCCGGGATGACAGACCCTTAGCCTGTACTGCTGGCCCTTGATCCTCAGAGGGTATTCTGTCTGTCATTGAAACAGACACATGAGACTGCTCTTCAAGATTCTGCCCTGATGGCCTTTCAACCACAGTAGGCTATAGTGAGGCTTCTGAACTGAGAGATGGCCCAGATGGCCCTGCATTCTCATCAGATGGTTCGGGTTCTTCGGCTGGCTGCTGAGTCTGAACTTGGACTGGCACACTATTTTCTTTGGTGATTACTGGCCCTGATGGCTTGAGAACAGCTTCAGAAACAATTTGAGTGCCATGAGGTGGAGAACTTACTGCCTTTATAATCTCAGAAAGTGTTGCCTTCATGCTGCTCAAATCCTTATTAAACCATTTCAAAGAATGTTGTACGAGTGATACATCATTTGAAGTAGAGTCCTGTCGGATGATGATAGAACTTACATCTGATTGGACTAAGGATAAGAGTTCATTTTGAGCTTCCAATCTTTTTAGAATACGCTTCAATTTCAGCTTCTGTGATGTCCTTTTGCCTTCTGTGAGCGATCTTTTTGCCTTTCCTCTCAGCTGTATCCTGAATGACTATGGTCTGATTTTCATGAACAGGGGCATCTGTTGTATGCACCCCTTGAGATCCAGAGAGGTCCTCAGTTTCTTGCTCCCCCTGAATGGGAGTATCTTCCAAGATCCTGTCTTGCTCCCCTGAATGGGAGCATCTACAAAAACTGCGACTCCCGGAGCAGCTGATTGCTCTGCTTCTTCAATGTGGCCTGATGCCACAACTTCTTCTACTGACATTTCACGGGATTCTAGAATGACTGGAGGGGTATGGATAGAGTCCAGCACCTCTCTAAGGATAGAGGCTACACTGGAGGAGGGCAGAGGAGTTGATGCACCTTCCACTGGTTTTTCTGCTTGAGCTACTGAAGGTTGTGACTCTGCTTGTACTGCTGCTGAATTCAGATAATGCTGCCAGTTCTGATGGTTCACCATTTGCTACTGATGCTGCTTCTGTTTGCTCTGTTGAGGCTTCGGGCACATCTTCAATGATGGCCTCTCCTTCTGCTATTGAGGTTTTAGACCAAATTCCATTGACCAATGAAAAACCACTCTTTCTCAGATTCCTGGACCTAACAGCTTGGCCCATGTTCTCTACTACCGCCCCAGACAAATCAACACCAAAGTGTTTGAATATCTTTGTAAGCAAGTGGGCATAGGGCAACGACACATTAAGCTTACTCCTGGTGTCCCAAATCTGATCTCTGGCAAGTGACATTCGTTCCATTATCACTGCGGCCATATTTATCTCCTTATTTTGAATGGCCCAGTACATCATGTCTGAGTCGGCCTTTGTGCAAGATGAAAAAGTTGCACTTCTAGGAATTAAGATTTGACAAACTATGAAATGAAGGAGGCGGTTGAAACCATTGAACTGATTAATGTCTAATTTGCCATCCCTCAGTCTGAACCCTGGTCCTACAATACCAAGACCTTTAACTTGGGCGTCCACTGAATGAACCCCATTGAGCCCTGAAGTTGTAACCTCAAACAACTCATGCAGCAACCTCCTATCAATCTTAATCTTGATTCCTTTAACATTCGAAACTAGGGACCCATCATCCTGAGTCTTCAAGCAGACAAAAAAGGCCTTCACGAGGTCTGGGTAACTTACCTCAGAGAAGGTTGAAACACTCATCCACTGCATCCTTGTCATAGCTTCAACAATGCTATGCATTCCATTCTTTTCGAGATCAGCTACATCCACTGCCTTGTTCCCACAAACTTTTGTCTTCACAAACTGGAATCTTTCCTGCTGCTCACGAGTCAAGAACTCGGCGATGTAGCCACCCAAGCTTCCGGAAATGGATGAGGCGGCCATGAAATCAAGTGTGGAGAGTTTCTGGAGGATTGAGAAGGAAAGAGGAGAGAGAGATTCCTCAATAAATTTCGCGGGAAGGGATGAGAAGCTTCAAATCTGGCAAAGAGTCGATGTCGTAATCTCTAGGGCATCAGCTCGCACAAGCAGATAAAGAGGGAAAGGGTTGAAGACGGGAGGTGAATCGTTATTGCATTTAATTTTTGGAATAAATAATGGGGTGGAATGTGAGGCGCCAAAAGGCGGAGGAATACGACAAGATGTGTTGACTATTCAAAATCGACTTCAATGAAGGAGCGGTTTACAAAAGATAATTTGAATTTCTTCTGCTTAAAACCATGGAGGGAAAAGTAGCTTAAATCTGAAAATTAATGTACCGGTTGTAAGCAAACCTTTATCACAAATTGCACATGCCTAATTCCCTTCTAAGAGATGTGAATCTCTCTTCAGGTAAGGCTTTTGTGAAAATGTCTGTTAATTGGCCATTTATATCAATGAAAGATATTTCAATATTTCCATTTGCAACATGATCACGAATAAAATGATATCTAACCTCTATATGTTTGGAGTGCTGAACTGGATTCTTGGTGAGATTTATGGCACTGGTGTTGTCACACAGCAGTGTGATGGATTTAATGTTTAATCCGAAGTCTTCAAGTTGTTGCTTTATCCATAAGAGTTGTGTACATCAATTTCCAGCAGCTACGTACTCAGCTTCAGCAGTGGATAGTGCTACTGAATTTTGTTTCTTTGAAGACCAAGATATTAAACATCCTGCAAGAAATTGACAACCACCACTGGTGCTCTTTCTATCTAATTTGCATCCAGCATAGTCAGCATCAGAGTAACCTACTAAGTTAATTTCACAGAGTTTTGGATACCATAAACCTAAGTCTTGAAATCCTGCTAAATATCTGAATATTCTTTTCACTGAAATTAAATGTGATTCTTTAGGATCAGCTTGATATCTAGCGCACATGCATACACTAAATAGTATATCAGGTCTACTGGCTGTTAAATAAAGTAGTGAACCAATCATACCTCTATATATCTTTTGATCTACTTTCTTATCATCTTTGTCACTGTCCATCCTTGTTGATGTGCTCATTGGTGTTGATAGTGGCTTGGTATTTTCGAATCCAAATTTCTTTAAGAGTTCTTTTGTGTACTTTGCTTGACAGATGTGAGTTCATTCCTTTCCTTGTTTGATTTGTAATCCAAGGAAGTAGTTAAATTCTCCCATCATACTCATTTCAAATTCTCCCTGCATTAGCTTTTCAAAGTACTTGCAAAGAGATTCATTAGTAGAACCAAAAATGATATCATCTACATAGATTTGAACTAATAAGATGTGTTTGACCTTTGACTTTATAAAAAGAGTGATATCTACCTGACCTCTACTGAAACCATGGTTTAAAAGAAAAGAGCTAAGTCTTTCATACCAGGCTCTAGGTGCTTGCTTTAAGCCATATAAGGCTTTGTGAAGTTTGAAAACATGATTGGGAAATTCCGTGTCATCGAAACCCGGAGGTTGTTCCACATAAACTTCCTCTTTAATGAAACCATTCAAAAATGCAGATTTAACATCCATTTGAAATACTGTTAAGTTCAAGGCAGATGCATATGCAAGTAATATTCTAATGGCCTCAGGTCTGGCTACAAGTGCATAGGTTTCATCGAAATCTATGCATTCCTCTTGAGAATAGCCTTGAGCTACCAATCTGGCCTTGTTTCTTAAAATAGCACTAGTTTCATCCAGTTTATTTTTGAACACCCATTTGGTGCCAATGACTGGATGGTCTGATGGTCTAGGAACAAGTGACCATACTTGGTTTCTCTTGAATTGATTTAATTCATCTTGCATAGCTACTATCCAATATTCATCAGAAAGAGCTTCATTGACCATCCTAGGCTCTATCTGAGAAACAAAAGCTAGGTAATCACAAGGAATAACATTACCTCTTGTTCTTACCCCTATGGATGGATCACCGATAATATTCTCAAGTGGGTGATCTTTCTTGTATCTCCATTCCTTTGGAAGGTTTTCATGAGTAACTTCTTCTTGTTGTAATTCTTCCAGAGGTGGATCATCCTTGTCCTCAATTGATGTAACTTTTAGTTTCTTGGATAGTTCATCTGCATCATCATTGTCACTATCTACTTCCTTTCTTAAGGAAGGGTTAGTTTCATCAAAAATAATATGTACAGACTGTTCAATCAATAAAGTACGTTTGTTGAATACTCTATAGCCTTTAGGTTTAGAGGTGTACCCCATAAAGATGCCTTCATCTGATTTGGCATCCAACTTACCAATGTCCCTTTTTCCATTGTTGTGAATGAAGCAAGAGCACCCAAATGTTCTGAAATGGCTGATCTTTGGCTTCCTTCCTTTGAACAGTTCATATGCAGTTTTCTTCAGGATTGGCCTGATCATTACTCGGTTAATAATGTAGCTTGCTGTGTTGACTGCTTCAGCCCAGAAGTATCTTGGCAAATCATACTCTGAGAGCATAGTTCTTGCCATATTCAATAGGGTTCTGTTCTTTCTCTCAGCAATACCATTTTGCTGAGGTGTTCTTGGAGCTGAGAAATTATGTTCAATTCCCTGATCATCACAGAATCTAGCGAACCTTTCATTTTGAAATTTGCCACCATGATCTGATCGAATAGACACAATGCTGAACTTCTGATCTTTCTGCACCTTCTTGCTGAAACTAACAAATTTTTCAAAGGTGTCATCTTTATGCTCTAGGAATGATACCCATGTATATCTTGAATAGTCATCAACTATGACAAATCCAAAATTCTTTCCTCCAAGACTGGTAGTCCTCATTGGCCCAAATAGATCCATATGAAGGAGCTCTAAGGGTTTTGAGGTGGTCACCACCGTCTTTGACTTGAAGGAGCCTTTAGTGTGCTTTCCTTTAGCACATGCTCTACAGACACCTTCCAACTTTCCACTGACTTTTGGCAGACCTTCCACAAGATTTTTCTTCAGCAATTTTCTCATGTCATCTGTGCTGCAATGTCCAAGTCGTCTGTGCCATAATTCTGTAGACTTGTCTTTACTTGCTGCCAGACAAACATTTTGCTCTTTAAGTTCCTCAAGGTAGGGCACATACAAATTCTTTTCTCTTTTTGCTTCAAAGATGACTGCTCCATCTTTCACTATGCTGCACTTGGACTCTTGAAACTTGATCTGATGGCCTCTGTCACACAGCTGGCTGATGCTAATGAGATTGTGTTTCAGTCCCTTGACTAATAACACATCTTCTATGACTATTTTTCCTTTGTTATTTACAGAGCCACTGCCTATCACTGTTCCTTTCCTATTGTCTCCATAAGTGATTGTTCCTTCTTCAGCTTGGAGATGAGATAATAACTTTTGGTTTCCTGACATGTGTCTTGAGCACCCACTATCCAAATACCATTTGAATGCTCGAGAGATGTCCTGAAATAAAAACATCAAGTTTTAGGTACCCAAATTCTTTTGGGTCCTGATGGGTTAGTATCATTGATTTTGCATTTTATTATCCATTTTTTATGTCTTGTTGGGCATGTAGTTATAATATGTCCTAACTTATTGCAATGACTACAGCAGATAACTTAGTTACTTTTTCAATATATTTGAAATCCGTTTTGTAGGCTATATCTTGTTCAGGTACGAATTTTGGTGTTGGGTATGTTGTAGGATAAACTATGGTTTCTTCATTATCTGGGGGTGTATATCCTAATCCATTTTTCTTCTTTCCTGATCTTCTAGCGCCTTTTAATATTAAGAGTTTTTACCATTAGTAAATTTCTCTAGTGTGCTTGATAGTTTATCATTTTCTTCATTTAAGTTTTTAATTTCTTTTCTTAATTCATCTGTACTTACCTGTTTTTCCTATTTTGTTATTTGTTCATTCTTAGCTTTTAGGTCTTCACATAACAATTCATTTCTCCTTTTAAATTCAGTTATTTATTTTTCTAATTCTTCATTTTCTGTTTTTAAATCAGAATTAGTGTTTTCTAAACATGTGTTATTTTTCTTACTTTCTTTTAATACTTTAGTTACTTCTTTGTGCTTATTATACAATTCATTGAATGCCTCCTCTAAGTTATCTGAATCAGAATCATTACATGAGTCGAAGGAGGAGTCAGAGGTTACCTTTTCATCAACATTTCCCATGAGGGCCAAGTTGGCTTCTTCTTTGTCACTGCATGAGCTTGACTCAGTGTCTGAGTCACTACTGTTTTCCCATGCTGCTGTCATTGCCTTCTTTTTGTACTTTTTGAACTTCTTGGAGCTGTCTTTCTTCCTAAAATCTGGTTTCTTATATTTAGGACAATCAGCTTTGATGTGTCCAGGTTTTTACATTCGTAGCAGATGGTTTCTCCTTTCTTTATTTCCTTATCATCTGATCTTTTGAAGTCCTTGTTTTTCTTAAAGTGCCTTCTGCCTGATTGTAACTTTTTCTTCTTGGCTAAGAGCCGTTGCAGTCTCCTAGAGAGCATTGCTTCTTCATTTTCACTGTCCTCATCGCTTTCACTTTCGTTTGAGCTGGCTTCTGGTGAATCTTCTTCTGCTTTCAAGGCATTGGAGTGCTTCTTTCTGCTGGATGATTCTCCTAGCCTTTCCATGTTGATCTCATGGGCCATGAGGGACCCAATGAGCTTTTCTACTGACATTCTCTTCAGGTCATTAGCCTCTTCTATAGCTGTGACCTTTGGTGTCCACGAAGATGGCAAGGATCTAAGAATTTTCCTTACCATATCTACAATCTCATAAGTCTTCCCTAGACTGGCTAAACCATTTGTGATATCGGTGAATCGACTGAACATTTGAGTGATTGACTCACCTGACTGCATCTGAAATCTTTCATACTGAGTGACAAGAATGTCAATTCTTGTCTCCTTTACTTTGTCTGTACCTTCATAAGTAATTCTGAGCTTTTCCCACATTTCCATTGAGGATTTGCAGGCTGAAACTCTGTTGAATTCCTTCTTACTTAAAGCACAGCAAAGGAAGCTCTTAGCTTTGCAATTCAAGGAAATTTTCTTCCTGTCATCATCTGTCCATTGTGCTTTCTCATTTGTGATAACCAGGTCACCTTCTTCAACTATTGACCAAATTTGATAATCGTGACCTTGCAGAAAATATTCCATCCTGGTCTTCCAGTAAGGATAGTCTTCACCATCAAAGAGAGGGGGTCGGTTGACAGACTGACCTTCAAAGTTACCTTGAGCTGCCATGGATCTTTACTCTTCAGATCGTTGGATCCTTTCTTTGTCGAAGAGACTCGCTCTGATACCACTTGTTGCCCAGTTAACGAGCCCAGAGGGGGGGGGGGTGAATGGGTCTTAAAAAATTAATCTAGAAGATACCTGTAACCAAAACCATTCACACAAACGTTCTTCGAAGTAGGTTAGTGACTGTTAGTTTAAAATACCAAACACACAAAGAAGATTATCACACAACACAAGGTTTATCCTGGTTCGGACCTCCTTTCCTTAGGAGTCCTACGTCCAGTCCCTGAGCAACAACTCAGGATTTCACTAACTAGGGTACAGTCCCCCTAAGGACGCTACAACACCCAGCTCAGCTGGTCTTCCTTCACACTCTAAGGGAATAACACCCTGGATACCACACCAGGTCTTCCTTCACAACCGAAGGGAAAACACCCTGGATACCACCAGGTCTTCCTTCACAACCGAAGGGAACAACACCAAGAGAATAAATGAATTCAAGCCCCTAGATCAAGCCTTTGACAAGCAAGGATCTGAAGCAGCTAGAACTGAGAGGAAGAGATTTAAGCTAAGCACACACTCAGAACTACACAGGCTCTCTCAAGATTTTCACAAACTAGTGGAGAGCAAAAGAGCAAAGGCTAAGCGGAGTGAAGTCTTTTTGCTCTAGACTTTCTTTTGAAGAATTTGAAAGCTTCAAACTTGGTTGTTGTTTTTCTGTTCTCCTGACTTGTATTTATATCTTCAATTTGAAATTTAGACGTTGAAGAGTCCGTTGTCTCTCTTTTGAGTAGTCGTTAGACTGAATGACATCTGGAGTCTTGGAAGCTTCCAGTCATAACCTTTTGTCACATTGAGCACGCAAAGACATGAGATCTTCAGAAATATCTGTTGGCTTCTGTTTGTTTAACATTGTACTGTGAAGCTAGTTCAGAGGTCTGCACAAGTGTCAATCTCAAATAGCAGACAGCTAAGCTGTCTCTGATGTCAGTCAATGTCAGTATCAATAGACAAGAAAATAGTAATGCCAAATGGCTTAAGTCTAAAAGACGTAATCAGAGTAGGCACGATAAAGGATGATATGGTCTGCATGCATGCAGAGATACGTTCAGATCTCATAAATGCAAAAACGTCAGAGAGATGTCTACGTGGGTTTTGACTAGTCAACCCTTTTAAGATGAATAAGATATAAGATATGAAATCAATGCCCATATGACTTATGAAGTCGTTATGAATACTAACAAGTCATTATAGAGAGCAAATCGTTGTGAACTTATCAAGTCGTTATGATCTCTAAAGAAATCGTTGCGCAAAGCAAATCGTTATGAACACTTATCAAGTCGTTATGATCTCTAAAGAAATCGTTGTGCAAAGCAAATCGTTATGAACACTTATCAAGTCGTTATGATCTCTAAAGAAATCGTTGTGCAAAGCAAATCGTTATGAACACTTATCAAGTCATTATGAACTCTAAAGAAATCGTTATGAACAATACAGAAATCGTTACGATGAGCAAATCGTTACAAGGTCTTAAGAAATCGTTATGATAACTTAAGAAATCGTTGCAAGGTCTTAAGGAATAGTTATGATCACTTATGAAATCGCTACATCAAGCAAGTCGTTGCGAGTTCTAGAGAAATCGTTACAATGAAATCGTTATAGCGAGCAAGTCGTTATGAGTTCAAAAGAAATCGTTATGATAACTTATGAAATCGTTACAGCGAGTAATTCGTTGCGAGTTCTAAAGAAATCGTTACGATGACTTACAGAATCGTTATGGGATCGACTTGTTTGAAATATCAGAAAATCGTTATGAAAGTTCTACTGAAATCGATATGGACTTATAGAAATATCATGTTGAAGAGATTAAGGCTTCAGAAAAGTAATGCATACCTTTATTGGCTTGTTTGTCCTTGGTATTTTTTCTGTACTTAAGACTTATGAAATATTCATTAGTTATAGTTGATAAACTCTTGTTTGGTTTTGTTAATCATCAAAATATATAGATATATGTAATTACATGGGGACAGACTGATCATCAAGGTTCTTGGCTCTAGACTTTCTTCAGAAGAATTTGAATGCTAAAACATACGTTCTGTGTTTCTTCTGTTCTTCTGACTTGTATTTATATCTTCAATTTGAAATCTAGACGTTGAAGTGTCTGTTGTCTCTCTTTTGAGTAGTCGTTAGACTGAATGACACCTGGAGTCTTGGAAGCTTCCAGTCAACAGTCTTTTGATCACTTGAGCACGTAAAGAGATGAGATCTTCAGAAATATCCTTTGGCTTCTATTTTGTTTAACGTTGTACCATGAAGCTAGATCAGAGGTCTGCACAAATGTCAATCTCAAATAGCAGACAGCTAAGCTGTCTCTGATGTCAGTCAACGTTAGTAGCAATAGACATGAAAATAGTAATGCCAAACAGCTAAGTCTAAAAGACGTTATCAGAGTAGGCACGATAAGGATGATATTGTCTGCATGCATGCAGAGATACGTTCAGATCTCATAAATGCAGAAGCGTCAGAGAGATATCTACGTGGACTTTGACTAGTCAACGCTTTTAAGATGAATAAGATATCAAGATATGAAATCGATGGCTATATGACTTATGAAATCGTTATGAATAAGTCAAGTTGACCAAGTCGTTATGAGACATAACAAATCGTTGTGAGTTCTAAAGAAATCGTTATGAATACTTATAGAATTGTTATGGCGAGCAAGTCGTTGTAAGTTCTAAAGAAGTCGTTATGATTACTTATAGAATCGTTACGGCGGGCAAGTCGTTGCGAGCTCTAAAGAAATCGTTACGGTGACTTATAGAATCGTTGCGACAGGCAAGTCGTTACGAGCTCTAAAGAAATCGTTACGGTAACTTATAGAATCATTATGACGGGCAAGTCGTTACGAGTTCTAAAGAAATCGTTACGGTAACTTATAGAATCGTTATGACGGGCAAGTCGTTACGAGTTCCAAAGAAATCGTTACGGTAACTTATAGAATCGTTATGACGGGCAAGTCGTTACGAGTTCTAAAGAAATCATTACGGTGACTTACAGAATCGTTATGACGGGCAAGTCGTTACGAGTTCTAAAGAAATCGTTGTGATCACTTACAGAATCGTTATGATAGGCAAGTCGTTACGCTTTCTAAAGAAGTCGTTGCGATCACTTACAGAATCGTTATGACAGGCAAGTCGTTATGCTTTCTAAAGTAGTCGTTGCGATCACTTACAGAATCGTTATGACAGGCAAGTCGTTACGCTTTCTAAAGAAGTCGTTGCGATCACTTACAGAATCGTTATGACATCGACTTGTTTGAAACAACATGACTTTTCAGTCTTATAAGGAAATCGTTATGATCTTCAACAGAAATCGATATGGACTTAGAGAAATATCATGTTGAAAAGATTAAAGCTTCAGAGAAGTAATGCATACCTTTATATGGCTTGTTTGACCTTGGTATTTTTCCTGTACTTAAGACTCATGAAATATTCATTAGATATAATTGATAAACTCTTGTTTGGTTTTGTTAATCATCAATATATATATATATATATATATATGTAATTAATTAAAATTACATGGGGACAGACTGATCATCAGGAGGGGGCGAAGGCGGGAGCCACACCTTCAAAAACTTTCCAACCTTAGAACTTTCTTGCCCTCTTTTGGTTTTCGGTCGTCTTCTTCCTCGCATCTCCTCTTGTTTGTCGTTCTTCTTCGCGACTTACGGCGATGGCAGGAAAAGGGAAGGCGGTTGCAGTTGCCGGAGCGAGTGGGGTTACTGTTGCGGCGACTAGTGGGCCACGATGTCGCCGTTACAGTGGGCTCCGGGAGCGCTTTCGGATCGACGATGAGTACGAGATCATTGATGCGAAGGAAGGAGAATCGTACCTGGCGAACAAACCAGGTTGTCTACCCCTCTCTGTGGATCACATGGAGGCAGGATTCCGGCTGCCGCTGTCGGAAGTGGCGAAGGCGCTTCTGAACTGCTGGGGCGTTTCGCCAATACAGTTGACGCCCAATACATGGAGGTACATCTGTATCTTCGGCGTCATCTGTAGGATCAAGCAGATCCGGGGCTCGACGGATGTATTCGGAGCTCACTTCAAGCTTTCTGCTTCTCGGCCGTCAGGAGCGGATATCTACTACGCCAAGCACCGAACAGATAGGATGCACATACAACTGTCCAACAAATATTCCAACAACAAAGGTTGGATGGACAGGTTGTTCTTCGTGCGCCACCGAGATGGTGTAGAGTGGGGATTTCCCACTGTCATCCGTTCGGCCCGGAAGGACAGCTTTCCCAAGATGATCCAAGACGAGGCGAGGGCCTCAGATAGTCTTCTCCGAGCAGGTGTTAGAAATGGGGAAGGCTAGGTGACCGAATTTTCACTCGTCAAGCATGGCCTGAGCAAATCGTGGAGTAAGTGCGCGAACCATGGCTATTTACCTGCCGGTTTGGTGACCCTGCTCTAACTTTCACCTTCTCTCCTTTTTTGCGCGCAGCTGCTGCGGAATTGGAGGCTGGGAGGGATCTGGAGGCGAACGAGGATTTCGCCGAACAGATCCCTGTTCTGGCTCATATGGTGTATGAGAATGATGATGTTGCGGCCGTTGTTCGGGTTCCCTCTGGTGTGAGGGTTAGTGCCACGGTTACAACAGCACTGGTGGCGCCCTCACCCACCAAGGAGTGTCCCGAAGGCGCACGGGTCCCTGAGAAGGGGCCCGGAAGAATTCGTTTGAAGAAGAAGGCCACCATGAAGGTGGTTTCAGCAGGAGCTCGGACGTCGCTTGAGGAGGGCGACGGGGCCGCCCGGCCTTCCGCCTCTATGAAGAAGAGGCCGATGTTGTTCGATGGGGGCGCGGAGGACGCAGACCAGCTCCGTGCTCGGAAAAAGAAGAGGCTGGTCCATGCTCCCCTTCAACACAGTGAGGAAGGGACCGAAGAGGAGGTTGAGGAGGCACAGTTGCTGCTGCAAAAAAAGTGTAAGGCTGCCGGGTCGGCCGAACAGGGAGCATCGCAGATGCCCCCCTTGATCCGTCCGGAGGTCGCGCAGAGGATGGCGACCGAGCTGCGGCTCGTCATGGTGAGCGACGGGTCAGAAAGCTCTGCTGAGGAGCAGAGAGAAGTGTCCGTTCTGCGGGACCCCAGTGAGGGTTGCGAAGAAGAAGTTGCTCGAACAGCGGCGTCGAGCACTAGAGGCGCCAGAGATGACGCTACGGAGACCTCCGCTCGGGGGGGCGAAGGTCATGAAGGGACCTCTACTGCTAGAGTAGGGATTTCTCCACACCGCAAGGTGCCAGAAAGGGATGTCTCCGAGGGGGCGGCTGCTTCAGTTGCGGGAGTCATTCCAACCTGGGAGGTGGCAACCCCTCAGGAGGAAATCATTGTGGATGCCGCGGCTCCCCTGCCCCCCACAAAAATAACCGTCAGCCGCTTTGGTCTCTAGTAAAGTTAGAGAAGCGACACAAGGGGTCAAGGAGGTAGCCTTGGTGACTGAAGGTCACAAGGCAATTGCTGTTGCTGAGGCTGCTAGGGGAGCAGAAGCTTTGGCCGAGTAACCGGTCACTGCTGAGGGGGCCATTGATTCTGAGGAGGACCGGAGACCTCTCTCTGCAGTTTTGAAGGGGAAGTCGTCTGAGCTCCCCTCGCAGTCAATGCTGGAGGCCATGCTGGGAAGGCTTGAGGACGATTCCTCGAGGGTTCTGCCTTCGTGCCTGTCTGCATCCTATCTGGATAGGATGGCACGGTGCCAAGACTTGAGCCCGGAGAAGACTCCTGAGCATTCCAGCGCGGCCTACCGCCCACGGCAACTCTTTGATCACGGTGAAGATGAAAATATCGACGTGGAAGCGTTGGTGGACGGCATTACGAGCTTGATGGGCCTCTTGAAGAAACTGGCCTTGCGTGGTCAGAACCAGAAGCAAATATGGGAGGCGGAAGAAGCCTACTGCAAGGATCTGATCTCGAAGCACCAGATTCGCGAGGCTGATCTTCTAAAGGAGGTGAAAAGCCTTCAAGATGCCCTCCAAGCTTCCGATCTGAACCTGTCTGTTGCTCGAGCCAAAAAGGAGGCCATCACGAAGGTATTGGGCAATGCTAGGGCTCAGGCAGTGTCCGAGTACAAAAAAGGTCCTGACTTCCAAAAGGACCTAGAGCTGTTTGGGGCCCGTTGTTATAAAGTGGGCCTTGAAGCAGGAAAGGACTTTGGGGAGCGGCTGTCTTGGGTCGAACGTGGTCGAGAAGCCTTCGAGGCCGCTGTTCGGGAATGTCGTCGTCTCACCAATGATGCCCGTTTGGAGGGTGTGCGATTTGCGCAATTCCACTCTGGGCGGATGCCTCCTGCTGACGATGGTGTTGGCCCCTCCGAACAAGCCCCTTGACTGCATTTTTGTACTTTCTGCTCTTTTTTGTCCACTTTTGTAACCTGGCTCAAGGGGCCTGCATGTAAGCATAGAATTTATAAACGAATATTTCCGCTTCATGGATTTGTCTATAGCTTCACTTTTTCTATCTCCTCCCTTTTGCTATTGCTCCTGTTCGAACCGGAGTTCGCTGGTTTAGGCGCGTTGCATGTACCGCACAGGTCAGTTAGAACTAGCGAGGGTTTCGACCAGGGGTGAATGCTGAACACTTGTCTAACCATAGGAACATGGAAAAGAGAAGTAGGATGCTGAACATAGGCTTTTATAGGTGATAAGCCTTGAGGTTGGATACATGCCAAGTCCTGGGTATGGCTTCACCACTAGGAGTAGTTAGCTTATATGAGCCTTTTCCGAGGACCTAGGTGACCTGATAAGGTCCTTCCCATTTAGGGGCGAGCTTGCCAGCCGCTCTTCGGGGATCCGAAGCTGAGCAGTGGCGAAGGACTAGATCTCCCACATTGAAGCGCCTTTCCCGAACTCGTGCATTATAATATTGCGCGAGTCGCTGCTGATAGGAAACAAGACGAATGCTGGCGTCATTCTGTCATTCGCCAAGCATGTCAAGGTTTTCCCGTAGAGCGCGGTTGTTGGCGGCTTCATCAAAGTGGGTTGTTCGGTGGGTGGGGAGAGCTACTTCTAGGGGCACAACAGCTTCTGAGCCGTAAGCCAAGTGGAAGGGTGTTTCTCCCGTTGCTACCCGAGCTGTTGTTCGGTGGCACCAAAGCACGTTGGGGAGCTCGTCAATCCACGATCCTCCTGCAGCCTCCACTCTTGTGCGGATCCCATGCAGTAGTGTTCGATTGGCGTTTTCCACCAATCCATTTGCTTGGGGATGCGCCACGGAGGTGAAGTGGTTATAGATCTCGAGCTCCGCGCACTTTTGCTTGAAAAAGGTGCTGTCGAACTGCTTTCCGTTGTCGGAGGTGATTACCTTTGGGACGCCGAACCGACAGAGGAGGTTCTTCCAGACGAACTTCCACGCGGCCTGTTCAGTGATCGTGGCAGCAGGTTCAGCTTCGATCCACTTGGTGAAGTAATCGATGGCCACAAACAGGAACTTCTTCCGACCTTGGGCCTCTGGGAAGGGCCCCATGATATCGATGCCCCATCTGGCGAAAGGGCGCAGTTCAAACAGGCTATGGAGTTGTTCGGCTGGCTGCTTGATGAGTTGCCCAAACTTCTGACACTCTGGGCACCTCCGAACAAAGGCCATGCAATCCAATTGCAGAGAAGGCCACCAGAATCCTGCTCGAATAATACTGCGGGCCAGCGTTCTGCCCCCCAAGTGACTGCCGCACAGCCCTTCGTGAACCTCTTCGGTGGCGGCGAGTGCTTCTTCGGGGCTGAGGCACCGTAAAAGAGGTCTTGAAAGGGACCATCGGTACAATTTGCCTTCTACGAGGGTGAAGCGTTGGGAGCGCATCCTGATCTTTCGAGCTTCGCCCTGATCGGGCGGAAGCTGATTACGAAGTAGGTAGGCCAGGAGAGGATCCATCCAGCTCGGGGCTGGTGGGTCTGTCTCGATAGCAGCAATGTCCACTTTGGTGCTCGGCGAGGCGAGCTCTTCAATAAATATAGAACGAGAAGGAGTGATGTCACCTGAGGAGGCCAACTTGGCCAGTGCATCAGCTCGCGCGTTCTGATCCCGTGGGACATGTATGACTTCGAAGTAGAGGAGACCCTCTGCTCGGCTCTTAACCTGCTGAAGGTATTGAGCCATGCGGGACTCTCTGGCTTCAAACTGTCCGTTCACCTGGCTGGCAACCAACTGGGAGTCACTGAAGACTCTGAGCCGAAGGGCCTCGAGGTGCCGAGCCCTTCCGGAGAGGTGAGGACCAAGCCTGCCCCACTCCCTGTGACACAAGAGGACCCATCCATGTAGAGCTCCCATGGGGGCTCGTCGGCTAATGGTGGGTCCTGCTTAGTAGGGAGTGTGCATTCCGCAACGAAATTCGTCAATGCTTGCGCCTTGATTGCTGTCCTCGGTCGGAAGCTGATGTCGAACTCGCCCAGCTCTATGGCCCATTTGACAAGCCTGCCGGAAGCCTCTGGCCTCTGAAGGATAGACTTCAGTGGTTGGTCGGTGAGGACCGTCACTGAATGGGCCTGAAAATAAGGCCTAAGCTTCCGAGCAGCCATGACCAAGGCGAGAGCGAGTTTCTCTATTCGGGGGTACCTCCTTTCGGCTTCTTGGAGGACCCTACTGATGTAGTAGACCGGATGCTGCGCCGCTCCTTCTTCCCTGATCAAAACCGCGCTGATGAAGTGTTCGGTAACCGAAAGGTATACGAACAGTGGTTCTCCGAGCACAGGCTTTGAGAGAATAGGTGGGGCTGCCAAATATGCTTTCAGCTCGGTGAAGGCAGCTTCACACTCCTCTGTCCACCGTACTTGCCCCCCTTGCTGCGAGGCACTTTTGGGGCCTCGGAGCAACTTGAAGAAGCTAAAACCTCTTTCTGCTGCTCGGGACATGAACCGGTTCAGTGCAACGAGACGCCCAGTCAAACGTTGGACGTCGCGCACTGTCTTGGGACTGTTCATCTCCAGGACGGCTTGGATTTTTTCAGGATTTGCCTCTATTCCTCTATTTGAAACGAGGAAGCCGAGGAACTTACCCGAACGAACACCAAACGCGCACTTGGAGGGGTTGAGCTTCATGTTATACTTCCGCAGAGTTGCGAAAGTCTCTTGGAGGTCGGAGATGTGGTCGGTGCTTGGAAGCGTCTTGACCAGCATGTCATCGACGTAGACCTCCATGTTGCACCTAATTTGCTGCTCGAACATCTTGTTGACCAGCCGCTGGTACGTTGCCCCAGCGTTCTTCAGACCGAAGGGCATCCTGGTGAAACAGTACAACCCCAGGTCTGTGACGAACGTAGTGGCATCTTGATCCGGAGGATGCATACTGATCTGGTGATAACCAGAGTAGGCATCCAAGAAACTGAGAAGCTCGTGCCCGGAGGTGGCGTCTACCAACTGATCGATGCGCGGCAAGGGGAAATTATCCTTAGGTGTTGCCTTATTGAGATCCTTGTAGTCGACGCACACACGCCATTTGCCATTGGTCTTGCGTACGAGGACCACGTTGGAGATCCACCTTGGATATTGGGCTTCTCGGAGGAATCCAACAGATCGGATTTTGACGACGTGATCCTGGATCACGGTTTGTCGTTCTCGGTTCACAGACCGCCTCCTCTGCTGCACTGGCGGGACCCGGGGGTCCAAACGAGGCGGTGTGTCATTACTTCCGGAGAAATGCCCGGAAGTTCGCCATCGGACCACGCGAACACGTCAAGGTTGGCTAGCAAAAAGGCCTCGTACCGTTAGTAGGGCACCAATGTAGAGGACGTGCTCGGGGTCGTCGTCAACTTGGATGGGAAGTAGATCTTCAGCAGGCGTTCCTCGGCTAGTGGAGGGCTGATCGGTGGATGGCGGGACTTGGTCTGGTGTTGCAAGTGGTTGCTTGTCTCTTAAAGAGAGAACATAGCACCGGCGAGACTCGCGCTGACACCCGAGCACCTCGCCTATCCCGCTCGGAGTTGGAAACTTCATCTTCTGATGGAGAGATGAAGGTACTGCTCTGATTCTACCGATTAGGCCTCTGCCAAGGATGGCGTTGTAGCCTGACATATTCTTGATGACCAAGAAGTCAACTACCTTGGTCACAGTCTTCGGTGCCGTCCCTAAGGTAATTGGGAGGCGTACCCTGCCCACGGGCTGCACCGAGACCCCCGAGAAGCCGAACAGGGGCGACTCTACTGGGGTGAGCTGGTCGGTCTTGAGTCCCATAAGCACAAAACAGTTATAAGCCAAGACGTCAGGGGCGCTTCCATTATCCACCAAAATCCGGCGCACATTACAATGATTGATGGTGGCCGAAACGACCAACGCATCAGTGTGTGGGATAGTAACCCCTACAAGGTCCTCGTCGGAGAAGGTTATAGCCTCCTCGGACGGTGTGCATGCAGGACTGGTGGGATATGGAGCAGGCCTAGGCGCCAGTGGCCTGTCCACGACATACACTCGCCTTGCGTAGTCGCGTCGGCTCCGAGTGCTCTCTCCGCCCGCGCCGAAGCCTCCCGCGATCACATTGATTTCTTGCCCATTGGGCACATTGTTGACTGGTTGCTCGGGAGTTCGCTCTCGGCATCTGGGGCGCTCTTCATTCCGGCGCACATACCCCCTGAGGTAACCACGCTTGATAAGGTCTTCGATTTCGTCCTTGAGCTGGCGGCATTCGGAGGTGTCGTGGCCGTGGTCGCGATGGAAGCGACAGTACTTTGCTTGATCGCGCTGCCAAGGGTTGGAGCGCATCTTTTGTGGCCACCGAACGTAAGGTTCATTCCTGATCTCGGCCAGGATCTGCTCGGGCGCCATAGTGAGGGGAGTGTAGTCGGTGAAGGGGCGTGGTCGGCGCGGCGAGTCGCCATTGCGCCGTCCTTTCTTCCGATCACGGTCAGAGCCGTTATCAGAAGGTCTCTTCTTGTCCGACTGTTCCCCCTGCTCTGCTCGGCCTACAGCCAGACTTTCTTCGCACGCTACGTGGCGTTGTGCAATAGAAAGCAGCTCGGCGAGAGTAGAGGGTTGCTGGACGCCAAGGGTCCTCTGTAAAAAGCCGTCGCGAGTGCCCTGGATGAGGGCACTGGTGGCTAGAGGGACGTCCAGGCACGAGATGCAAAGTGCCTCTGTTCGGAACCTTTTTACAAAGTCCCAGAGCGCTTCGCCCTTCTTCTGACGTATGGTCAGAAGGGAGGCCGCTGTGCGCGGCTGCGACCTGCCGCCTAGGAAGTTATCCCGAAAGGATTTCTTCAGCTGGCGGAAGGATGAGATGGAGCCCGCTGGCAGAGTCTCGAACCAGGCTCTGGCGGTCTCCTTGAGAGTCGCTGGGAAGGCTCGGCACTTGGCCACATCAGATGCTCCGTGGAACACCATGTGCGACTCGAAGCCGTGGATGTGGTCGGCAGGGTCGGTGGTGCCATCGTAGGGCGCAATGGTGGGCAGAGGGAGCTTGGGAGAGAACCGGGCTTCCAATATCTTCCCACTGAAAGGGGAGCGGAAGTCCAGGTCATCCTCCGCTGGGGCTTTCCCCTCCGTGCGTTGAACCATTACATCCATGCGGCGCTCCAGGTCGACCACGTGACAGAGGCGCCTGGCGAGCTCCTGCTCGGAATGGGCAGAGCCTGCCTGACCAGTGCCCTGGGAGTTGGCTCCCACAACCGAGCGCAGCGGACGAGGGGCGACCACAGAGCGACGGGGCGAGCGGCCTCGACGCTCTGGTGCCAGTTCCTCGGACGGTGCTCGGTGGGATCGGCGCGGTGAGTCCGCCTGCTGATCCTGGGGCATCAGAAGGACTCGAGATCGCTGGCGGGACGCCCCCGCCTGCCCCCCAAGTGGCAGTGAAGGCTCCGGGGCCAGTGGCATAGCCAACTGAGCCTGCAAGGCTAGGCAGATGCCCGTCAACTGCTGCATTTGCCCCCGGAGTTCAGCTATCTCCAGGGCAGTTGCCGGCGCAGGGGCCGCCGGTGCAGGGACGTCGTTGTTTACACCAGCAGGGGCGACGTTGACGTCAACGGGAGGGGCACGACGGCGAGATTCTGCACCTGACTGGCGAGATCTCGTCGCCCTGCTCCCAATGTTCTGGTAAGAGGATCGTCCGCGTGCCATGGCTGCGTTGTTCCCACAGACGGCGCCAAAAGTGTGGAGGCCTTTTCTTGATTGGGCCGGAGCTTGATGGACCTACACTTGAAGAAGGGAAGAAGAACGCCGGAGGCGGACGGAAGCCTGCAAGACCAGAGAATGGATCAGGGGGCCCGGTTGAAGAACCGGGGAGAACCCTCCGATGCCAAAGTCAGTGGATGACTGAAGAGGATGGGAGTTCTCGTGTGTGATGCGTGTTTGTATGAAGGTTTTTCGTACCTTTGCATGGTCCTGTACCTGTGTCTTATATAGGCAGAGGTGTTGAAGCAGACGGGCGTAACGCCTCCAGATCGTGCCTGGAAGGGCGCCTTGATTGGCGCACGTAGTGGAGGGTTACACGTTCAGGCGCCCGTTGAGATGCTAAGCAGTTAATACACCTCTTGATAGTGGGGCGCATGGCCTGTGGCAGTTACAACCGCTGTGGGGATGTGAAGAGCCGCTCGGAAGGCTCCAGCGGAGGTCACCGAGCAGTAGGGGTGTAAACGGAACCCGATATTCCGACCCGATACCGATAAAAATTATCGGTTTCGGAATCGAAAAATGATACCGATAGCTTATCGGAATCGGTAACGGATATTTCGATAAGATATCGGAATCGGAATCAGAATCAAAAAAAATCGGTATCGGTTATTCCGATAAATTATCATAAACTCAAGGTAAAATTATGGTAAACATCTTACCTTATCGAAATTTCGGTTCCGGTAATGTTATCGGAATCGGAATGGAATCGGAACTAACCATTCTTATCGGAATCGGAATCGGAACCATATTTCGGTTATCGGAATCGGTATCGGAATCTGTGTTTCCGATTCCGAACCCGACCCGTTTACAACCCTACTGAGCAGGTATCCCGCGAGGGGGGGGGGGTTGACCACTGCTCGATAATATCTGTGACTGTTCGGCGTGTTAGGACCGGTGCCCTGTTTGGCAGGTGAGGGCTCTTTATGGACCAATGAAGCTGTTCGGAAACATGCTGCTGGAAAGCTTAGCGAAGCCCGATTACGGGGGCTATGCCCCGAAGACCCCTGAACGGCCCCCGTAAGGACGTGGCACCCTGAGCAGGGGTCACACCTACTGATGGGTAGGGCTGTTCAGATTTCGGTTCAAACCGAAAAACCGAACCGAACCGACCGTTCGGTTCGGTTTGGGATCTTACACGGTTTAGTTCGGTTTCACTTTCTGAAACCGAATAAACCGAATATATATATTAGTAGCGTAATATTTTTTGAAACGAACCGTAGCCCGGTTGGTTCGCGCATGCACCAAACCGCCCGCGCGTGGCGCGGGTTCGAAACTCACTCTGCCCGCCTAATTTTTTCTCAAAAAACTGAGAATTCCCCCGACCCCCCACAAGGGGCATGCGCGCCTTAGCCACTAAGGCATGCGCGAGGTTCTGTTGTAAGGCATATTAAACTTCGATTTAACCCGAACCGAACTGGTTCAGTTCGGTTCGGTTTCACCTTGAAATTCGGTTCGGTTCGATTTGACCAAAAAATGAGCCAATCCGGATTGAACCGAACCGTGTTCACCCCTACTGATGGGACCGGAGGGAGTCGTTATGGGCCGCAATGGGTCTAGGTGGCCAGATTTGGCCACCACACACATCAATTACGAAAGCTGTCAATAGCAAGTGTTAAGAGCTGTTAGAGTTTGGATTTTGGCACGTTTATTTACATATCTCTACGCACTATATATATATATATCTTTCGTTTGTATTAAATTTGTCAAAAGACGTATCTACCCTCCAATACTTCTAGTTAATACGAACTTATCCTTAGACATGAGATCACATATCAAATAAGAGTATTAATGTGACGGTTAATATAAATAAAAAATAAACATATAGGGGGTCTTTATAAAAAACGCTTGATCGGAATAATGCTATTTATACAGGGATATTTATTTCCCTTTTTCCGTCGTCTTCCTCGTCGCTCCAGAAGCTGCAGCTAGCGACGGCGCAAGCTGCTGCAGGCACCCGTCGGCAGCATCATCGTCCACGTCCAGAAACACTCGAACCTACCGGGGTTAGGGTTTTCGCTGCAAACCCAACTCCCCCCGCCCCGCCCCGCCAAGCAATATCTTAACCCCCGACCTCCATCTCCATCTCTATCCTCGTCAACAAGCTCCTCGTCTCCATCGCCTTCCGGGCGCTTCCATTATTGATGCGAGGCCGCCTGCGTCATGTATAAAGCGGTCTCCCCGTCCGCCGGCCTCGTCAGGACAGGGCCCGTGAGAGTAGCCAACCTCCACTCCCCGCTCTCCCCCAGGGCTCTCGCTGACGGCGGCTCCCGCTGCCTCAGCTTCTCCAGGTCCTGCGCCGCCGTCCCCCGGCCGCTCCGCCTGCCGGCCTGCATCGCCCCCCGCGGCGGACTCCTTTGGCGCTCGCCGGTCAGCCCTCGGCCTCGGCTCGGCGTCATGGCCACTCTGCTAGAGCGTCCCGAGCGGAGGATCGCCACAATGGGTGATCACGTCTTTGTTTGATTCCTTGCTTTCCGCACTCTGGCGGCCAATCTCTCTCTCTCTCTCTCTTTCTCTCTCCCTCCTGGCCTTTCTTTTGTTTTTTGTTCATAGGTTCAAAGTTGCAGTATTGAAGAAGGTTGGATGGGTCCTGCTTGCATATCTTCTTCGGTGTCAACTGTTTGTTAATATGCTTATCTTGGTGATGTTACAGCCAAGGATAACGCGTTTAAGGACATCTTGACCAGCCTTGCGAAACCCGGGGGTGGCGAGTTCGGGAAGTTCTACAGCTTGCCTGCTCTGAACGATCCACGGATCGGTAATGTATCCTCGCTCATTACTGTGTTTGATTGTGAAATGGGCAAATGAGTATTCCTTTTGTTGCTTAGTTTGTGCTTGCGCCCTGCGGTTTTCAGCTGATTGTGGCAATCTGCAGCCTTCCGTGTCTCAGTATGTCTTCTGTACGTAGTGGTACATAAGAGTGCATACACATGCTTTGCTTGTGCGCTTCAGAATTTCTGGACGGGTTTGATAGTGGAATATGGTTCTACAGATGCTGAAATGGCTGTTAATCACTTGTTTTGTCTTATAACATCCACGTACCTTGTGTCTGCGTGAATTTTCAGATTCGTGCTAGTTTGGTGTTAACACTGTTTGTTCACTTGCTCTTGGATGGGTTTGTTCTGCTGTCACGTGGCCCTTTCCCTCCAACATCACGGACCTGCTGGACAGTCAAAGTTTTGTGGGTCTTGGTTATTATTTTTCAAATTGATGTCATGACTGACATCGGTTCTTCTTGAACTTCCCCCTTTAACAGATAAGCTACCATATTCTATCCGGATTCTTCTTGAATCTGCGATCCGAAACTGTGATAATTTCCAGGTCACTAAGAATGATGTTGAGAAGATTCTTGACTGGGAGAATACCGCTCCCAAGCAAGTTGAGATCCCCTTCAAGCCTGCCCGGGTGCTTCTGCAGGTGTGAATAATGTACAGACACACTATTCCGAGTCATCTATGTTTTTTTTTTGTCACAACACATGACTCATTTCTTTTCGGTTCCTCAGGATTTTACTGGTGTACCGGCTGTTGTTGACCTTGCATGTATGAGAGATGCAATGAACAATCTGGGAAGTGACACTAATAAGATCAACCCCTTGGTGAGTGCAATTATGTGTAATTGCCTTTCCTTTTGAACTGTCATTTGAATGTGTAATCTAACAGTTATCATGGTTCCTGTTTTCTATTCTTTAATATGGCTATCATGTGGTTCATCTGTTTTTTGCTTGTCCTCTCCTTGCCACCGTCAACCTCAGTTTTTTTTTTCTTCTCAAGACTGGCTCATTTATAATTTTTTTTAAAAAGAAAGTCTGGCTTATTTATATCTTCCAGTTGCTGTATTGCATATGGAGAATTGTTGCAATTCCTTTTGATGGGTATTGGAAGAAATGTATAGGATCTTAAAGTGCAGCTGCAGTTGTTTCTTTACTTTCTTTCACCTGGTGTAAATGCTATCAGATGTTTGCTCTTGATTAGTTGGTGTGGTGCTCCCATTCTTCTCTCAAAAACAGAATTCTTTTCTCAGGTCGAGTTTAAGAGTGTGCTGTGATATTTGCGTTTTCAATCTAATATATATATATTTTCTTTTGCAACAGTTCAATTTGTATGACTTCCGCATTAATTTCACGATGGTGGGGATCTTTTGATATTTCACTATAGTTTATTCTGTGCCGGAGAGTTTTACTACAGCTTGTAGTGTGAGTTTCTATGTACTTGTGTTGCCTCTCTTGTTTCTAACTTAGGTTTTAAAGAAGATCCGACGTCACTTGTGATCCCTCCATAAGCATCAAAACTATGTATGCAAGTTATGTAGGTAGGAGATCAATTTTCTTATGTAACCAGAACATGCTTCACATGCTCTTCCTTATTGGTCTGGATCTCTCAGTCTAATGAAAATATATACACTTGATGTTAGAACATTATATATGCATTTTTTGGTTAGATCCTTGTAATTTCTTCATTCCTCGAGCTCTCTGTCTTCCTAACTTCTGTTTTCTGTCTATTCTGATTCCAATCTGCAGGTTCCAGTAGATCTCGTCATTGATCACTCAGTCCAGGTAGATTTGGCAAGATCAGAAAATGCAGTACAGGCTAATATGGAGCTAGAATTCCAAAGAAACAAAGAGAGATTCAGTTTCCTGAAATGGGGATCTACTGCTTTTCACAACATGCTAGTTGTTCCTCCAGGTTCTGGTATTGTGCATCAGGTAATGGACTACTCTTGAAGGTCAATTTTTTGGTCTTTTTCCTTGCTACATTTCTTTTCCTAAATGTATTAGTTCTTTATATATGATTTTAAAAGAGAACTGTATTTCCTAGATTACTTCCAATTGAGATGCGAGAGTGGAATTTCAGGTTAACTTGGAATACCTTGGTCGGGTTGTCTTCAACACAGATGGGATCCTATATCCTGATAGTGTGGTTGGGACAGATTCTCATACCACAATGATTGATGGATTAGGTGTTGCTGGCTGGGGAGTTGGAGGAATTGAAGCTGAGGCTGCAATGCTTGGGCAGGTATTTGTTATTTCCCTTCTTCATGATGAGTTCAATCTGAATTACCCTGTGAATCATGTTCTAATACATATCATATTCATCCTTTGCTACATTTTGATCTAGTACTATTTGGAATCTAGTGGATTTTTTATTTTGTAGTTTCATGTCTTGCTATCGTCACTATTACCGTCAAAATAATCAATTAGATTCATTCTAATATCCATGCCTTTTGTAGTATTGCGGAATATATAATGGTATATTATTCTTGTCCTTTCACTGGGACTCATGATCAGAACTCCTGATAAGCATGCAAATTATCTATTGAAAACAATTTGAGCATGAGGACAGTTGGACAGATATCTGACCTGTCAAAGTGTCTACTTGATTGTTCTTACAGTGCCCATCTACGTTTAAGCTGCATGTTTTATCTTGTTTGCACCTTCACCTGTTCCTAAAGAAAAGTGCATTTGAGGTGGTATAGTGCAGATGTGATTGTCTTTTACTTGTCTTTCAGATAGTTATCTCTACATCAGCCTTGCCTACTTCTGGGTTGTTTAATATTCTCCTCCATGAAGATTGCTAATTTTCCTTTTCAACTCTATATTCATAACGTCTTTGATTGGGCAGCCTATGAGCATGGTGTTGCCAGGTGTTGTTGGCTTCAAGTTATCCGGAAAGTTATGCAATGGTGTGACAGCTACTGACTTAGTCCTTACTGTAACACAAATGTTGAGGAAGCATGGTGTTGTGGGCAAGTTTGTTGAATTCTATGGTAATGCATTTCTTCATGGGAAAAGTAAACAGCATTGCATGCATTCGGAAGCAGTCTTCAATTTTTTTTGTTAAAATATTTTCCTTGGTTGTATGCAGGTGAGGGCATGAGCAAGCTGTCATTGGCAGACAGGGCAACAATTGCAAATATGTCACCTGAATATGGAGCTACTATGGGTTTCTTTCCTGTAGATCATGTAACCTTACAATATCTCAAACTTACTGGAAGAAGTGATGAGACTGTGAGTATGCTGTTTGTCATACAAATAATTACATGGTATGTGGAGTCTAGTTAAACATCGTGTAACTGCATCTTTTTATCAAAATAGGTAGCGATGATAGAGGCCTATTTGCGAGCGAACAAGATGTTTGTTGACTATAATGAGGTAATACTGAAATTTGTTGATCCATATTAAGATGAGATGATGCTCAAGACCTGCAATTTGAATGTTTTCAGGATGATCAAATTAACAAAAGCGATTTAAACTTTAGAATGTCATAATTTACTTGTAATTTTGGATCCAGCCTCAAACAGAAAGGGTGTATTCATCATACCTTGAGCTGGACCTCACGGATGTGGAGCCTTGCATTTCTGGACCAAAGAGGTGCTGAATGTATATCTTTTCTACAGAATATTTCAGCAACTTTTGTCTTCTTATTCTCTTGGACTGCTTCCTTTTGTTGGCAATCTTTTTTTTAAGAGTCTTATTTTGTGACAGACCACATGATCGAGTTCCCTTGAAAGAAATGAAAGCAGATTGGCATTCATGTTTAGACAACAAAGTTGGCTTCAAGGTAAGCTTATTAGTCACTTTTTTTTGGGGGTAAAAAGTGCTCTATATGTGTTGAGCTCTGCTATGCCTCTTGCACATTGTTTCCAAATAGGTTTGATCAGAATGTAATATTCCTTCAGATATGATGAAAGTGTTATTGCCATGGATTGTAGAATCGGCCGATTCTGTATTGGATCGGTGTAGGCCGATCCGGTTCCATGGGGTAGCCCCCTGTATAGTATAACCTCTGGCTGTATTGGCCGAAAACAGACTGAATCGGTCAGGATTGGCTAATCCAGGGCTGATCTGACTGATCCAGCTTAAGAAAATTGAAATTTGAAAATGGCTTGCCAGATTGGCTCCATGTCTGGCCAATCTGGTGTGTTTTGGTCACGCCGATCCGGATTCTATAAAGGCCGGTCTGCTCTGATATGGGCTGGATCTTAGGTGTGTTAACACCCTAGGCCGGTGTTGGTGGCGATCGGCTATGCCTCCATCCCCCGGCCCCCACCTGAGCTCTTCTTCCCCCATTGCCATGGCCGGGGAGCTCTTTTGCCGCCAGGCGCCTTGACTGCCACTGTCGCCAGACACTTCCTTCTTCTTCTTCTTTGAACTTTGAAAAGAAATCCTTTCTTTGGGGATTTGGAGCTTGAAAAGAGGATCATTCCCTTTCTTTGAAGATTGACACTTCCTTTGGTAAAGGGAGATCTTCTTGAGTAGGTCTCTTGTGAAGTAAAGGATTTTTACTTCATTTCAGTATGATTTTAGTTTTTCAAAATTAAAAATATTTAAAAATGAAAAAAACCATGTATATAGATTTGATTTTGCTTGAATGTCTGTATTATTGGATTGTAAATGGGACATTGAGTTGTATGTAGACATTAAAATGTTTAGGGTTTCTGGATAGAACAAAGCACCCAAAATTTCACCCTAATTACTAATTAGGATTGAAAAATTTGGACTTTTGTCCAAGTAGCACAATAGGAGGTCAATTAAGTGTGCCAATCATTTAATTGACCCAATTGTGTTGTGTTGTGAAAATGGGGGTGCTTGGACAAAACCCCCAAATTTTGTATGAGCCGATTGGCATCTGGTTCACCTTTTCATCACAATTTGGAGACAACTCAGACCAACAATATACACCAAGAGGGATTCAAAGATGAATGCATGATTTGGCAAATTCCCTCTTTGGCCATGGCTATGAGGCTATGCAGACTGATCAAGCATATGGACAACCAAACCCACTTGATTATGAGGCATCCTGGTCTGGATGGCAAGATTAGATATATTTTTTTCTTCTACATGTAAGCTAGATTTGGTGTTCATTTGATGTGCTATATTTGATGCTTGATGTTTATTATGGTTATTGTCGCGTAGTATGTTACATTTGATGTTCCATGTAGTATGAATACTATCCCTGATTGATGGTATGAAAGCCAAGCCCCATGTTAGTATGCCAAGCCCTAAACCTGCATGGATCTTCATTGATGATTGTTTTTTAATGCAAATGTGAACTTCTTCTTCATTTTTTTGAATTTTCCTGATTAAAAAAAACCAATTTTCAGTCTGGCCGATCCTGCATGGATTATTGTTTTTTTTAATGCAAATGTAAACTACTTCAATTTTCTAAATTTTCCTGCAATTTTTTATTTTTTTATTTTTTAATACTACTTTTTAGTCTGGCTGATCCAGGATTGGCCGGATTTCCAGTAGCTTAGCTGGAGTGGCCAATTCGATCCGGATCAGAACAGGATCGGCCTAGGCCGATCCAATTATTTCTTCCATGTAAAGTCTCCTTGTAATTATTTCTAGAAGTCTGCTGCGTTAATACACCTTTGGCTCGTTAAAGCATAATGTCATAATTATGTTTTATTTATTCCTTTGATGAATCTGTAGGGATGTATTTTACTTGTAAATTTTGTTGGGTGCTGTTGGGAATGATATATGCTCAGTTCTTTAGTGCAAATATCAATTAACCACATGGACTCATTTTTTGTTTTGCAATAAATTAAAACATTTCTTTGTGCTGGACATCCTTTTTCTGTAGGGTTTTGCAGTACCAAAGGAATCACAGGATAAGGTTGTTAAGTTTTCATTTCATGGACAGCCTGCGGAACTCAAGCATGGTAGTGTTGTCATAGCAGCTATTACAAGTTGCACAAACACCTCAAATCCCAGTGTCATGCTTGGGGCTGGTCTGGTGGCAAAAAAGGCCTGTGAATTAGGTCTGGAGGTAATTCCAAATATTCTAAGATTGTTCAATTTCCTGCTACTGGGATTTAGGTTGATTGATTTATTTTATCAGCCCTTCATATATAATTTATATATATACCACACGTGTATATGTATATAAGCATGTAGGCAAGTCTGTGTAAATGTCTTATTAACAACTTATTTTGATATTGATTGCCATATGATTTTGTCTTGATGTTCATCAAAATGATCAAGGATTTGGAATTTCCAGAAGTAAATAAGGACAAACTGTCTGATATATCTAAAGGGTACCACACTTCAGAATAGATTTGTCCAAGAAAAGGAATTCTTTTGTTTGTTGATGTAGTTGCAGAACAACTTAACAAGTGTCCAGCAACATGAGAAAATGTATTTTGAAAATTGATTGGAATCCCTGATCTCTATTTCACTATGCATGGAGATAGAAGCTGGCTGAACCAGATTGGAACTAGCCGGAACTGGTCCAATTCTGTTCGTGTCGAACTACCAAAACAATCAGGTTCCTGCCAAAAACCTGTCTGGAAGTGGATCAGCTATAGCACTGTTTCAGTTTCAAATTCCAGGTTTAATTCCTTGTCACGATAAGTACTATTTTTCCCATATCAAGCAATAAACAGCCTTCCACAAGATGAAGTGCCATATCTCTCTCTGCCCCTTGTCCCCCATTTCTCTGTTTCTCTGCCACTTGTATGATCATAACGTAGAAAAGGAAAATCAAGATAAAACATTTTTAGAATGTATGCTATGCACCACCCATGATTTTTTTATGAACTTATCTATAAAGTTTGTGCTTGGCACTCAACGGCATTGTTGATTTGAATGCATGCCTTTCCAAATTTCCGTGCTCAATTTCCTGTATTATGTTAATTCCAGGTTTTTGTTTAATTTTCCTCTTTCTTATCTGATAATGTCCCGTCAAATGGCCAGGCATTGACCTAGGTGCTTGTGGCAGGAGTCTCTTTGTTGCCTCATGGTACTAGATAGATAATCTTCATATAGCTTTTAAATGTTTAACTGTATAACTACATATGATTTCTCTTTCAGCACATATTTGGAAGACATTAGATGTTTCATTGGTAATTAATTCTGTTTTTGTCCAGGTTAAGCCATGGATCAAAACAAGTCTCGCCCCAGGTTCTGGAGTGGTTACCAAATATCTGCTTCAGAGGTACATTTTTGATGACTTGCATGTCGAATGCTGATTTTTGTGAGGATTCAGTGATACCTAAAAGTTATTTATTACTGTCAACTTTATGCTTTCAGTGGATTGCAAAAGTATTTGAATCAGCAAGGTTTCCACATTGTCGGGTATGGGTGCACTACATGCATTGGTAACTCCGGGGACCTTGATGAGTCTGTTGCAGCTGCAATTTCTGATAATGGTAAGTTTAGTTGTTAATGGGTTTTACAGTTCATGTTCATCTCCCATCTGTTTCTTAACATATTATTTAGATCATGTTGTTCCATTTTATTATTTGTTAAATCTATTTGGCATTTGTTTCAGACATTGTTGCTGCTGCTGTGCTTTCTGGTAACCGGAATTTTGAGGGTCGAGTGCATCCACTGACTCGAGCTAACTATCTTGCATCTCCACCGCTTGTTGTTGCATATGCTCTTGCTGGCACAGTAAGTATTTTTACTGACATAAATTTTAGGATATTATGTAATAATAATTTTTTTCCCTGAAAGAATTTGCAGTATCACTGATTTTGTCTTAGTGAAATTAAGGTTGTTAAGTTTTCATTGTTTTCTCATGCTGTTTAGAGCATTTAGTTTGACATCACTAAGCTGGATGGTTGAAGATTTCTTGCTCGATTTTCTTTTGAGTAGTTAGCCACACATCTCTCCATGTCTCCTTGTTTCAAATTCTTCAGGGATGTGTCTGCTGGTATGCATATTTTATCTTCAATCTATGAAATATTATAGGTGGACATTGACTTCGAAAAGGAACCTATTGGAAAAGGGAAAAATGGGGAAGATGTCTACTTCAAGGATATATGGCCATCTAATGAAGAAATTGCAGAGGTTGGTTCATTTGTTTATTTCAGTTATTTTCTGTTCTCATCTATTATGACATGTTGTCTGTACCGTGTGGTCGAAACATTAAAGACCAGGGTCTGTTTTGTAATCTTCATAATACATCTTGTAGTTTTGCATGACGTTATAACTTCTTTCATCTTCAGGTTGTTCAATCAAGTGTCTTGCCTGATATGTTCAAGAGCACTTACGAGTCAATCACAAAGGGCAATCTTATGTGGAACCAGCTTTCTACTCCAACATCAACCCTTTACTCCTGGGATCCTAAATCAACCTATATTCATGAGCCCCCATATTTCAAAGATATGACCATGTCTCCACCTGGTCCCCATGGAGTAAAGGATGCTTACTGCTTACTCAATCTTGGCGACAGCATTACTACAGATCACATTTCACCAGCTGGGAGCATCCACAAAGATAGTCCGGCTGCAAAATACCTCCTTGAACGTGGAGTTGAAAGGAAGGACTTCAATTCATATGGTAGCCGTCGTGGAAATGATGAGATAATGGCAAGAGGAACATTCGCAAATATCCGCTTGGTCAACAAACTTTTGAAGGGAGAAGTGGGACCCAAAACAATTCACATTCCCACAGGGGACAAATTGTATGTGTATGATGTTGCTATGGTATGTTTCTTATTGCAATGTATTTACTCCCTTTTGCATTGAGCAAGATAATTGCTTGGCTGTTGATTTTCAATGGTTAGTTAAACATTTGGTCATGTTTGTGAGAAGAAGCCTAGAAAACTTGAAAGATTGGAAACCACGATCTCGACTAAAAGTTTAATATCCCAGCCCAGGTTTGAAAGATACTGAACTATGCATTGAGTTTTGTTGGAGTTTTGGGATACTTCAAAATATTCTGGAAGAGGTACATTTTTTCTCTTAATTTAGAGGACATTTGAGAAACCTTGAACATTGAAACTATGACAAGGATGCAACATTTGACCTTGTAGAACCTTAGAAACTGAACTGCATACTGTACGCTGCAAAAAATGGATGCTTTTTCATAGAATGGAACATCAACAATTGCAGGTTTTTAAGCTCAATTATCCTTTTTCCTTGCAGGTTTTTAAGCTCAATTATCCTTTTTTTCTGTTCCAACTTGTGCATATTTGTGTCTGAAGTTAGGATCTCATCTTTTTGTATGTGTTATTATCCTATCACTTTATTTATTTGTATTACTTGTATCTTTGGCTGAATAGATTCTTTACTCCAAAATGATGATTACAATGAACAATGTCAGCATCATCTGTGCATTTTCCCATGTCTGTATGATCACATTTTCCAGAGATACAAAGCCGATGGTCATGATTCCATTGTGTTAGCTGGAGCAGAGTATGGGAGTGGAAGTTCTCGCGATTGGGCAGCAAAGGGTCCAATGTTATTGGTGAGAATTGTCTGTTTTCATGCCATTATTTATGTTTTTGCTTGACGGTGATATTTTCTGCTTTAAGTACTTGAATCTTTTGTTGTATATTTTCATACACCAGGGAGTCAAAGCAGTCATTGCGAAAAGCTTTGAGAGGATCCACAGGAGCAATCTTGTAGGAATGGGTATTATTCCCCTTTGTTTCAAGCCTGGTGAAGATGCTGAAACTCTTGGTCTCACTGGTTATGAACGGTATACAATAGACATTCCAAGCAGTATACATGACATTCGGCCTGGCCAGGATGTCACTGTTGTGACAGACAGTGGAAAATCTTTCATCTGTACAGCTCGCTTTGATACGGAGGTAAATACTTATAATATGTAATTAGCTTTATCATGTTGTTTATGCATTGGATTTTGGGCGGGCATTTTTATCCCAAATATTCTTGGATGTCATTCTGTTGATACCAAGATTTTGACCTCAATTTAGATTAGATTTTGTGGGGCTTATTCTGAGTGCTTGGTTGTTGAAAATGTCCTTTGAGAATAGATTAGTCTTCCTACTTCTATATGCAATGTCCAGGGACAGCTATGTTAATCTGTCTGATTCTTATCAACAGCTCAATGATTGTTCCATATTCTTTGTTTATTTGAACAAATTGGTTATCATCTAGTCTAAAGCTGATCTTCTCTTCAAACTTAAAAAGACATCAAAAGTTCCGTAGTAGGTGCTTGTTCTACGGAATGTAAAGATAGATGAGCATATGTACGCCCTTCTTTATTTTGGTCCTTCAGGACAAGGTCCCACTCATATGAGTTTTGCATTTTGTGTGTGTTTAAGGGTTAAAGTTTAGTTACAGTATGGTTGTCCAGATTCCTTGCCGTGTTGAGCATCTATCATGATGAGAATAAATTGTCTCATTAAAAATTTTGTTCTCATTGTTTCAGTTTACGATAAATAATCTTCCATATGATCCATAAAAGAAATTGTTCTCTGCTGATGCCTTGCCATTCTCAGTTTCTCTAATGATATTGCTTGTGGTCCATTAACCTGAAGAAGTTGTCATTCAGGAAGATTATAATCTATAACTACTTCTTAAGTTAGTTTGAGTGTCGATGAAAACTTCCTTTGCCTTTTTGAGATGCACTAGTTATCTCCTGTGAATAGCTTGTTCAAGTCTACCGTGACTGCATCGTGACCTCTGTTGATCTCTCGAGCTCTGTTTTCCTTACATCCTCACATCCTTTTTTGTACACTAATAATTCCAAAATATTAATTCAGGTGGAGATCGCTTACTTCGATCATGGAGGCATTCTTCCGTTTGTTATCAGGAATTTGATAAACTCAAACCACTGAGCAGGGCTTGATCTCAAACTGCAAATTGACACGCATGGGTTCTCTTTGTATGTTCCTTACACGACCTTTTGCTTCAAGTATAGGGGATAAAATTTCTAATAAAAGAAAATAGTATAGTGTGACATGTGTCCTACTGTTTGGTTATGTTTATCTACGAGAAACACTGATAGTGGCTATCAGAAAATTTTGTGGCATTGCATTGGCGGCGTATTATGTAATTGATATCATGTCTGTGTGCTTTATTACCAAGCTGTTGGCAACTTATTAGGTAGCTTAATTTGTGATCTTGGTTTTGCTGTTCGATACATGGGGACATGTTTATAGATTACCGAAACCGTTCGCTCGGGGACGTGTTGTGTTTTCAATAAGATACTTTGGAATGTGGCACTGTGTATGATGCACTTTTTCCATGAGCTTGTTATTGCGGCGAGAAACAAAAGGAGCCTCATCCCTCGTGTAGTCCCTTTGACTCAGCATGCAAAAGTAAAAGGAAATTCTCAATTCTTCGATGTTTGAAATTACTAACAAATCTCAGTTGCATAACGTGGAATGATGATAATATGTTACATGTAAAGGGCAAGTGATATTTCCCTTCTTTATAGGCTCGCAATTAGTCTTTGAGTTGTGTTGTATGCAGATTAAAGTAAACTCTTTGAGTGAGGGTTCATCAGCTGCCATTTCTCTTGTCGTGTACATTATGTTAATATTCTTCACTAGGAAAAGAGTCTGTTTGAAAGAAAACGATGGACAATTCCTAACGGCTCTGGCTATGCACCTGGACAAGTAATCTTTCATTAAACTTGTAGGTCAAATCTCTTCAGGAAAACGATGATCGTACTGTAGAATTATAATAATCGATTGTGGTTTCGGTACATAGAGGCATGGTTAGCCGTGCTGTAGTGTACCATATCATATTAAATCTTTTTTTTTTTTGGGTCCTTGGCAAGATACGACTGTTCAATTTTAATTTTTTTCAATGATTTATTAGAGAGAGAGAGTGTTGGGAACCGTTTGGTATATAGCACGTCTCCTATCGTATCGTACAAGTAGAAATGTAGCAGCGCCGCCTCCACCGGGATATCCACCTCCACGCAGGTGATCCGCCCTCTCCCTCCGCAGCAGCACTGCCTCCGTTAAAGATAAATACTCTACATGTTTTCGAGTTTCTTGCATTTGGTGTTGTGTCTCCAATTGACATGTTTGTGTAAGCAGACATGTCACATTGATACCAGCATTCCACAATCATCTGGATGGATGGCCATCAATGTGAAATGTTTATGCCCAGCACCCAGAAAAAGGAAAGATGAACTTTTGCCCTTCCCTCTCTTTAATCGTTAAACCACTCCTACTGCATAAGCAGTGTGAGTAGATTCATCTCTACAAACAACCCTGGAAATTTGGAATATATGTGTAGCTTCATATCCTCTAGATATAAACCAAAAGGATACTTACCTTAGACTCCCAATTTTCACTCGATATTATGATCTGATATAGTCCTCTATATGAGAAAAACAAGTTTGTCTAGGTTTATTAAATTATTATCGTCAAATATATCCAGATTGTACCTACCCAATATTTAAATAAATGATAAATTATATTTAATTAAATTCTAAATGACTTAAATTAAAATCTAATAAAATAAAATAGGTAATGGATTTAACTAATGATCCATAATGGCATTATTGGGCCAAATAAGAGTTAGAATAATAGAATATTAAAAAAATATTATTAAATTCAAAATGTCTATTATTCTCTTAATTAAATGGAATTAACATCATAATTATCTAAATTTGATTGCTCTCACTATCCTAACATGTTTGCACGTTTTCCCAAGTCTATCACAATCCAATTAGAGTTTAGAAGATTAGGATATAGAGATTAACATGAAAATCTCGTAATTAAAAGAGTTATAGTAGTAATATGAATAGGAAATTGTTATATCTATAAATACACCCTAAATTCCCTCATGGCCGACCCTATTGTTGTTGGGAGACTCTCTTGGATGTGAATGCAAGGCCATAGGAGGAGGATCTCGTAGGAAGGAGGATCCTAAGGCGATCTATAGCAAGTTCATCCCGTTCTAGTCCTAAAGTCACAATTTCGTCCAAATGCAGATATTCTCTAATATATATATATATATATATAATTAAGTCTCTCCATAGGTTGCTCATGATGTCAGAAATGAAACCTCCATCTTTTCCCCAATTTCTATCACGCCATCTAAGTGTATTTTACTTCTAAAGTCCATGAACATGCATGTAACTGACCCTTTGTTCTTGCTGTCTACATGTCTATTTCATGATTTTTCATGCCCTATGTATCGAGATTTAAGTGTTTTAATGTAAAGATATCACTCAGGATTCATTGTGTGGTGGACACAGAGACTGCCTTCTTAAAACGGTCAAATGATATACCGCATTAAGAACGTGCCCCATTGATACCCCACGTTAACTTGGGTTATCGCGGTGGGTACCCTGACCGCCTTCTGAACACGGCCCAACCCCTGAATGCATTCAGACCATTGTAAGGATGCGTTAAGGTTGCTCTGATTCGCGTCGTCTGGTCTGGACTCGAAGTAGAGAAATCCAACCGAAAACACGCAGAAACGTCTGATGATCATGCTTTTGCTTATACATGGGGTTCTAGGGGTTTTTAGACAAAACCTACAACATGAAAGTTACTGGAAACATGAAGTAGAACGACTCGATGGCTTTGGTTAGGATCAAAATGACATAGGGATGTGTGATTTAAGAGATGAACATGAAACACCCTAAAATTACGTGACGATCAGAAAATGCTTAGTACATGCAACATGCTCCATGGAATTTGGGCAAAATAGGTTCATATGAATTATTCTTAGAAGTAGTATGTGCTATAGGAATTCATGCCACAGGGTGAAGGGGCCGGGTAGATACTATCAAAAACATGCATGTAATCCAGTTAAATGTATCCAGATTCCAGTCCCATAAAAAAAAAAAAGGGCTATCAAAGGGGTGCTAGAGGGGATCGTGCCACAGGGTGAAGGGGCCGGGTAGATGAGATCTTGGATGTCTCATGTATGGGAGAGCGAGAGTCGACGACATCATAGTGAAAGCTTGGGGGAAGGATAGTCGAAACAATCTCTCCATCTTCTACCCACGGGAGGCAAATTAAGTAGGCTCTTCATCGTCTTCTTCTTCTTCATATTTAAACTTTAAAATCCATATAAATTCATATATATTAGGTCAGATAATATTGAAAAACGATACCACAATATCCGAATCTATATTTGATTAATAACCAGATAATCGATATCTAATTATTTATTAGATATTTTATTCAGACAATTATATATCTAACTAAATGGATCTGAATTCAAATTCGGCTTGACTTTTAAATAGATAATTATCTATATATAGCAAGTAACGCACAAGAAGTCAACTAATTCCATAGGGTTAACCACTATTGAAACTACTTCACCTTCACTGAATAATAAATCAAAAGGTACATTTTAGAGGCATGATCTTGCTCGCGGATGATGATGAAGCCATTGCGATGAAAATGGCGAACAAGAAGATGTTCTGTAAGTGGGAAAAAAGACAAGGGCTGAGAACTCTGCAAGAATAGAGGATTTATGGAACTAATGATAGGGTAGGGCTTGGCGGAAGATGAAAGGGCTAGTCGACTTGGGTTTTTATAAACGGTGGAAGGACGTGGGTTCAAATGTCTAGACCGATTCATTACTTCGTTGAGAGGGACGAGGAGTGAACCATTTACAAAAGATCATGAATATATAGTAGGTTTGCTAGTTTTTCTCTTTACTATTTACAATGGTTTAAAGATAATAAACATGTAATCCAGTTAAATGTATCAAATAGAATTCATTTTACAAACTTGATAAAATTAAATCAGCCCATCAAATACAAATTTTAGCTACATCCTTATGTCTATCCATTCAAATTTTAGGTGGTTCTTTAATAAAGTATATTAAGTAGTATTGAAATCAAACACATCTGACTTGTACTTGATTTAACTTTGAAGGCTTCACTTTGTTTTTCCCCTTTTATTTTTATATTCATTCATTTCATTTTGAAAGAAAGAGGATACTCTAGTTAAATCCACACTTTTTTACGTGAGAGCATGTATGGGTGAACATGATCCCGTTCAATCCAATTTATCCTATTTTTTGGGTGAACCGAAACCGAACCAAACTTCAGTTCGGTTCGGTTCGATTTGAACCAAAAAGAAAAAAAAACACATAAAAGGGCGGTCTGGCGGTCCTGAGTTTCCAACTCAAGATCGCCCATGAGAAAGGGAAAGTGCTAGCCCACTGGGCTAAGTTTTCTTTTGTAATATTATTTATTTTTAATTATATTTAATATATTCGATTCATTCGGTTTCCCAATAGAGAACCAAACTGAACCGTAGGACTCTTCAACCCGAACTGAACCGGTCGGTTCAATTTTTCGGGTTGAACCGTTTAATGCACACTCCTAAGAGCATGCATTGGTTAGATGCAAATATTCTAGGTTACTCAGTGTGTTAACCGTTATATCTCATAACCAGAGTTGATTTTTATTTTTTGACATGAGTTATGTCACGCCTCAAGTGACCTGCACCTGGTTACTTAGTAATTTCAAACATTGCTCTGCCTCTCCTTTCATTCAACACATTTTTTTTAAATTGACCATAGTGGATAAATAGGTAGATTTTCTCCTTATTTTATCAAATATTTATTAATGTTTCAAGTCAATACTAGCTCAGAATATTTGATTAAAAAACCTCCTTACTCTCTAAAATTTCAGAACATAAGGGGATTTCAAAATGTTATTTTTCAGGGTTGTTTTGATTAAATACGGTTTGTGTCATGCCTTCTAGTTGATACAACCCATAGATCAAGCAAATTTATTATTTCTAAACCATTGAAAGTTTTGTACAAAAACCTGCATTTTATAGTTCATGAAGGTTTGTAAATTATTCTTTATTAAATTTCTCTCCCTAAAAAATGTAATAAATGGTTTATCCAAAAACGAAGTGTATATAAAATTGAAAGAGTTATTTGACTGAAAAGGAATTTGAGAGGAACAATTTATTTGACTGTTGGTAGAAGAACAAATTTTAATTTGAGTTCAGAAAAGAAGGAATAGGTCGACATACCATTTGAGTCGGTCGACCAGTAATTATTCTCAGAGAAGAAATGAGATGGACAGGTCGACAGGCCATCTGGGTAGGTCAACCTACATAAATTCCAAGCGATGATGAGTTTAGATGAGGATATATCACAATTCTATCTCCCCCTGAATATATTACCCTAGGTTGACAAAGCAGATGTGAAAAGAATACTCTCTAGCCTTAACTCATTTTCTTTTTAATTATTATTTCAGATTGCACAATCCTAACTCCCTTCTTAAAAATGTAAATCTGTCTTCATTAAGGGGTTTTGCGAAAATGCCTACAATCTGTTTATTGGTGTCAATGAAGTGTAGTTTAAAATTTTTCTTGGCAACTTAGTCTCCGAAAAAATAATATATTATTTCAATGTGCTTAGTCCTATTATGGTATTGGGTTTTTGGATAAATTTATTGCACTGGTATTGTCACACGAGATGTGTACACATCCAAGATCAATGTGATAGTCATGAAGTTGACTTTTGATACACAACATTTGTATTGCACAACTCCTTGCAGCGACGTACTCCACCTCTACGGTACAAAGAACAACTGAGTGTTGCTTTTTAAATGCCCATGATACCATGCACCCACATAGCATTTGACAAAAACCACTCTTACTTTTCCTATAAAGTTTACATCCAACATAGTCAGCATCTGAATAAGAGACTAAATCAAAATGATAGCTGGCTAGATATTTGTGGAAATGGATTTTCTTATTTAATTTTATTTTATTTATGGTTTTATGTTTGGATGTGCGGGGATGTGCATATATTACAAATTCAAGTCCCACTGACATGCTGATCATAAGCTACTAATGGGAAATGAATCCATAATCATAGAGCGCAGATGCGTCAATCACATAGCTGACCATGTGTTCTGCCTCAAAAGGTCAGAGGACTTTAAGTTTCATGTGCACACCATCTGACTTCATCAAACGTGTTGTATTCTGTAGATTTTGATGATCACAAAAATATTAAGTGTCGTTCATGTTGAGAACATCACAAAGCACAAGACTAGTGTTCATGTTAATGACTCAACAATTTGATTTATTTATATGTAATGTAAGGGTCTAATTTGTGTGTTAAGTGTACAAGAAAATAGTCCAAAAGTCGCTTTTGAAGTGGACTTCACAAAGGCTAATTTCTAGACTTAAAGGAAATCTAGATTGTGCAGAACTAACAATTAAATGACTAATTTTAGGAAATCAGACGACCAAAATGTGTTGGGTTGTGAGTGCATGAACATTCATAATCATTGTTGTTATATGCTTATATGTTTTTGATGATGACATAAAGATTGTGCAAACACCATATTGACTACATGATATCTAAATTAATGATTTGTTTCTTGTAGAAGACTACATGATAAAAGGCAGTGCACAAACATCTATAGTAGTTGTCAACAACCACAACCTTGCCTGTCAACAACCTGAAAAAACCCTCTGTAAAAAGCTTTTGGATGGATGACTTCAAGCAGTAGTTGTCGACAACCTCTCTGCGTCTATCGACAACCAATGATGACCATCAGATAATAAGGTTCTAGAAAAACTAAAGAAAGCAATAGTTCTCGACAACTAGGATTCATCTGTTGACAACCACTTATGGCCTTCAACAATAAGCTTCTAGAAAATCAAAGCAAATAGTAACTGTCGACAATCAGGATGCATATGTCGACAACCCAGCCTAAACTTCAAGGATCCAGTTCTGGATAGTAGACTTGCTGCAGTAGCTGTCGACAACCGCAATGAGTCTGTCGACAACTGTTGGTTAAGTTTCAACACGTGAGCAACATGTGCTCTTTATTAGGGCGTCCTTTTGTCTTACACACGAATCCCAAGGTCTGTATGAGACAAGGATACTCCTATATAAAGACTTCTTAGCCTCCTTTTCGGACTAAGGAGCCTCCACATCATTTCCAAGGCACAGAAGCATCCAGAGGAAGGCTCCTCAGTGCTCTATTCAAGCTCCAAGAATCAACAACCAGGAGATTCATCTCAGGAGATCAAATTGGAGCAAATATGTCATCAGAGCTCAAGAATCCACACCAAGTCATCTGCAATTTGAAGTCAGAGGAGGATCTGGACAAAGAACCTAAAGAATTCAACTCTCCCATCTATTCCTTCCATACTCTGAACTCTTCTTTGCAATTCATTTCTTCAATTCAAGTGTGTGATGTTGAATTGAGCAATCTTTGTGCTCAATTCATGTGTGTGTGGTTTGATTTGAGATCTTGATCATCTCAGATCGTGTGTGTCTGTGTGATTGTTTGTGTTGAACTTGTTTATAAGCAGTTTGGCGTGTGTGTGTGACCAGTGGATGTAGGATACACAAGTTGTGTAATCCGAACCACCTTAAGTCATCGTGTCTTGTGGTTTGCTTTTCTCTATCGTTAGATGATTGATAGGCATGATTGTTTGATCTCACCTCTTTCACATTGCTAATCTTGAGTACACACTTTGCACACACAATTGGACTCAAATTCGATCTACATTCTCACCAGTTTTCCATATTCACTCTTAATCTCGAAATTAAGGTCTATTTGTTTTAAAATGGTGGTAATCTATTCAACCCCCTTTCTAGATTCCCTTTAGGACTAATTCTGCACACTCTACAATTGGTATCAGAGCGGGTTTCTCTGATTTCATAGATTAAATTGCTTAATCTAACGATCATGAGATATTTTGCATGATGAATACTAGCAGGGGATTTTAAGCTGAAGGACATTGAATGTCTATGTAACGACCCGACCTCCCGGACCCCCACTGGAAAGCTAGCCACCTGCAACAAAGAGCCCAATGCTCACCTAACAGCAACTCTACACGGACGGGCCAGCAGCGTACTAGTACCTTTCTTTGGGACAACCATAGTTATTAACTCATTACAAATTTCGTTGGACCCCTGAGCTCTGATACCACTGTAATGACCCGACCGCTGGTTCAATAACCCGTTCCTTGGTGCCGTCCGTGGTGGCACTAGAGTGTGTAGTTCCCTGACCTTGTGGCGTGTCCGAGGTGCAGGGTGGTTTTGCTTGTGGGCCCTCGACCTTGTGGAGGTCTGAGGTGGCCCTGCCTGTGGTGAGACGTTGTTCTCACTTGGTTTCTTGGTGTCTCTCATGGTGACACCTGATTGTTCCTTCCCAACCTCGTGGAGGTTTGGGATGTTGGTGCTGTGTCTTGAGACTCTGGTCTCTCATGGTTGCTCCGGTGTTCCGTGAGCTTCCTTGTCTCGGCGGGTGCGTGCCGAGGGTTTGCTTCCGCATTGCGTTGCTCTGGCCTGACTCTGGTTGCGGGTCGTGGCGTTACTCTAGTTGCTTCTGCTTGTGTTTGACTCCGCTGGTTCTGCGGGAGTCGTCTTTGTCCTGACCCGGGTTGTGGGCGAGGCGTTGCTCTGTTCCGCTGCTTTGTAGTACTCTGCAGTAGGTGTTTCTCGCTTTACTGCTTTGTAGAGTAGTTTGCTTCTACTTTTGTTGGAGTTCCTACTGCTCTGGCTGGTAAGAGACTGGTTATCCCTACTGAGCCTTGTTCGCGAGGCTCACCCCCCTACTCTCTTCAGGTAGGGACTCGCTGTCGCAGGAGTTCGTTGCCGGACGGTCGTGGTGGCGGCTTGTTCGCCGTGCGTTGCCAGCAGTGTGAGTTGTGAGCGTGAGTGCTCTTATATCGTGAGTTGAGAGTGGCCTTTTTGCAAGTCCTCGGGGTATGCCCCTTAAGGACTGCACCTTCTTTCTGTACTTGTACTTTTATTTGGGACATGTTGTACATAATTTCCTTATTAATGTACGAACTTTCTTGTTATAGTTATTTGAATTCATTTCTTATCTCACTAGACTAAATTCTAACCCTTCCGGGTCTTCGGATCCGTGGGTGGCGGCACGACCTTTGGGGTCCCTGGCGGGGTTCCGGGAGGTCGGGTCGTTACAGTCTAGGCCTCCCTTCTTTAATGGAACTGACTATACTTATTGGAAAAATCGTATGCAGGTATTTCTGAGAGCTCAAGACTATGAGCTGTGGAAGAACGTGAGCAAAGGTTCTTATGAGCTTCCCAATGATGAGGACGCTTGGACAAGGGAGAAGATTAGAAGGGCAACTCTGAATTGGAGTGCCATGAACATGATGCAGTGTGCCGTGCATCCAAAAGAATACTCAAGAGTATCCACATGCACATCTGCAAAGGAGATGTGGGACAAACTCGAACTCATCTATGAAGGTATGTCTGAGGTAAGAGAAACCAAAGCTAGCATGCTTGTTTCTAAATACGAAATGTTTAAAATGAACAATGAAGAAATTATCTCAGACATGTTTTCTCGATTCATGATAATTATCAATGGTCTAAAAGTCTTAAGAAAGAATATAGTGAAAGTGACTTAGTGAGGAAGATACTTTGATCTCTTCCATCTTCTTGGCACATTAGGGCCACAATCATTGAGGATTCTAAAGACTTGTCCACAATGCAATTAGATGAATTGATAGGATCATTAATGACCTATGAAATCAATTTGAAAAGAAAAGAATCTGAGGTCACTCCAAGAAAATCAATTGCATTGAAAGCTTCTAGTAAAGTCTCATCAAGTTCTAAGAAAGAAATTGAACAAGAAATTTTCTGATTGAGACCGATTCGTTGGTGCTGGTGCAAGTCATGAAGGGTCAATACTCATGCCCTTGGCATCTCTCCATAACCATTCAAGATATTCTTCATCGATGCCAAGATTTACAAATTTCCTTATGTCATATCTACTGGGAGGCTAACCAGGTGGCTGATTCTCTTGCCGGTCATGGTTGTACCATTTCTTGTCCTCGCATTGTTTGGTCATCATAGGCTGATCTCCCATTACCTGTAAAGGGGCCCTATCGTCTTGATAAGATGGGGTTCCCTTCCATTAGGCCCTGAGTATCTTTTGTACTATTTTTTTTTTGAGAATCTATAAAATTCCTGATAGGTGAGTGGTGGTGGAGTGAAGGGGTAAGCGCTCTCCTACTTTCCCTATCAGATATTCATTAAAAAAAATTGAACAAGAAATGGATGAAAATGAAACGTCTAGTGAAAGCGAAAATGATGAGATGACTATGCTGACTAGACAATTAATAAAATTCCTCAAGCTCAGAAAGAAGGGATAAGATAACTTCAAACTCCTCTTAAAAGAGATTTTGCAAACAAGTTTGATACAAACAAGAAAAATGACATAGTTGTGTGCTATGAGTGCAAAGAATAGGGGCATATGAGAGGTGAATGCCCAGAGCTCAAAAAGAAGCTGATAAAGAAGAAATTTACATACAAAAAGTCCAGAGCCATGATGGCAACATGGAGTGATGAAGATGAAGATGAATGTGATCAAGAGGAATGTGATGATGAGGATGAAGAAATCAAATGCTTGATGGCAATGAGTGATGACTCCAATGAGGTAAACTCCTCCTTTGAAAGCTATACAATTGAAGAATGGGAAGAGACTTACACTATGCTATTTGAAAAGAATTGTGAATATCGATCCGAAAACAAAGCCTTGAAAAAGAAAATCAATAACCTTGTGCATAACTCAAGTGTTGATGAACAAGTTGAAATTATGAACAGAGAAATAAATTTACTGAAAAGTGAAAAAGAAAACCTCTATGTTGAAATAGACGGCATGAAAGAAAAAACTTCAAGAAAATGAAAAAGAAAACTAGCACTAAATGAATCTTTTGAACAACTTCAAAATGAGAATCAAGAGATTTAGAAGAAAATGGAAGAAGCTCAAAAGGAACTGAAAGACAAAAATGAAACTTTGTCAAGATTTGTTAAGGGCAAGGAAAACTTTGATGCTGTACTAGGAGTTAAGACAAGTACAACTAAACATGGACTTGGATTTCAAAGTGAGAATCAAAAGAAATTTGGACAAACACTGATCACATCATTTGTTCAGCACAATCCAAATGTAAATAAGCAAGTTCATCTTGAAAACAAAGATCAGAATGAAAAGAAAAACAAGTAGAAGAACTGGAATGGTCGACAAGTGAGAGCACCTGTCGACAAGTACTCATATCAGAAGTTAAATCGTCGGCAGGTATGGCAGTCTGTCGACAGATCCAAACCAACAAAACTACATAAAGGACAAAAATTGCAAGTCAACAAAAATTCACATGCTCAAAACAATAACAAGAGAATCCTAAAAAATCAAACTCCATCATGTAACTTTTGCAAAAGTTTGGTCATACTGAGTTACATTGTTGGAATAAAATGAGCATGATAAAATGCAAATAAATGTGGATTCCAAAGCATTTACTTTCCAGAATGAATGAAAGTATGTGACCTAAAGTAATTTGGGTACTAAAACTCTTCTTCTGATTTATCCTTGCAGGAATGCCTAGCAGCCGAGAATCAAAATAAGTGGTACTTAGATAGTGGCTGCTTAAGGCATATGACGGGAGATAAAAAAAAATTCTGCTTGCTGGTTGAAAAAGATGGTGGACAAGTTATTTTTGGAGGTAACAATAAATACTATATAATTGGCACAAGTAAGGTAGGTAAGGATGCTTCTAATTCCATTGAGAATGTGCTGCTTGTTGAAGGTCTTAATCACAATCTGCTAAGCATCAACCAATTGTGTGATAAAGGCCACAAAATTATTTTTGACTTAGAAGCATGTCAAATAATTGATAATGATTCAAGAACTGTTAAGTTTTCTGGTAAAAGAGTCAATAACATTTATCTAGTTGATTTAGATGAACCCAAAAATAAAAACTTGTGTCTTGTTCTTGTCTTGTCACAGTATCTATACATCCTGTTAATGCAGAAAATGCATAAAATAGTTAATTTAAATTATGCTCATGTAATCATGCTATTAAAAGTCATACACTTGATCTTCTCATATCTATGATTTTTCTAACACATGCATACACTTGTAACCATCCATATTGACTCGTCATGGTATTTACATATGGTAATTTATTTCAATAATGTACATCTTTAACCTGTTTTCATAATGGACTTGTCTTTGATTTCTCTCGTTGTTTTGGAACGCCATTACTGACGCTCCACTGTTCCAGAATTCCTCTAGAACGTCGAGCAATTTGTTTCTATATACACTTTCTCTTGACTTGGACAAACTCTCCATCGGATATTCCTTCTGTCGGACTAGTGAATCCTTGTTCAAGGTCTGCGTAAGTCTCCTCTGCCCATGGATTCTCTCATGGTTGACGAGCTGGTTGTACCCTCAATACCTATAATACCCTAGGGATCAGCATGATCCAAACGGCCTTAGATTGCTCTCTTACCTTGAGATCACGTCGGACCTCTGGACTGTGTTCGTAGCACAGCCAGTGGGCGGTTAGTAAATTCTACTAGACTACCAGTACACATCTATGAGTATTGTGCAACTGTTATTATCGCCTGTTTAACGTCGTTTTATGTGCATTGACCTATAGTTCTCATCTATACTCTATTCACTCATCTATTCACGTTCTCTACACTCTCGTCTATTCATCAATTATTCTCATATATTCTTGTTACTCTCTGTGGCCATTTGACTGATTGTCTAAATATAAACAACATGACTAATGCTTGGCAATATAAGGGGCCCGGTCTGGTCCTAGGAGGTGAGCCCAAAAGTGCTATTTACCTGCAGGAGTTAATTGACCAGAGTGTTTGGCATTACACTCAAGTGCTATCTATCTCGACTATCTAATGACAATCAAAGTGCTATACTATACTCGACTCGTTGTGCTATCATATTGTGCTATGGCCATCCTGCTCTTTGTACTATACTTGACATTTGTGCTATTTAAAATCATGCTTTTGTGCTATCACTTGCTCGACATTACTTGACTCTCTCTCTCTATTTTTAGTGACTTTGCTCTTTAATACATTATCATTTAAAACATGTATGACCATGAGATTTAAGTCCTATTAGGCATTATCGCTCACCCTGTGTTATTTGATATATGTTCTCAGGTGAGACTGAAAGAAGATACCTACACTCATGAAGATGGGGATGACCAGGAGTGAATCAAGAGTGCCCTGTCGTACTAGTGTTATATTAGAGTCTTAGTTTACTTTCTTTCTTTTCATTTAATGTAATGATGTCATTTGGGCCCTATGTAATGGCTCTGAATTAGTGGATGTAATAGACATTAGTGGAATTATCAATGAAATACATTTGATTTAACATTATTCAATTGTCCAATGGTTTGATGTCTATTATACGCTCTATCAGGGACGGATGCAGAAATTTTGTTCAGTGGGTCACTTGAATTATTTTTTAATAATTATATAATTTATATATTATATATAATATAAAAATATAATTTATATATATATTTAATAAAAAAGAAACATGAAGACCCGATAGTATAGTAAACCAAGAGGGGGGTGAATTGAGTTTGCCCAAAAAATAATTTGAGCAACATCTAAAATTCAATCTACGACACAAGACAGTCCCTACATGAGTAAAGATGACTGCTAAGAGTTGTCGGCGATGTTGCGAGGCCCGTGACGGTGATGGCGGAGCAAAGGAGAGCCCCTTTTCCACTTTTGAGACCAAAAAAAGCATCTTCTATTTACTTATTTCCTTTATGATTCGCCGACGGCGAGAAGGGCGGTGAAGGCAGAGTTTTAGAGGGCGAGCCGGCGAGGTCGACGACAGTGAGGAGGGCGGTGAAGGTCCTTAAAGCCGATGCCGACCCGGCGAGGGCGGCGAAGGTCGGAGGTCCAAGACGACAAAGGTCTGCCGCGACGCGATGACGAGGGTGGAGGTGGAGGTGGAGGGCGACTGCCGACTAGACTGGGCGAGGTCCACGACGGGCCGACGTCGGCGATAATAAGGGCGGCGACGAATGAAGGTCTCCGGCGAGACCACAAGAGGAGCGGAGCAGCAAAGAGGGGCGAAAGCCACGTTGCGGCACATGTGTCGGTGAGGTTAGCTAGGGTAAAAAAATTTTTATCGTAAGTAGGGCAGAGCAGGGTCGAGGGTCTTAGTCTCAGATCGGGTGGTGACCCAGTCATTGAGTGGGGTCACCCTATATAGACATCACTCAAATCAACTATTTTAGATGGTCATTTAAGAAAAAAAAAAATTTCCCAGTGGGATGTTCTACATTTGTCTATGCGCTCTATACTTACTTGCAATTACCTCACGTTTTGATATTCCGCGTCGGGGCGTGACAATGGAAGTTAGCTACTCTCATGCAAAGGCTTACATGCATGCTCAAGACCATGCACACCCAACCACAACCATGAAACAATGAAGCATGGAACAAAGCCTACAAGGCTCTAGAAGGTGGGGGAAGGGCCCTAAGGCATGCTAGAACTAGGGAAGAGTTGGATTCCCTACCTTAAATAGAAGAACCAACTCGTTGGGGTGAGGGCCACCTCCTCCTCACTCCAAGCTCCATGTCGATGCCACCTACAAGCGTGGAAGATCCACCTCTGAGTCAAGACGCCACTAAGTTGGAGAAGAAAGTCCCCAAGAGCATAGATGGACCCAGCATGTAAGGAGTGGGGTCATGTGACCCCACTCATTTTTATTTTTAAAATTACCATATAAATTGGGGATTTGAGGAGTTTTTATATAAGAGGTGACCCCGCTGAATTATCTCAGTGGGGTCACCCCTTATGTATAATATATTTATTTATATTATTTATATAAATATTATAAAAATAAATTAAGTGACCCCACTGAATAAATTTTTTGTGTCCGTCCCTGCCCAAGAGTTTAGCTCAGACAGAGGAGAGGAATAGGAGAAGAAAGGAAGAATAACAGAGGAAGGGAGGAAGAGATCTGTTGACCTTGCATATATAGGCCTCAGATCTCAGAACACGACAACCAAGCTATCGTGACCCCACTTGAATGCGACGGCCATCTCGCTGCGTTCCCAAAAAATCGATCAAACCTGATAGTTGAGCCCGACACATGTCGCCCTACATGCGTGCTACTTTGAATGCGACATCTGACATATCATCTTCACACTACATGCGTCCAGATGCATGGTGCAACTGTCCTGACTACAAGATGACAAAACACTACCCAATAATTATATCCATAATGCGATGACCAAGGGGCCGTGTTCACAAAGTGAACGCGACAACCTTCCCGTCGCCTTCACAAGGCAAAGGGCCGATATGTCGAGTTCCTTAAAATAGTTTTGCTGCAAAGGAAAACTGAGATGTTACAGAACCTCCACCACTGTCGAGGCGTTGGTAGTGCTTCTTCTTCAAGTAGCCCTTGAGGATGCCATTGTAGCCCTCCATCTCTCTATTGGAAGGAGCAAGGTAGATCGGATCAAGTGTGGAGGATGGCAAGACCTTTTCAGTGCGAAAGGAATGATTCTGCTAGTGGGGAGGTGGGAATGAAGATGGGCTATGGGTGGTAGTGATAGAGTGAGATAGAGAGAGGGGGTTGCGCGAGGGGAGAGAGAAGTGCTAGAGGGGGAAAAAAAGATTGAGATAGAGAGAGAGAGAGAGAGGGTCAGACATGGAGGAGGGAGAGAAGGAGGTATCAGAGAGGTCTTACCCTCTGGCTCCAATAGTGAGAGAGAAGAGAGAGGGATGGGTGAGAGAGATTAAAGGATAATTTTTTTAAGAGTTATAGAGAACAAGTTAGTATTTTTGCCCTCTTAACTCAACTGCGATTGAGTTAGATAGATGGAAGGAAACGACAAGAATATATGATGTTTTCTTTTGATTTAAAGGATATAAATCTAGTAGTCAGATTTTAGGGGTAAATCCAAGAATATGAATGATTCCAGGGTATATAGATATTTTTCCCTATTGTGAATCATAATAGGACAACATATATCCGGATTAACAAAGTGAAGTGTGTCACAAAATCAAGGGAGAATATTCTACAACAAATTAATAGAATGTGATCCATGGAAACACTCTTTGGTCAGATTATGCTCGCAATCGTTGTCTTCATACTGATGTAGGCAACATCTCATCACCGTTTCCAGCGGGTATTTGCAAGGAATTGGTTAATGAGATTGAGGTTGTTATTGGCAATGAATCTAGATGGGCAGAAGTATTGAAGTTATGCAGGACGTGTGGGCTGGCAGCTCACCCCCTGCATCTTTTTTTCTGGGAACTCAATTTCAGAAAGCTGTTGTACATGATGGTCCTAGATTCTCTCCTCTGCGTCTTCTGCCTCCGATTCTGAAGGTGATTGAGCAAGCTAATATATCAGATGTGCCTGACACTTGCTTGTGGAAGAGTTGTGCAAATGGTTGCTTCACCTCCAAATCATGTTATCTTACTGTCAGAAAGCGCGGTATTTATAGACCCGTCTTTGGCATGCTGCTTTCATTCCTAAGGTATCTCTTTTTGCTTGGAAGCTCCTAAATTAATTTGGCAGTGCCTACTGATGATAGAGTCTCCTCTGTGGGTTTATCTCTAGTGTCAAGATGTTCTTGTTGTGACATGCCATCAGTGGAGGATATCAACCACCTTTTTATCCATGGAGATTTGCGAAAAGCTATGGCGTTGGATATCCCCTCTCATAGGAAACAAAGTGGTACGAACTGATCTTATCACTGTGCATCTGTGGAGCCTGATTGATAACTCTAACCCGGCCACAGCACTCGGTTTTGTGGCTATCTATGCTGGGTTGGGTTATTAAGTTTATGGGAGATATGGAAGGTCAGGTGTGCCAGACGCTTCCACTCCAACGGCCATTCCATGCATAGAATTTGCTCTTCAATTTGCAGCAACATCAATAATGCTCTTTAGAGAACCATCTTCAAATATTCGCAGTACGTACCCATGTCTGACACTTGGAGGAGAATCACCAAGGAATTCAAAAGGCACCAGGATTCTAGGCAGTGGAAGCAGCATTAGAATACATGAAGATAGTTGGATGCATGGCAGAGAGGTTTGAATGGGTGGCCTCTAGAGTTTAACATAGAGGCAATGGAGGAAGATGGGAAATTAGAGATTTTCTTGGCTAATGAAGAATGGAACTTGAACAAACTTACACAAGTCTTCCCCATGTCAATTGTGTTGGAAATTCTCAGATTACCAATTGCAAGTGGGAGTTCCAAAGATAGGAGGCTATGGTTGCCGGGTAAAAATGAGAGATTCATCGCAAAAAATGCTTATGAACATATCAGGAAAACAAAAGTAGAAGCATTTAGAGACCCCCACTCTTGCTGGACAGAAATATGGAACTGGCCTACTCTACCTAGAATCAAAATTCTGCTCTGTTATAAACTAGCTTGGGGTAGACTTTCAATAGGGGTATACTTAAGTAATGCAATATAAGAAGTGGAACCTCTGTGTCAAATCTGTTATGAGTAAGTAGAGGACCAAGATCATGCCTTCATCAAATGTAAAGGGGTTGAACAAGTTTGGAAGGAGGTTATAAATGATCTTGAGTGGGTCAGCACTTTGACATGCCTGGAAGACCTCTGGGAGCACTGCACAAAGAAATTTGAAGGGGTTTCAAAATGGTTATATATGAAAACAATGGTAGCATGTACCCTAGAAGCTATATAGAGGAGAAGGAATAAACATATTTTGAAAAAGGATATGAGCTCTATGAGTTAAAGTTTAGAACTATCTTAGAATCTGCCAAAACTTTTCAAAGTAACGTGATCACTAAGGAGAAAGCATGCAAAAACATAAGAGGCATGAAATGGCGGACAATATTATGGAGACTTGCAACCCAGAGTATCAAGGTGGAGATTCATATAGAAAGGAAGTCTGGAAGAAAACAGAAAAAAGCTGGATCAAGGGGAATTTTGATGGAGCAAAAAAGAAAGATAAGGACATGGTGCACTCAAGAGTTGGGTATATATTGAGAAATGAAGATGGTATTCCTCTATCAGCAAGTGCAGTCTACTTAAACCAAGTCTCTGTCTTTAAAGCAAAAATACTTATTGCCAAATTCTGCCTAGAAAGTGCAGAACTTTTGAGAACACAAAATTTTGAAGGTTTGCTTATTGAAGGGGATAATGCTGAGGCCATTAAAGCTATATGGGAACCGGACAAAGCTCCGTTAGAAATCAGGGGAATTGTGGAGGGGACCAAGAAGTTGCTAGTTAAATGGCCTCTGCACAGAGTTGTTATGTCTGGAAGAAATACTAATGCTGCCGCTGATTGATTGGCGAAGCAGGCAAGGCTAGCCAAATTCAACATCTCTTGGACCTCTGCTCTCCCAGAAGAATTGAGCAAAATCTGCTGATACCGCTCGTCGCTATCCGACCTAGTTGTCGACAAAATAACCCGACCCGTTCGCGAGATGCTAACCCACACGTTGGCCGACGACAATGACCGACGATCGTCGCCAACTCCCTGGCCGGCAACGAGGACCTTGTTGAGTGAAGCCGACCAGGTTGGCCGATGACGACGAGGTTTCCACCTTTGACTAGCTGACAACTTGGGCCGCTTGAGGGTTCCGACTTGGCTGGCCGAGAACATGGGTCGGCTGAGATTTCCAAAATCAAACTCGCCCTTAGAAACCTACCAAGAAAATCCGTCGGATCAGGCGCGTGATTCGGGTGCGTCCGGTTGGCTCCAGTCCGAACTTGCCCATCGCGCAGGATGGATCCTGGAGATCGCAACTGCTGGCACCCAGCTGTCGCTCGACTGTTTGGGAAGTTTCCTGTCGCAACCAGGCTGGCAAGGGCCAACTGTGATTGATCCCGTGATGGTCGCGCTTGCCTTACACTACCCCGCTTGCTGAGTATTGCGGCGCAAGAGGAGGACACGCCCTCCCGCCATTCATGGGGATCCAAAATGCCGCACCGTGATAGAGGCATCCCCTACAGGAAAGGTACGCTATTCGTAGCACAAACTTTCTCTCCCTTTCACACAATTCTCTCTGCTGACTTGATCGTCGGAGCGTCCGGCCGCCGAGGACTCTCGGTGGTTTTTTGCAGGTCAGATTCACCTCGCCGACGACAGCGTGGCGCCGTTGATCCCTCGGGGCCCACTCAGCTCGGCTCTGGTCGACTACCCATTGCTTGTGTAGCAACATTTGGCACCGTCTGTGGGAAGCAGTACAAGAAGCTTCTCTCCATGGCACCCAAGGGAAAGGCGGTAGCTCGCCCGTCGGAGGAGGAAGTCGCACTAGTCAACGTCACTGAAGAAGTGGCTGGGGGCGCCTCTGGTGCTGGGGAGAAAGATTCGACGACGTCCTCGCGGCTTGACCGCGTTGAACAAACACTAGCGAATCTCCGGCAGATACTAATGAGGATGGAGCAGAACTAGCGGACACCCCCGGAACGAGGCGAAGTCTCGGCTCGCCAAGCGGGATAGGACCTAGGGGGTCAGGAAGATGTAGAGGTCCCCAGCCAACAACGCGCACCTCCAGCTATATCAGTGAGCCATGTCGACGCCAAACTAGCAGCGGCTGGAATTCCCGCACCAGCGCTTAACCAAGCTGACAACATCCTTCCGGTTACATCGGTAACTACGACAGAAAACGCAGCGAGGGCCGACCTCGCCGACCAATTCACGGCGGAGTCCACCCTAGCCACCATCAGTGAGTTTCCGTTCGACCCCCGGTGGAAGGACGACCTATGGGAGATGAACAGGAAGATAGAAGCACTACAGCTCGGCACCTGTGCCCCATCCGTAGCGACGCTTCTGACCGCCTCGCCATTCACTGAAGAGATCACGTCGACTCCAGTTCCACCAAAGTTCCAACTGCCGAAGTTCCGGCGCTACAACGGGACGACCAATCCAGTTCACCACCTCGACCATTTCCAGGGACAGGTGGAAATGGTAAATGTTACTGACGCTCTGAAGTGTCGTGCCTTCATGTCTACTCTAGATGATGCGGCGCTGCAATGGTTCAAGGCACTCCCTGCACGGTTGATCCCCTACTTCGCCGACCTGGTCCAGAGGTTCCTGGACCATTTCTACAACACGGTGCAACATTCACTATGCACCGATGACCTGTGGCTGGTTGCTCAGAAGGAGAACGAGATGTTCCGAGACTATGCAAAGCGCTTCCAGGTCGAGGTGATGAAGGTGATAGACCTGGACTTGAGGACGGCAGTCAACATACTCACGAGGGTGTGCACCGATGTGGCGTTTGTGGCATCCATCGCCAAGAAACCCCCAATAAGTCTTTCCGACCTCCTTTCTCAGATGCAGAAGTACGTGAGGCTGGAATCAACCCTTGGAGCTGCCGGGAGACTCAAGCGACCACTAGAGAGAGGAACCATGAGCTCGGGACCGAGCGAGAAGAGGCTACGAAGGGAGGAGTCGCGCGGAGAAAGGCGCCGAGACTCGGAGGGTTGACGGGAGTCCGACCGACGACCCGACAAATATCGCCGCGTCAAGGAACTCCCTCGTTTCGGGAGGCTGCCATCGGAGATCCTCCCCGTCATCAAGAAGCTGCCGGAGTTCAGGCGGCCGGAACCCATGACGAGGCCCCCCTCAGGGCGCGGGGCCGACCTATATTGTGAGTACCATAAAGGCTACGATCATCTAACCGACCAATGCAGGAGCTTGAAGATGGAGATAGCAGAGATGCTGCGGAGAGGAATAATCGGCAAGGACATCGTCGACGGAAAACCAAAGGATCGCGAACCAGAGGAAAATCACGAGCGCGAAGGGAAGGGTGCCGTCCTTGTCCTCGCTGGCGGATCGGCAAGTGGCGGTGATCGTAGCAGGAAGAGGAAAGCGTATGCGTCGGCCGTTGTTCTCGGCGTCAGCAGTTCGACGCCAAGCATGAAGGAGGTGATCACTTTCTCCGCCGAAGACGCGGTCCGGCTGAGTTTCCCCCACGATGACGCGCTAGTCATTCAAGCCGACATAGACGGATACACTGTGCATCGTATCCTCGTCGACAACGGGGTGGCTCCTGACGTCTTATTTTATGACTGCTTCCTGAAGATGACTAACCTAAACACGGAGCTCAAGCCAGTCACCACGCCTTTGTTTGGGTTCAGTGGGATGCCCGTCACCGCCGAGGGGTCCATCAGACTGAAGGTAACACTAGGCATCCATCCTCGACATGTAACGGTTGAGGTTGACTTCCTAATTGTGAAAGTGAAGTTGGCCTACAATGCGATTTTCTGACGAGGTCTACTTGGAAAGCTCAGGGGGGGGGGGTACCATCGACCTACCACCAAAATTAAATTCCCACTCCTGGCGGGGTGGGGTAAGTCGTTGGGAGTCAGGTTGAGGCACACTTGTGTTATGTAAACTCCATCAAAGCAAAGGAACCAGCTGTTTCCGAGTATGTGCCAGATGTTGAGAACGTCCAAAAACACGAACCGGTGGAACAAACTAAACAAATAAAAGTCGAGAATGGAGTACTAGTCGTCGGGACTGAACTCAAAGACTTGGAAGGCGAGATCGCCGCATTCCTCGACCGTAGTGGCGACGTGTTCGCCTGTCGGACGACGACCTTCCAGGAATAGACCCAAGTGTCACCCAGCATCACTTGAATGTGAACCCTGAGGCCCGACCCATCCGTCAGAAGAAAAGACCTTTTTCGGTCAATCGACAAGAGGTGGTGGAAAATAACCTAACAAAATATTTGCATGCAGGCACCGTTAGAAATTCGTTCTATCCGGAATGAGTCGCAAACGTCATCTTGGTGCGAAAGGCAAATGGAAAATGGCGGATGTGCGTGGACTTCACCGACCTGAACAAGGCTTGTCCAAAGGATAGCTTCCCGTTGCCTCGGATCGATTAACTTGTTGATTCAACGGCCGGGCACGAGCTCTTGAGCTTCCTCGACGCCTATTCCGGGTACCACTAGATAAGAATGGCCCCGGAAGACGAGGACAAGACATCCTTCACCACTAAAAGAGGTATGTACTGTTTTACTCGTATGCCGTTCGGACTAAAAAATGCAGGAGCAACATACCAAAGGCTCGTCAACATGATCTTTGAGAAGCAGATCGGCAAGACCATGGAGATTTACATCGACAATATGTTGGTGAAAAGCCGACGAGCAGAAGACCATGTCAGAGACTTGGCCGAGGCTTTCGAAGTACTATGATAGTATGGGATGAAGCTGAACCCAGAAAAATGCATCTTCGGTGTCCGAGTAGGGAAATTCTTGGGATACCTCGTCTCTCGACGGGGCATTGACGTCAACCCTGACAAGGTTCAGGCTATCATCGACATGACAGCCCTGAGAATGGTAAAAGAGGTGCAAAGGCTTAAAGGCAGAATAACTGCCCTGAGCAGATTTATGTCCAGGTCGGCAGAGCGATGCAGACCATTCTTCGAGGTACTAAGGAAGGGTCGCTTCGAGTGGACCGAGGACTGCCAAAGGGATTTTGATGAGCTGAAGGAGCATTTGGCTAACGTGCCGACGTTAAGCAAGCCGAAGGTTGGTGAAGAGCTGCTATTGTACCTATCAACGACGACCTATTCTATCAGCTCGGTGCTTGTCTGAGAAGAAGACCAAGCCCACCTCCCGGTATACTACACGAGCAAGGCACTGTGAGGAGCCGAACAACGATACTCCAACCTTGAGAAGGTCAGATACGCTCTGATCATGGCCGCACGACGACTGCGTCCATACTTCCAAGCGCATAAGATCATCGTCCTTACCGACACGCCGATCCGACAAGTTTTCGAGAGACCCGAGTCCTCTGGGAAGTTAGCCAAGTGGGCCGTTGAGCTCGGAGAATTCGACATCGAGTTCAGGCCCCAGGTCGCTATCAAAGCCCAGGCCCTCGCAGACTTCATTTTCGAGGGGACCGCCCGAGCAGCGGTGGAAGAGGAAGCCGACGAAAGATGGGAAATCTTTGTCGACGGAGCCTCGAACTCCCAGGGCAGTGGAGCTGGGATAGTCATGCGTTCACCCGACAGCCTCGACTTGAGGTACGCGGTTCGTTTTGGTTTTGAAGCCTCTAACAACGTGGTAGAATATGAAGCGGTGATATCGGGGCTGAAGACGACGAGATCCCTCAGGGCGAAAAGGTCCGTGTCCACAGCGATTCCCAACTGGTCGTCAGCCAGGTGTCGCAAGCGTTCGAGGCAAAAGAGGCTAAGCTCGCGTCTTACAAGGCCAAAGTGCAAAGGCTCATGGCAGACTTTGACTCTGCCGAGCTCGTCAAGATACCGAGGTCCGAGAACGAACAAGCCGATGCACTTTTGAAGTTCGTGTCGTCCTCGTTTGGACCGCCTCCAACCATGTTAGTAGAAGAGCTTTGGGAGCCATCCATAACGACCAGAGAACTAATGAACATCGACATCAGAACGACGTGGATGATGCCACTGATAAATTTCCTCAGAGATAAGGTGCTCCCGGAGGACAAAAACGAGGCCGAGAAGACGAGGCGACGACCGGCAAAGTTCTTCATCGTCGGCGACGACTTGTATCGAAAGGGATTTAGCTATCCTAATCTCCTATGTGTGGACCCCATTCAAGCCGAGGAAATCATCAACGAAGTACATGAAGGTACATGTGGGTCTCACGAAGGTCCTCGATCGTTAGTACAAAGAGTAACCCGACAGGGATACTAGTGGCCGACAATGCTTAAAGACGCCGAGAAGTACGTAAAAAGTTGCCGCCAATGCCAGCTGTTCGGCAAAATTGATCGGCAACCTCCATCAGAACTCACAAGCATAACTTCCCCGTGGCCCTTCGCACAGTGGGGAATGGACATCCTCGGACCATTCCCACCTGCAACAGGTCAGAGGAAGTTCATCATCGTCGGAGTGGATTATTTCACCAAGTGGGTCAAAGTCGAGCCTTTGGCAAAGATCACCGATGCCAACGCTTGGGGCTTCGTGTGGAAAAATATCATCTACAGGTTCGGCCTGCCCTGGACAATCATCAATGACAACGGACGACAATTCGACAACATCAGGTTCCGTCAGAAGTGCGACGCGCTCGGAATCGAGCATAGATTCTCCTCGGTAGCCCATCCCCAGTCAAACGGAATGGCTGAGGTTACCAATCGGACGATTTTGGACGGGCTGAAGAAAAGACTATTAAGCCACAAGGGAGCTTGGGCCTACCAGCTCCTCCATGTACTTTGGGCGTACAGGATGACACCGAGGGAAGCAACTCGGGAGTCGCCTTTCGCACTCGCTTTCGGGGTGGAGGCAGTATCGCCCGTACAATTGCTCATCCCTTCAAGGAGAGTCCTCGGGTTAGACGAGGAGAGCAATAACCTTTCATTACGTGCCGAGCTTGATCTAATAGAAGAAAGGAGGGGGAATGCATCGACGAGGATGGAAGTCTATCAAAGGAGGGTCAAGAAAAGCTTTGACAAAAAGGTCAAGCCACGACGCTTCGGGATGGGGAGCCTCGTCCTCAGAAAAGTCGCCACCTCGGACCCAAAATCGGCTAGTGGAAAGTTATCGGCTAATTGGGAAAGGCCATACCGGGTCATTGAAGCCCTCGGCCAGGGTGCTTACCGACTGGCAGACCTCGATGGGACGGTCATTCCGAGAACATGGAACGCTGAGCACCTTCGACGTTATTTCCCTTAGCATGAATACGTGGTCGCTTTGGCACTCTCTAAGTACGAGGTCACTTCGGCACTCTCTAAGTACGAGGTCGCTTCGGCACTCTAAGTACGAGGTCACTTCAGCACTCGATACGAGGTAGCTTCTGCACTCAGTGCGAGGTCGCTTTGGCACTCTAAGTACGAGGTCGCTTCGGCACTCGATACGAGGTAGCTTCGGCATTCAGTACGAAGTCGCTTCGGCACTCTAAGTACGAGGTCGCTTCGGCACTCTTTAAGTACGAGGTCACTTTGGCACTCTCTAAGTACGAGGTTGCGTCGGCAATCTCAATACGAGGTCGCTTCGGCACTCTAAGTACGAGGTCGCTTCGACACTCGGTACAAGGTCTCTTCGGCACTCTTACGAGGTCGCCTCGGCACTAAAGAGAGGTCATCGGCAGAAACATAAGTACGCAAAAGGGGGTGATTTCATTAAAACAAAAATACAAATTACATTTCCGAGGCCGAGGGACCCTCGGCCACCACCTCGTCGGCGACCTTGTTGAGGGTACGGTCGACCACGATGTCCAAGGCCTCGTCCACGACGATGGCCACTTCTTCATCATGGTCGGCAATGCCCTTAGCCTCAGTCGCATTGTCGCCCTCGGCCGGAAGGTCCGCCCCCGAGAAGTCAAGGCTAGGGTACAGTTCCCGCACCTTGTCGAGGCAAGCACTGTAGCCATCTTTGAAGAGACCGGCGATCTCGTCTTGAAGTTCATTGGATTCGCGGTACTCGTCTACCGCCTTCTCCCGCTCCTCGGCGACGCGCTGCGAGAAGTCCTCCTTTGTCTTCTCGTGAGCCTCTATCTCGGTGTATTGCGCCTTCTTCACCGCCTCTAGCGCCTTCTCCATGCCACGCAAGGCTTCCTTCTTGGAAGCGAGGGATGACTGGAGGTTGCTTTCCCTTTTCTTTGCCGCCTCCGACTCCTTTATCCGGAGAGCCTTCTCGGACGCCAGATGATCTTCGGCCTCGGCGACGATCTTGTCACAAGCCAGCCTCTTCACCTCCGCTCGGTGAGTGAATGCCTCGAACGCTGCCAGCTGGGTCAGCAGCAACGAGTGGAACTCGTGAATAAGCCGACACGCGGGTTTGTTCAACGCGTCAGCCTTCACCTCGACCGGAAGGGCCTGACGACCCCATTCCACCAGGTCCAGCTGGAATTGAGTTTGGGTCGTCACCAAGGGCGCCGGGGGTGGAGACGATGCTGACTGATTGGAACGCTTCGAGGGCCGCTCGTCAGGAGGGGCGGGCACTGAACCTTGCTTAGGAACCGGAGCCGACGAGTCCACAGGCACTTCAAGCTCGGCTTCCCGATGACGCTTCTCGGGGCGGGAAGCCACCTTCTTCTCGCGTGAGAAGACCCAATTCTTGGCCCTCTCGGCGAGCGAGGGGCCCTTGCGCGTAGGCTTCGGAGAAGCGCTTTTGTCGGCCATAGCTGCAGAAACACGAAGCATGTTAAAGTCAAGAAGCAACAGGAAATTCAGGGAAGCAACTATGAGGTATGCAACCTTTAGTGCCCTCGTCGATCAGCTTGAACAGTTCCTCGGAGGGTTCGATCAGGCTAGGGTGTTCCACATCCTTCAAAAGCGCGATGTTCGAGAGCTTGGATGCACTAAGCCTCGATGATCCAAACGCCTTGCTCCGGACGTCGACGATCGACCAAGTGGTCGGGAAGGGCCACCCAAAGGGGCAATAGACGAAAACAAAACTCCTCTTCTAATCATGGACCGAGGATGGCAATGGCTTGAGGATTTGCCGACCATTCCTCGCCGCAAAGTATAGCCAGTCTCCAAACGGCTTAACAAAAAAAAAGATAGAAGAAAAGGCGCGGAGGGACCCCCGCCAAATAGCAAAGGGTAAGGAAGCCGATGATATTGCGCCAGAAATTCGGGGCCAGCTGCGAGGGGGCGGCTCCAAGCTCTAAAAGGAGGAAAACAATGAAGGGGTGGAAAGGGAAACAGAGGCCAGCCTTAAGCGCCTCGGAGTAAACAGAAAAACCCCCCTTCATCACATGATGAGCCCTGAAACCCCGATTGGCGAAAATGACGGCGTCGGCTGGGAGAACGAACCTACGATGCTTTCGCATCCAGGCGAAGGTGTCAGAAGTGATCTCGCAGCTCGCCTTGGCTACATTGTGGGCCGCACGGCGAGCATCGGAGGTATGGGCCGAGGGTACCTTTGGGATATATCTGTCGGGAAAAACTCTGAGGACAAAAGACTCCTCCATAGGACCCCACACTAGGGTATCGAGAATCTCAGTCTCGGTTCCGAGATCCTCGGACTCGTGGTTAGAAGCATCATCAGAAGCGTTGGGATTCTCACTAACAGACTTGCTATGGGAAGGAGCAGCCGACGAGCGACCCCCAGACGAGGAAGAAGCAGAAGAGCGACTCATCGCTTACCTCAGAAGGAAGCAAACGAGGAAAGACAATCCACGAAGAAGGCTGGAAGATGTTGGGTCGTTGGAGGATGTCGGAAAGCACGCGTGCGAGGTAGGGGGACAATTCAGCAATGGCCCCCGGCTATTTATAAGGCCGCGAGGCCGCTTCCATCTAATGGTTCGGGACCCAGGGGCGGCCTAGATGCGGCCACGTGTCGGGAGTCCAACAGTCGGGCGCCGTTCACCCGGATCTCCAACGCGCTTCGAATGCAGGCACTGCCATCATGAGCGCAGGAGCCAAGACGTCTATATGACAGCCGTCACCCCCGGGACTGACATAATGGCAGGAGATCGTGATCTCCCGGATGGCAGAGGCAGAACGGCTCTGACATATGCACGGAAACCAGAAAGACGGCGCGCGCCTGCTCAGCTCCCATTGGCGGTTTGACAGGACGCATCGACAACCAGACAAATGGCTTCTCATCGAGCTGAGAACTCATCTCGATAAGAACCCGGGGGACTAGTGATACCGCTCGTCGCTATCCGACCTAGTTGTCGACAAAATAACCCGACCCGTTCGTAAGACGCTAACCCACATGTTGGCCGACGACAATGACCGACGATCGTCGCCAACTCCCTGGTCGACAACGAAGACCTTGTTGAGTGAAGCCGACCAGGTTGGCCGATGACGACGAGGTTTCCACCTTTGACTAGCCGACAACTTGGGCCGCTTGAGGGTTCCGACCTGGCTAGCCGAGAACATGGGTCGGCTGAGATTTCCAAAATCAAACTCGCCCTCAGAAACCTACCAAGAAAATCCATCGGATCAGGCGCGCGATCCGGGTGCGTCCAGTTGGCTCCAGTTCGAACTTGTCCATCGCACAGGATGGATCTCGGAGATCGCGACTGCTGGCACCCAGCTATCGCTCGACCGTTTGGGAAGTTTCCTGTCGCAACCAGGCTGGCAAGGGCCAGCTGTGATTTATCCCGTGATGGTCGCGCTTGCCCCACACTACCCCACTTGCTGAGTATTGCGGCGCAAGAGGAGGACATGCCCTCCCGCCATTCCTGGGGATCCAAAATGCCGCACCGTATAAAAGACAAAGGCATCCCCTACATGAAAGGTACGATATTCGTAGCACAAACTTTCTCTCTCTTTCACACAATTCTCTCTGCTGACTTGATCGTCGGAGCGTCCGGCCGCCGAGGACTCTCGGTGATTTTTTGCAGGTCGGATTCTCCTCGCCGATGACAGCGCGGCGCCATTGATCCCTCGGGGCCCACTCAGCTCGACTCCTGTCGACTACCCATTGCTTGTGTAGCAACATCTGCATTTCTGAAGCTTCAAGGGCAAACTTCAGTGAGAGGAAACCACCATAGATTTGGTTTAGATCAGTCAATTTAGATTTTTGGAGTGGCTGCCGTGTGCATATGGAGCTACTCATCTTGAGTTCAGTTTTACTGAAGGTTTATATATACTAGTCTGTTTCAATTTTTCTTTGGAGCCATTAGACTCCATCTTACTACAAAAGAAAAAAAAACTACAAATCCTATCGAACTTTGGTTTTAACCTATTGTTAAGATCAAACATCATCTTCTAGTTAAATGGATTCCACCGACCTCAGGTTTATATATCTTTGAATGTTGATGGGGCAAGTAAGGGAAACCCCGATATCTGTGGTGGAGGGGGTGTTTTAGAGGATCGAATGGTGAGGTTTGGATTTCATTCGCATTCTTCTATGATCAAGGTAATAGTATTATTGCTGAATTGAGAGTTCTTCATGATGGCTTAAATCTAGTTGCGCGCTACAATCTAAGCATTTCTATTATTTATTCGGATTGCCATACACTGGTGCAATCGACCTCTTTTGGGAAGAGAAATGCTAGGTGCACATACACCCGGATATAAATTCCACGTTGGAATCACCGAGGCGTGCTCAATTGGGCTACGTGGAAAGCGCCTACGTCAACAGCCCAACACACGTAACCACCGCCTGCGCGCGGGTCTTCTTGAGGCCCGCCATCATGAAACCGCCCACCATCATTAAATCCATTGTAGGGCAAATATGATGATCGATTGGGCTGCATGGAAACTCACCATGGCACATTAGAGTAGTGACCTATTTGTCACCAGAAGTGACCTATTTGTCACCAGAATCAACTTATTTGTCATCACTGGTCACCTCTTTGTTACTGGAATCAACTTCTTTGTCACTCAAATTCGTGACTCCATGTGAATCACTTAAGATACGAAGTCATCTATTTGTCACCGGAATTAACTTATTTGTCACCAAAAGAAACCTATTTTGTCGCTAGAATCAACTTATTTGTCATTTCAATTCGTGACTCCATAATCACTTAAGGCACAATCACCAGAATCAACTTATTTGTCACCAGAAGAAACCTATTTGTCACCGGAATCAACCTATTTGTCACCACAAGAAACTTATTTGTCACCAGAATCAATTTATTTGTCACTCCAATTCGTGACTCCATATGAATCACTTAAAACACGAAGTCAGCTATTAGTCACCAGAAGCTACCTATTTAAGTCGATTTTTTGTCACCGGATTCATTATCTTTGTCAATCGAATTTGTGACTCCATGATAAATTTTGATTTCCGATCCATTATGAATTAATGAAAAATCTCTCTGTAATCATTATTTGCGATGGAGGCGGTTTCATGATGACGAACCTCGGGAAGACGCGTGCGCAGGTGATGACGTGTGCTGGGCTGTTGACGTGAGCGCTTTCCACGCGGCCTAGTTGAACGCACCCCGACGATTCCAGTATGGAATTTATACCCGGGTGCACGTGCACCTAGTATTTTTTCTTCTGAGAATTGCCCGAGCTGGGAAGGCTCATATTGGTGGAAGGGTTTAATGGTGCTTCTTGCAAATTCAGGTGCCCGGGTCATCCACACATATAGAGAAGTAAATCCGGTCGCCTCTTTTACTTGCTCAGTCAGGACTAATAAAGTTTTCTTGGGTTTTGCTTCTCTACCTACTTCCTGGAAGGGGTCGGTGGTCCTTGATAAAGCTGGTTTACCTTCCATTAGACTGAACTAGCTCGATCTTTGTACCTTCCAGGGGTATGCTCGGCAGCATCTGTAATTTATAATATTTCTATATATACAAAATTATTTTCAGTGGTTGATCATCCGGTGGAGTGGAGTGAGCCCATTATCTCCATCTGTTAGTCGTCCACCTTTTGAATTTTTTATTAAAAAATGTGAAGTTCAGTAGAGAAGAGAGATTTTACTATGATGTAAAAAAATAAAATAAAAAATGAACAGAGCTTAAATAAAATAAGCAATCTGTAAACGCTCAATCTTTCTTAAGAAAACGATGCTATTTAAATAGTTCAAATAACAGCACCCACGATCTGCACTAACTGGTTGCTTACGAAGGAATAAAAAGAAATATAAAAAAAAACGCAACATGACGAAAAGGCAAAGACGTGCGAATCAAAGTGGATCGGGTTGGGCCTTTTTGTTGGCTTAGCGGGTATTTGGAAACCCAAGAAGAAACCCACATCCATATTCTTTTGGAATATTTGACCAGCTCAAAACACGTATCCAATATCACATACTTCACGGTTTGACTTGGTCAAAACAGGAAACAAAAAGAATTGCTCTCAAAACTTCTACACAAAAATACATTAAATCCAAAATCCAAATAAAATTGATTAAATATTTCAAATTCAAATTAAAAGAAAAAATAGAAAAAATCCTTTAAGCTCAGAATCCAAATAAAATGAACAAACACTTCAAAACCAAAACAAATACGTTAAATCCAAAACCCAAATAAAATTGAATAAATACTTCAGATCCAATTAGTCAAAATAAGGGAAAATTATTAAATAGAAAATCCAAATAAAATTGAATAGATATTTCAAATCAAAATAAAAATATTTTAAATCCAATATCCAAAGAATTGAATATTTGAATTAAAAAATCGATTCATTGAATTTAAAATCCAAACAAATAATAAATAAACACTTCTAAAGTAAGGTCCAATTTTAAAAATAAATCCTTCAAAGTCCAAATGCAAATAAAGAATAAAACAAAAATTTCCAGTCTCAAAATCCCAAAATCAATCCCAAGTCTCTCAACCTATAATTAAGATATATAGCAAACCCCAAGTTCAAATTCAATCATGAAATTCAAACGTGAAATGAAACCCAAAAATCCAAAGATCAACACAAAAACCCATCTGAAATGAGCACAAGAAAGTACTTTCACGTGTATTTCAATCATATGAATATCGCATGGAAATTTGGATGAATAGATTTCACTTCTATTGAATCTGCAATTTCGAATCTCATTGTTTAATAATGATGTCCTTGTTAATTAATATCTTCAGGATTTAATCTTTTTCTACCTGCTAAATAGTGCTTGCTTTGATGAATGGATGAAATAGTCAATTTTGTCAAACTTATGCTTTCAAATAAATCTATATCTAAATGAGAATATTAGGCTTCAAAATTTTCGATTGATTAATAAAATATTTTCTTACACCTCATGTGCGCGCATAGATCTAACAGACTCGGTGGACCCTATCCCAATATTATAACCCACACTCTTTTACGTAATAACATCAAAATGAAACTATTTTCAAACTGGCATGCCCATCCTATTTTTTGTTTCTTTATTTTTCCTCATCCACAGTCCTTTACGTAGTAAACAAAAGAAAATGGTTTAGCAATTAATAATTTGAGTAACAATTGTTCATTTTTTCTCTCTCTAAAATTAATCACGTAGTAAAAGTAAAAGATGAGATTTGGACAGATTGAACCAAAATCTACTTTTACCCTCGGAGAAATTAAGTAAATCACTCCATAATAATCTATTTTCAAGATCAAAATCATAAGCCATCTCCTTAAGATCAATCGGATGCAAATGATGCTAGTATATATATATATATATAATATATAGACACGTACGGTTAGGTTTGACACCCATGACGTATGCGTATACCGCCGAATAAGAGATGTGTGCATGCATGCATGGGGCCCTAACACTTGGAGCAAGAGTGGAGATCCTCTCCACCCGCGGGTGCAGGGGACTCCATCAGTACCAAGGGAGTGTTGGGTTTTTTTTTGACCCCCTAGGTAAAAAAAAAAAAAAATGCAGGGTTCCAAACAAAACACCCAACGCCCCCTTGTACTGATGGAGTCCCCTCCACCTAGGGTTGCAAATGAACCAATACACTCGACAAGTGGCTCGAAATTCGACTCGATAAAAATTTGACTCGGCTCGTTTATTAGATAAACGAGCTGAGCTTGAACAAAAATATAAGCTCTATTCATAAACGAGTCGAGCTTGAACAGAGATATGTTCAACTCGAATACGTTCGCGAACAGCTCGTTAAGATACTCGATAATATGCTCGTTAAAATACTCGATTAGTTACTCGTTAATATATTGAATTATAATAATTTCTTATTATAAATATGAAAAATATTAATATTTATTTATTTTATAAGAATTTTTATTAAGGTACATAATACTTATTGTTGCTAGAAAAATCAGCAAGGATGGTCGGCTGGAGCCGAACTGAGTGGGCCCCGAGGGATTGGCCGCGTCGCGCTGTCGTCGGCGAAGGAAATCTGACCTGCAAAGAACCACCGAGCTCCCTCGGTGGTCGGACACTCCGACGATCAAGTCAGCAAGGATTGCTCAGAGAGAGAGAGAGAGAGAGAGAGAGAGAGAGAGTTCTTGTGCTATGAAAAGTGTACCTTTTTCTTGAGGGTATCCGTGCCTTTCATAAGGGCTTGATCCTTTGCATAGAAAGGGATAGTGGCGGACGAGCCTCTGTGAGGCTAGGGCGCCATTCAGGGAATCCTCGCCAGCTGGGTCCCGAGAATTCCGCCTTGACGGCCACCTGCCCAAAGCGGATACGGGCCAGCTGGGGGATCGTGATTTACGGGACTCATCCGTCCCTTGGGTAAGTGTGATCTGGCGCCAGCCAGGAGCGCCCGGATATAGTGCTTGGTTAAATGGGTTCTCGATAGTGACTGACTCGCCCACGACGACGATGTCCGACAACCTAGTTGTCGGTTCGTTGCCGTGGCCAATCGTTGATCTCGTCGGTCTGACTCGTCGGTTGATGACGACCGGCATCACTAGCCCCCCGGGTTCTCTTCGAGACGAGTTCTCGGCTTGGAGAGAAGCCATTTATTTCCTTCACGAATTCGTACGGGTGTACGCCGCCGCCTCGCATTCCGCGCGCCTAACTCGGGGGCGTTCTGCCTCTGTCATTATGAGAGCCGTGGTCTTGTCATAATGATGGTACTGCTGGCGACGGTTTGTCAGGTACTTTGCCTTGAATCTTGCGCCCATGATGACGCCGCTCGGTTTCTGGGCGCGCGCTGTGGATCCGGGTGAACGTCTTTCGGCTGTCGGGCTTCCGACACGTGGCGGAATCCTGGTTGTGCAGGATTTTGGATCGTTTGATCACCTTGGTGTCAAGGCTTTATAAATAGCCAGGGTTCGGTGCAAAATAGACGTTCCTTTACTTCGTGTGCGCGTCTTACAGATTGCTGACCCGACGCCTACCGACGACCCGGCGATTGTGCTCCCCTGCCCGAGGTCACCCGACGATCTTCGCTTGCTTCCTTTCGAGGTAAGCGATGAGTCATTCTTCTTCCTCCACCTCTTCTGAGGCTTCCTCGTCGTCTTCCTCCAAGAAATCTAGGGACCCTCCTGCTTCGCCGATATTCCCGACTCCGTCTCTGAAAACCTCGGGGTAGGGTCGGTATCTGTGGAAACCCAGGTCTGGGGACCTGTCGATGATTCCTTCGTCCTTGAACTAATCCATGGAACCTACGTTCCTAAAGAACCTTCGGCCCATACTTCCGGCGCTCGTCGTCGAGCCGACAATGTGACCGAAGCTCGTTGTGAGACCTCTCCTGGTACCTTTAAGTGGTTGCGGAAGCATTCTAGGTTTGTTCTTCCGGCCGACGCTGTCGTGTTTGCTGATCGAGACTTTAGGGCTCACTACGTTATGAACGGGGGGTTCTCGGTTTACACCGAGGCGGTTCGGGCAGGCGTTTGTTTCCCTTTCCACCCCTTTGTTATTTTTCTTCTTCTGGAGCTTGGGGTGGCTCCTTCTCAATTGGCACCGAACGCTTGGCGTGTAATCGTTGGCTTTCTGTCCATGTGTTATTCGGCGGGGGTCCCTCCGACCTTGCGCCTTTTCCTCTACCTTTTTTCCATTAAACCGTTCGGGGACTGGTTCTATTTTGCGGCGAGGAATGGTCGGCACATCCTCGGCAGACTGCCTTCCTCGCTTCACGGTTGGAAGAGGAACTTCGTTTTTGTCTATAGTCCCTCGGGTTGGCCGTTTCCGACCAAGTGGTCAGCCATCGACGTCTGGTGCAAAGCTTTTGGATCGCCGAGGCTTACTGCATCCGAGCTCGTCGACCTCAAATATTTGAAGGAGGTGGAGCCCCCCAACTTGATCGATATCTCCGAGGAATTGTTTCGGCTGGTCGACGAGGGCACAAAAGGTTGCCAACCCCGTAGTTGTATTCTCGATCTATCCATGATTTTCGCATCTAATGGACCTATGTACTTGCAGCCATGGCCGACAAGAACGACTTCGCACCCCCGACGCGCAGGGGGGGTAGCTTGCCGAGAAGGTTAAGAGCCGGGTTCACTCAAGGGAGAAGAAGGTGGCTTCTCGTCCTGAGAAGCGTCAGCGCGAGGCCGAAATTGTGCCACCGTCGGCCTCGGTGCCTAGTCAGAGCTCGGCACCCGTCCCGTCGGCTGAGGATAGGCCAGCGAAGCATCCTGTTCCGCCGTCGTCGTCCACAGCACCTGCTGTCTCGGCATCGACCCAGGCTCGCTTCTCCCTGGACCTGGTTGAATGGGGGCGACAAGCTCTGCCACCTGAGGTTAAGGCCAAAACGCTTGGCCATCCTGCATGTCGGCTCATACGCGAATATTACCATTGTATACTGAGCCAGTTGGCCGCATTGACGTGTTCGTGCATCGGGCCGAGGTGAAGAGGTTGGCTTGCGAAAAGCGCGTCGTGGAGGCTGAGGAGTGATGAACAGTCCATCCCCATGAACTTTTAATTTAATTACTTGCCTATTTTGGTGATAAACAAACACTGTCAAAAGCTTTTCTAACCTTATTTATCTAGCAACAAGCACAGGAATTACCCAAAGAAAGTCAAGCATTTGTGGTAAGTCTTCCATACTTTTTTCTTCAGAAGAACCATAATAATTCCTTCATTAACTATAACGATTTCCTCACTAGAACAACGATTTTCTTGGAAGATTGAATAACCTTGCTGTGTCAACAAGTCGATATTATAACGACTCTGTAAGTTATCGTAACGACTTCTTCAGAAGTTATAACGACTTGCTCATTATAACGACTCTGTAAGTTATCGTAACGACTTCTTCAGAAGTTATAACGACTTGCTCATTATAACGACTCTGTAAATTATCGTAACGACTTCTTCAGAAGTTATAACGACTTGCTCATTATAACGACTCTGAAGTTATCGTAACGACTTCTTCAGAAGTTATAACGACTTGCTCATTATAACGACTCTGTAAGTTATCGTAACGACTTCTTCAGAAGTTATAACGACTTGCTCGTCATAACGATTCTGTAAGTTATCGTAACGATTTCTTTAGAGATTTATAACGACTTGCTCGTCATAACGATTCTGTAAGTTATCGTAACGATTTCTTTAGAGATTTATAACGACTTGCTCGTCATAACGATTCTGTAAGTTATCGTAACGATTTCTTTAGAAATTTATAACGACTTGCTCGTCATAACGATTTTGTAAGTCATCATAACGATTTCGTTTGAAAGCTACAACGACTTGCCATGTTTCATAACGATTTCTTTTATCATCTGTTATAGAACGACTTGGTTGTAGTAACGATTTCATAAGTTATCATAACGACTTCTTATTAGTCTACAGCAACTTGATCACAACGATTCTATCAGTCTATCATAACGACTGCATAAGTCATGTTTTCATTAATTAAATGTCTTTCCTTGGTTTAAGGTACGTTGAATAGTCAAAGTCGCATCACGTCTGTTTGACTGCCATGCATTTAATAAAGACTGAACGTATCTCTGCATGGTCACAGAACATATCTTCCATTCTCGTGTATTCTCTGATTGCATCTTTTAGAACGATAAAGTGTTACTACTATATTTGTGTCTATCTGCTCTGACTTGATTGACATCTGGAGATAGTATAGCTGTCTACCATTAAAGCTCAACCTTGCAGAACCTCAGGATGTAATATCCTACAACACTGGACACAGAAAGAACTACAAGCAAACTCAGAAGATCTTACCACCTTGCGTGTTCCAAGAACAAAAGGCTGCTGACAGGAAGCTTCCACTAATCCTTCAGTCTAACGTTCACCAAAGCTGTGAGACAACGGTCATCTCCTTGTCCTTATTCAAATTGGAGATACAAATACAAGATGAAGCTTTGAAGACGAAAAGTAAGAGAACTTATCCTTTCACATTCAAGGGCGACTAGAACTCTGCAACCTTCAAGTCCTCGAAAGTTCTCTAGAGCCAAAAATCCACTCTTTTCGATCTTGGCTCTTAGCTCTCTGTGGTGTGTGTAGAAAACCAAAGGAAGAGCTAGTTTAGTTCTGAGAGAGTGCACTCTGTGTAGACCTTCGACTCTCAGTGCTTGTAGCTTCAGATTGAGTTCTTGCAAAAGCTTGATCTAGGGGCTAGTCATTTTCTTTCAAGATTTTCCTGTGCTTTTCCCTTCGTGTGTGAAGGAAGACCTGGTGGTTTCCAGGGTGGTGTTTTGCCCTTCAGGAGTGAAGGAAGACCTGGTAGTACCAGGGTGTTGTGTTCCCTTCAGGGGTAAAGGAAGACCAGCTGAGCTGGGTGGTTGTTGTTTGTCCATAAGGGGGACTGTACCCTAGTTAGTGAAATCCTGAGGATTGCTCAGGGACTGGACGTAGGACTCCTAAGGAGAGGAGATCTGAACCAGGATAAATCTCTGTGTTGTGTGATTGTCTTCTTTGCGTGATTGCTGTTTTTACTAACCATTACTAATCCCTTTCTAGAACTCTTCATGTTTGTTTTGAGTTCAGGATTTTATTAGCTAGGATTAATTTAAAAGACCCATTCACCCCCCCTCTGGGCTAGCCAACCAGGCAACAAGTGGTATCAGAGCGAGTCTCTTCGACAAAGAACAAGATCCAACGATCTGAAGAGTAAAGATCCATGGCAGCCCAAGGTCACTTCGAAGGTCAGTCTGTCAACAGACCTCCTTTGTTCGACGGTGAAGATTATACGTATTGGAAGACCAGGATGGAATACTTTCTACAAGGCCACGATTATCAATCTGGTCGATAGTGGAAGAAGGCGATCTGGTCGTCACAAATGAGAAAGCTCAATGGACAGATGAAGACAGAAAGAAAATCTCCTTGAACTGTAAAGCTAAGAGCATTCTATGTTGTGCTCTAAGCAAGAAGGAGTTCAACAGAGTTTCAGCATGCAAATCCTCCATGGAAATGTGGGAAAAGCTAAGGATTACATATGAAGGTACAGACAAAGTAAAGGAGACAAGAATCGACATTCTTGTCACTCAGTATGAAAGATTTCAAATGCAAACAGGTGAGTCTATTACCCAAATGTTTAGTAGATTTACTGACATCACTAATGGCCTAGCAAGCCTAGGAAAGTCATATGAGATTGCAGACATGGTAAGGAAGATTCTCAGATCCTTGCCATCTTCATGGACGGCAAAGGTCACAGCTATCGAAGAAGCTAATGACCTTAAGAGAATGTCAGTAGAAAAACTCATCGGGTCTCTCATGCCCATGAAATAAACATGGAAAGACTAGGAGAATCCTCCAGTAGAAAGAAGCAGACAAATGCACTTAAAGCTAATGGGGACTCATCAGAAGCATCCCTAGATAACAGTGAAGATAGCAAAGATAGTGATGATGAAGAAGCCATGCTCTCAAGAAGATTGCAGAGAATCTTGGCCAAAAGAAGAAGTCCAGTCTGGTAGAGATACTTCAAGAAAAACAAAGATCTCAAGAGACCAGATGGAAAAGATCAGAAGAGGAATGAGCCACTTTGCTATGAATGCAAGAAACCTGGACATATCAAGGCCGACTGTCCAACACTAAAGAAAAATGATCACAAGAGAAGGACAGCTCCAAGAAGTTCAGAAGATTCAAAAAGAAAGCCATGGCAGCTGCATGGGAAAACAGCAGCGACTCAGACAGTGAGTCAAGCTCCAGCAGTGAAGAAGAAGAAGCCAACCTGGCTCTCATGGCAAATACCGAGGATAAGGTAACATCTGATTCCTCTTTCGATTCCTGTAATGACTCAGATTCGGATAATTTGGAAAGTGCATTTAATGAACTCTACGATAAGTATAAAGAAGTGTGTAAACTACTTAAGCTAAGTAAGAAAAATATTACCTGTCTCGAAATACCAACTCAGATTTAAAATCTGAAAATGAAGAACTAGAAAAACAAATAATGGAGCTTAAGAGAAGAAATGAACTGTTATGTGAAAACTTAAAAAACAAGAACAGACAATCACTGACCTAGAAAACAGGAAAGCTCAATGATTTAAGAAAATGGTAAAGAACTAATGAAGAAAACAATACTCTAGCAAGCACCTTAGAAAAGTTCACAAATGAAAAATTCCTTATTATTAAAAGGTGCTAGAAGATCTGGTAAGAATAAACGAGGTTTAGGTTACATACCTCCAGTAAATGAAGAAGAAATAATTTATCCAGAAAATATCCAACTCCCAAGTTCACTCCAGAACAAGATGTGGCATATAAAGCGAATTTTAAATACATAGAAAGAGTAACAATACATCATGTTGTAATCACTGTAATAAACTGGACATTTAAAATCCACCTGTCCAACAAAACATAAGAAGTGGATAAAAAGTAAAAATATGATACTGACCCATCAGGACCCAAAAGAACTTGGGTACCTAAATCTTGATGTCTTTATTTCAGGTTAACCTTCGAGCATCCAAATGGTATTTGGATAGTGGTTGCTCAAGGCACATGACAGGAAACCCGAAGCTTTTCTCCCATCTCCAAGATGAAGAAGGAACAGTCACTTATGGAGATAATGGAAAAGGAACTGTAGTAGGCTGGATCAGTAAACAGCAAAGGAAAAACAATCATAGAAGATGCTGTTAGTCAAAGTTTAAAGCACAACCTCATAATATTAGTCAGCTGTGTGATAGAGACATCAAATCAAATTTCAGAGTCAAAATGCAGCATACTAAAGGATGGAGCAATCATCTTTGAAGCAAATAGAGAAAAGAATCTGTACGTGCTCTACCTTGAAGAACTCAAGAGCAAAATGTGTGTCTGGCAGCCAGCTACATTATCAACAGGTCATGATCAGGCCAATCCGAAGAAGACTGCATATGAGCTGTTTAAAGTGGAAGGGAAAGAACCTAAGATCAGCCATTTCAGAACTTTTGGATGTCCTTGCTTTATTCCCAACAACGGAAAAAGGGATATTGGTAAGTTGGATGCCAATCAGATGAGGCATCTTCATGGGGTACACTCTAAACCCAAAGGCTATAGAGTGTTTAATAACGTACCTTATTGATTGAACAGTCTGTACACATTATTTTTGATGAAACTAACCCTCCTTGAGAAAGGAATAGAGAGTGATAATGATGACGCAGATGAACTGTCCCATAAACTGAAAGATACATCACTTGAAGATAAGGATGATCCCCTCTGGAAGAAATGCAACAAGATAATTCTCTCATGAAACTCTTCCAAAGAATGGAGATACAAGAAAGATCACCACCTGAAAATATTATTGGTGATCCATCCGTAGGGGTAAGAACAAGAGGTAACTTGATTCCCTGTGATTACCTTGCTTTTGTGTTCTCAATTAGAGCCTAAGACAGTCAATGAAGCCCTAACTGATGAATCTTGGATAATAGCAATGCAGATGATTTAAATCAGTTTCAAAAGAAACCAAGTATGGTCACTTGTTCCTAGACCATCAGACCATCCTGTGATCGGCACTAAATGGGTGTTCAGAAACAATTGGATGAATCTGGTGTGATTCTAAGAAACAAGGCCAGACTGGTGGCTCAAGGCTATGTCAAGAGGAAGGCATAGATTTTGATGAAACCTATGCACCAGTGGCTAGACTTGAGCTATTAGAATGTTACTTGCTTATGCTTCTGCATTAATTTAAAGTTATTTCAAATGGATGTTAACTCTGCATTTCTAAACGGTTTTCATAAAAGAAGAAGTTTATGTGGAACAACCGCCGGATTTGATGATATAGATTTCCGAATCATGTTTTTAAATTGCACAAGGCTCTATATGGTTTAAAACAAGCACCTAGAGCCTGGTATGAAGACTTAGTTCTTTTCTCTCAAACATGGTTTCAATAGAGGTCAAGTAGATAGTACTCTTTTTTATAAAACAAAAGCCAAAAATAACTGTGGTTCAAATTTATGTGGATGACATCATCTTTGGATCTACTGATGAATCCTTGTGCAAGTATTTTGAAAAGCTAATGCAGGGAGAATTTGAGATGAGTATGAATGGGAGCTCAACTACTTCCTTGGACTTCAAATCAAACAAGGAAGGAAGGAACTCACATCTGTCAAGCAAAGTACACCAGAGAACTGCTAAAGAAATTTGGATTTGAAAACACCAGCCTCTGTCAACACCAAGAGTACATCAACGAGGATGGACAATGACAAGGATGTAAGAAGGTAGATCAAAGATCTACATAGGTATATAGGTTCATTACTGTATCTACCGCAAGTAGACCTATATATTATTTAGTGTATGCATGTGTGCTAATATCAAGCCGACCCTAGAGAATCACATTTATTTCTGTCAAAGGATTTTCAGATACTTAGCCAGGACTCATGATCTGGACTATGGTATCCAAACTCCTGTGATGTAAAATTAGTAGGATATTCTGATGCTGATTATGCTGGATGCAGGTAGATAGAAAAAGCACCCAGTGATGCTGTCAATTCTTGCAGGGTGTTTAATCTCATGGTCCTCAAGGAAACAAATTCAGTAGCACTATCTACAGCTGAAGCCGAGTATGTAGCTGCTGGAAGTTGCTGTACACCACTCTTATGGATAAAGCAACAATTGAGGTTTTGGACTCAAATCAAGAAAATTCCTCTGCTATGTGACAACACCAGCGCTATCAACCTCACCAAAATCCAATTCAGCACTCCAGGACCAACATATTGAGGTCAGGTACCATTTTATTCGTGATCATGTAGCAAATGGCAATATTGAAATATCGTTTATTGATACAAACAATCAGCTAGCAGATATTTTCACAAAGGCCTTACCTGAAGAGAGTTTACATCTCTTAGAAGGGAGTTAGGCATGTGTATTTTGTGAAAAGATCTTCATTTTAAGCTGATATAAAAATTCTCAGAATTTAAAAGGTTCTCTCTCTCTTTTTGTGTCAAAATAAATTCAAAAGTCCCAGTCTAGCGTTCCGTCCGATAAGTCATGTCCTTCAAGGCGGTCAACCTCGCTTGTCGTTTTCTGACCCTCACCTTTTGAAGCATTTTATATTCTTTTAATCGATGCATTAACGATTCCTCTTCCTCTTTCCCTCTTTCCTCTTTTCGTCCCGACGCATGAGCCGATGCCCTAGCGACTCGTGCCTCTACCCTCTGCAATTTAAAGCTTCATCTCCTTCCCGCGAAATCGTTTGAGGGTTTTTTCTTCTCATCACCCTTCTCTTCAACCCTTCAAACTTTCTCCCACCTGAATCCATGGCCGGCCACTATTTCCGGAAGTGTGGGTGGCTACAGCGCCGAATACCTCACCCCAGCGCAGGAAGAGCGTTTCACCTTTGTGAAGACAGCTCTGTGGTCACAAGGAAGTAGATGTTTCAGATCTGCGGAAACATGGAATGAGCAGCATCATTGAAAAGATCGACCAGATGAAGTGGAAAGGGCTTACCACTTGCTCAAGGTAAGCTATCCGGACCTGTGAAGGCGTTCTTTGTATGCTTAAGAGCAGAAGAGATGGGGCCTCTCGTTGTTCTTCAGTCAAGGGCACCCTAATCAAATCGACCAGGAATTGCTTAGGATGCTATTTGGAGTAAGCATATCGGGCTTCAGTGGAATTCATTCAGTAAAACCCAAGAAAGGGTTTGGGGATTGTTGGGCCAGGGTTCAAGATGAGGGATGGCAAGCTAGATATAATCAGTTAAATGCCTTCAACCGCCTCCTTCACTTTATTGTTTGTCAGATTTTGGTTCCCCGCAGTGCCACCTTTCGCCTCTTGCACCAAGCTGACTCCGATCTGATGTACTGGGCCTTAAAATGAGAAATCATATGGCCGCATTGATGATTGGAGAGAATGAAATTTGCCAGGGAACAGATTTGGGACACTAAAAGCAAGTTGAATGTGTCCCTGCCCTATGCCCATTTACTCACCAGAGTCTTCAAACACTTCGGTGTAGATGTCTCAGGGGCAGTTGTGGAGAAGATGGGCCAAGCTATCAGGTCCAGAAATTTAAAGAAGAGCGGTTTTTCAGTAGTCAATGGAGTTTGGTTCAAGGCCTCAGTTGCAGAAGGTGAAGGCCTCACTGGTGAGCCTTTAGTTGCTCAAGCCCAGTTGGAGCCAGATTCTGTGATGCCCGAATTGCCACTGGAATCAGGTTCTGTTCCAGTCTTTGTAGAAACAGAGCAGGAAAGGCCATCTATGGCCAGAAATCAATCAGAGGAAGACAGGCCAGCTGCAGCAGATCCAGTTGCACCACCTGCTGAAAGAAGAATTGAGGACATTCTTCCAGAAGACATCTTGCCTGTTATGGAGGAGTCTGTGGCATCAGGCCACATCTTTGAAGAAGGTCCAGCAGAAGAAGAGCAGCAAATTCCTCAGGATAATTCGATGGAAATGGATGCTCATTGCCAGGGGGAGACTGGTGCCGGTGCAGAAAATGCTCCACTTGAGGGGGAGCAATCCCAAGAGACACCTGATGTTGCACCTCCAGCCTCCAGAGATCAGGAGGAAGACCAGAGAGAGTCTGAAAATTTGGATGCCAGAGAAGGGGAGACAGCCAGTTCATCAAGTTCTGATGAGGACAATAATCCACCTCCTCCAGCTACAAAGGGCAAAGAGAAAGATATAGCTCCTGAAGTACCCCTTTTAGCTGATGCACCATTTGAAAGACAGGTCAAGCAAAAGATTGTCATAAATTTAAAACCTGTGATTGAGAGGTTGGATGCTCAGGGTGAGCTGCTTTGCTCACTTCAGTCTGATGTGAACTCCATCTTTCTAAGCCAAGCTTCAGCCCGCAAGGAATTGGTTCAGATTCGCTCTGCCATGACATGGTTCCATCAGGAAATGGGGACCATGAAGAATATGCTTTCTGACATCCTTCAGGCTATTGGAACTCAAGCTCCTGCTCCTCCAGCAGCTCAGGAGCCTCACTCAAGTGTACCTGAGCCCTCCGGGCAGTCAGCAGCTGCAGCAGCAGAAGTCCCAGCAGAAGGGCCAGCTAATGAGTCAGGGCCATCAGGGCCGGCTGAAGAGTCAGGGCCATCAGGGCCGGCTGAAGATTCAGGGCCATCAGGGCCAGTTGTGATGGAGTCAGGGCCACCAGGGCCAGCAGTGTTGGACACCTCGTCTTCCTTGCCTGAAGAAGTGGTACTAGATCCTCCACCCATAGCTCCCACTTCCACCAACACTCCCATTCCTTCTTCTCCACCCACTAACACCACAGCTCCACCTGCTCCACCTCCCTTCAAAAAGCCCAGATCCAGGCCCATTTCCTCTCCTACACCTTTTCCTTCTCATCCTATCACATCCTCTCCTGTTTCTTCTACTTCTCATCCTTTCTCTGTTCAAGAATTTGAGGCCCCTCCAGCATCCTCTGCTGGAGCCTCATCCTCTTCTGGTACATCTTCATTTCCAGAAGTAGGATCTCTCAATTCTGATGCCTTTCTCAACCCCCCTGCTCCTCCCTCCTTTATCACTATTATTCCTAAGAATGTCCAAATCGACTCTCCCTTTCTTGATAAAATTAAGGATGAGTTTGAGGAGGTTATCCTTAGGTCTGTGCTAAAGGTAGGCGACCACCTTTCCAAGACAGACTCTTCCAGTACTGTCTCCAAGAAACGGAAGCTTTCTTCCTCCACCTCTCCTCTTTACCCTCCCTTGTGGTTTTCTCTTACAGTCACCCACAAGCATACCTCTCTGTACAAAGAATATCTTCAAAAGGTTGTCTTTGCCACTCTTCACAATCTTCCTTTCCTTAACCTTTCTGACCACTTAGATGTCATTCTTCCCTATACTACTTTGTCTAAAGCCGACAAATCCAAATCTTCTCCTCAGCCCACTCCAAACTGAGGAGCAATGGGCTAAATCTCATAAAGATCTGTACAATCGCTTCTTCAGGCTAAGGCAGCCAGGTTTCCTCCCAGAGATCACTCGTTGACCCTTTCTGAGTGGTTCCAGTTTCACCACCAAAACTCCTGGGCTCCTGTCATTCAGAAGCTCATCAAGCTGGTCAGACATTTCCAAACTTTCAACAACTACAGGTATCTCAACAATTTACCTGAAATTCAGCTCAGCCAGTTCAAGAGAGCCATCAAGGTCCTAACCCACTCTGAGCAGTCTGAGGCAATCAGAGTAGATTTTGCAACTCTTCATTTACCTGAAGAGATTTTCCTGCCTCAGATTCATTTCTTGATCATGGAATCTTCGGTTGGCTCCATCATTTTTGAGCGTTTTGCAAGAGTTATGGGCAGAATCAAGATTCAGAAAGGCCTTCAAGTTGGTTTTCCTAGATTTCTTTTCCGGAATACCATAGAGGGTTTGTCAAATCTGATGTCCTTGCCCCTCTCCTCTCAGAATGTGAAAGGCTGAATGCCTCCGCTTGGTCCCAGGTTACTCTCTATCTGCTCAGCAGCTAGCACATCTGAATGCTGCTCAAGCCAGGGAAGGGAAAGCTCCTGTCTCTCCTGCAACCTTCTTGGATATGAATTCAATCCAGCTGGTCCTTGATCCCTTCAAAGTTTGGGCTGAAAGATACAAAGTGTTTTTTAGCTCTTCGCCAGGAACTCAAGGACAAACAGATTTTCTACCCTGTCACCATGGATCAGTTTCTTGCCTGTGCAAGTTTTGGTAACACTCATCATCTGCTCCTCCATGGATCCATGAGTATGACCTATTTCTTACCAAGCAGCGCAGCCTCTATCTATCCAAGATGGCTCCAATCATGGGACCATCCTTCTCCATTGAGAGTGGTGCCTTTAGGCAATTCTTCAAGCGTCAGGAGAGCAGGCCTGGGAAGCTATTTCTCATTATGCCTCCCTTCTCTCTCCTGCTTATTATTTGCCTGTACCTCCTCAATCTTAATGAATAGATTGTGCTCTTTCTCCTCATTGTCTCTTATTCTTTGTCTCTTTCCTTATGCTTTTTGCTTAATGACAAAAAGGGGGAGAATGTTTACCTACTTGTGTCTGACACATTCCTGAATCATGACTCAAGTACTCTAATTCCTGTTTAATATTCAGTACTACTTAAATATTGATCATAGTTTTGTCATCACCAAAAAGGGGGAGATTGATGAACAGTCCATCCCCATGAACTTTTAATTTAATTACTTGCCTATTTTGGTGATAAACAAAACACTGTCAAAAGCTTTTCTAACCTTATTTATCTAGCAACAAGCACAGGAATTACCCAAAGAAAGTCAAGCATTTGTGGTAAGTCTTCCATACTTTTTTCTTCAGAAGAACCATAATAATTCCTTCATTAACTATAACGATTTCCTCACTAGAACAACGATTTTCTTGAAAGATTGAATAACCTTGTGTGTCAAACAAGTCGATATTATAACGACTCTGTAAGTTATCGTAACGACTTCTTCAGAAGTTATAACGACTTGCTCATTATAACGACTCTGTAAGTTATCGTAACGACTTCTTCAGAAGTTATAACGACTTGCTCATTATAACGACTCTGTAAGTTATCGTAACGACTTCTTCAGAAGTTATAACGACTTGCTCATTATAACGACTCTGTAAGTTATCGTAACGACTTCTTCAGAAGTTATAACGACTTGCTCATTATAACGACTCTGTAAGTTTCGTAACGACTTTCTTCAGAAGTTTAACGACTTGCTCGTCATAACGATTCTGTAAGTTATCGTAACGATTTCTTTAGAGATTTATAACGACTTGCTCGTCATAACGATTCTGTAAGTTATCGTAACGATTTCTTTAGAGATTTATAACGACTTGCTCGTCATAACGATTCTGTAAGTTATCGTAACGATTTCTTTAGAAATTTATAACGACTTGCTCGTCATAACGATTTTGTAAGTCATCATAACGATTTCGTTTGAAAGCTACAACGACTTGCCATGTTTCATAACGATTTCTTTATCATCTGTTATAGAACGACTTGGTTGTAGTAACGATTTCATAAGTTATCATAACGACTTCTTATTAGTCTACAGCAACTTGATCACAACGATTCTATCATCTATCATAACGACTGCATAAGTCATGTTTTCATTAATTAAATGTCTTTCCTTGGTTTAAGGTACGTTGAATAGTCAAAGTCGCATCACGTCTGTTTGACTGCCATGCATTTAATAAAGACTGACGTATCTCGCATGGTCACAGAACATATCTTCCATTCTCGTGTATTCTCTGATTGCATCTTTTAGAACGATAAAGTGTTCTACTATTTGTGTCTATCTGCTCTGACGTTGATTGACATCTGAGATAGTATAGCTGTCTACCATTAAAGCTCAACCTTGCAGAACCTCAAGGATGTAATATCCTACAACACTGGACACAGAAAGAACTACACAAACTCAGAAGATCTTACCACCTTGCGTGTTCCAAAGAAAAAGCTGCTGACAAGCTTCCACTAATCCTTCAGTCTAACGTTCACCAAAGCTGTGAGACAACGGTCATCTCCTTGTCCTTATTCAAATTGGAGATACAAATACAAGATGAAGCTTTGAAGACGAAAGATAAGAGACTTCTCCTTTCACATTCAAGGGCGACTAGAACTCTGCAACCTTCAAGTCCTCGAAAGTTCTATAGCCAAAAATCCACTCTTTTCGATCTTGGCTCTTAGCTCTCTGTGTGTGTTGTAGAAACCAAAGGAAGAGCTAGTTTAGTTCTGAGAGAGTGCACTCTGTGTAGACCTTCGACTCTCAGTGCTTGTAGCTTCAGATTGAGTTCTTGCAAAAGCTTGATCTAGGGCTAGTCATTTTCTTCAAGATTTCCTGTGCTTTTCCCTTCTGTGTGAAGGAAGACCTGGTGGTTTCCAGGGTGGTGTTTGCCCTTCAGGAGTGAAGGAAGACCTGGTAGTACCAGGGTGTTGTGTTCCCTTCAGGGGTAAAGGAAGACCAGCTGAGCTGGGTGGTTGTTTGTTTGTCCATAAGGGGGACTGTACCCTAGTTAGTGAAATCCTGAGGATTGCTCAGGGACTGGACGTAGGACTCCTAAGGAGAGGAGATCTGAACCAGGATAAATCTCTGTGTTGTGTGATTGTCTTCTTTGCGTGATTGCTGTTTTTACTAACCATTACTATCCCTTTCTAGAACTCTTCATGTTTGTTTTTGAGTTCAGGATTTTATTAGCTAGGATTATTTAAAAGACCCATTCACCCCCCCTCTGGGCTAGCCA
>CM024758.1:124748713-124792808 GCA_014218235.1 Colocasia esculenta | reverse complement strand
ATACAAAAAAAAAATCAGAAATTACAAAAGAGGTCGTCGCAGGTAAGTCAGGTAAGTATTTTTATCCCTACTCCCCGCATTACTATATGGTATTCTATTTATTATATCGCTTCAAGGACCGGCTGGTTCTCGATGTGCTCTGGGATTTGAGTTCCCCTTTATCAAAACAGTGATAATCTAGGTGCACATTGTTATCGTTGGATAGGCCTTGAGTTATTTAAATACGGGAACGATGGTTCAAGCCTGCACTGCGGTTGTAGGTAGTCTCTTGACCCGTTCTTATTTGGCTTAACAATATTATCCTTGATATATTTTCTATTTTCTGCATTCGTTTTTGATGATTTCTTTTTTTTAGCCCAGCATGCATCAATAGATTTTGAGCTTTCTCGTCTCGATCTTCTAGACTCTTGATGAGCCCTTGTTGAGTGCCCAATCATTCTTCATATTCCAACAAGAAATCCAATTCACTCTCCGAATCGGAAGGATTGCCTCCGAGTGAGTTGTTCCCGTTAGTATGACAAGAATTTCCCTGTCTGGATTCCCTATCCAAATTTTTTCCTTTTCCTTTTATCCGTTTTGTTTGTGAACCGCTCCCAGGACAGAGTCATGAGTTACCTGCCTGGCAGGCGACATGTCCCCCAAAACAAACCTGCAGGCAATTGGCTAGGGTACCTCTCAATCGAGGGGTTGATCGTCCTCCTCTTTTCTCCTTCTCGTCCAGACTTGTGCTTTCTTTGCATTCTGCTCGAGAGCAGTTGACTCGGGGCTTTCACGAAGATTCAAGTTGCCTATTAGTTAGACCGGGTTCTCTTTACCTTGGCTCCAACTTTTCAGTCCACACTCCGCGTCATTTCCACTTCGTCATCACTTCGTTACAACTCCACTCCACTTCCACTTCGCTACCCTGCAAAGAGGAAGCCAAGGAGGCAATCTGTAGACACCCGTTCCGACTGATGGGTTGAACCACATTTCATGTTATCCTAGTTAGCCCCCCTATTTGGTCTCTCTCACTGTCTAGCTCTTGAGGTCATTAGCATTGATTGAGCCCATTAGCAATTAAAATTGCCTCGAAATCCGCCCATTATCATTTTGGCGAGTCATTATGCAATTAACCCATATCGTTTATGTAACTGGCTGGTAAATGCAAAAATTGATTTCCTAGTCGCGACATATCGTAGCGCCGCGACTCTAGTCGCGACGGCCCTGGATGCCGCGACAGCCCATGCATGATATCTGCACGTGGCTTACTGTCGCGACGCCCCCGACCCCGTCGTGTCTCTAGTTGCGACCCCCACGATATGCCGCGACAACGCCCGAGCGCACCAGATTCCGCAACAACTATTATCCTCCTATTGATCCAGCTTTATCCCTAGGAAATATCTCAACCCCTTGGGGCGAGATTTCGGCCCTAGGGCTCTTGTGAGGATCCTTTGGACTCTTCCTTGCAATTTAAAGGGCCATTATCTCCCATTTCGAATTTGGATCATGTTGAAGAGATAATATCATTCATTTCTCTCTTATAGCTCTATAAAGGAGGCCCCTCCTCAAGGCGGATAGAGCCTCATTGTTACCCCGAAGGCTGCCAAAATTTCTTCTGACCAATACTTAGCCTTGCAGCCACCCTTTTCCTCCATTTCCCTTCACATCCTCTCCACCAAAGCAAACCCATTCATCATCTATGGAGCATGGACGTGAGAAGAGCGACTCCAACACCCTCCTGAAGCTTTTGACGATCCTTCGAGCTGCAGCCACGCAAGGAGTCGCCCTAATGGGGCTCACTATCTCCCTTTTCCTTTCCCCTTCTTTTTGCATGCATTTTCATGTTATTCTTAGATAGAGCATATTCAGCACACACCCACATTTTCCTACATCCAAAGGGGTTTTAAAAAACCCCAGGTTCGTTCCCTCCATGATCACATCTCTTCCTTTCTATTTTAGAGTAGATACTACGTTTAACGTGTTCTAATAGGGCTTCCTTTTGTTTGTTTTCCTTTTGTGGCAGGCATCCAAGCGTCATCCACAAGGAGCTCTTGCCTTCCGCCAGCTGAAGACGAGAAAAGGTCCACATTCCAACACTCCCGCACACAGAGAACGCGGCGGCGGAGGACGACGCGACAAGAAATGCGACTGGCATCAGCGTCGCGTTATCAGCACTGTCGCGACCGCTAAGGCCGTCGCGACACCATCCCGCCCCCCCTTTCTCTCTCCTCTCCTAGTTAAGTTAGCCGTCTCATTCCTATTTACAAGGCAGCTTGCTAGGTGGCGATCACATTCCATTTTCACACACCACTAGATTTAGCACATGTTCGTGTCGAGGGGGGCGTCAATCCCCGTGATTACATTAAGAAGATAATATAAGTCAATATCAAACAAACCTTTCCAGGAGTTGAATGCGAACAATCAATGCGAAAAATCTCAACTTTATGTAACAAGATGAAAAAAAGGAGAGAGAGAGAGAGAGAGAGAGAGAGAGAGAGAGAGAGAGAGAGAGAGAGAGAGGGAAAACATAGGAATGAAGAGCCAATGCACGACAATAAAGAGCAATGCACGACAATGTAGCTGGCCTTTGCCCTAGGTGCCAATGTGTGCTGCTTTTCTTCCTATGTGTACGATCACGAAAGAAAAATGATAACACAGGACCATAAAATCCAAAAGAAAAACGCTAGATTGCAAGTCAAGCACAATCGAAGAACCAAAAAACTCGAGGACGATCGTGAGATGGAGGCAAAAGACATGGGGGAACCGATTTGGAAGATGAGCAAGACAGGAGACCCTCCAATAGATGTCCCACCTCACGTTTCCTTGACATTTGTACAACCCAACGACGACAAGAGTATCGTGGCCATCGCAGAGGTCGGGAGGTGGTGGCCGCGCAAGGTTCTTCTGTCCGATGCGGCGATCAACTGGTCTGAGAGCTCTGCTGCAAGGGTTTGGGGCAGGAGAAGAAGTTGGTGCGAACTGCGAAGGAAGAAATTCCTCCACAAGTTGGCAACATCTTTAACTCTATGAACCCGTTAATTAACAGGCTTAACAAGCGGGTTTAAGAGTTGGATGAGCCATTCTATTTACTCCTTAATAGACTCCAACACAAACTGTCGATTAGATCTATGGACAGTCCAACCCATTGACACCCCTACCTAACCTCCTTCCTTTTGCTGTGTATTTTGCTTCGATGAAGGCAACATCAGCAGCCCCTGCATGATCATATTGCACTCTCCAGTCTCCATCAACGATTTCGAACCCAACGGTCTGGAGACCGAGAGAGGACCACCATCATCTCCCCCGACATCCCTCTCTGCACTCCTCCGTCTCTTTTTTGTTTTCTATCGCCATCATCACAGATTCGCATTTTAGGCTTTTTGCCATTGGCGTGGAGACCACAAAAGGCGAATTGCAGTGCCAGACTACGTGGGCTCCGGGTTTCAGATCACTATATAGAGTTCTTTTCACGTCCAACTTTTACCGACCCTTCATGGTTTTAAGGGAGGGATGATGCAACATGTTAGGATTCAGACGTATATAATTTGCCTCTCATGTTTGGTCAGAACATTATTAATGTTACTAGATCTCCAAAACCCATGCAGTACTTCAGGGTGTTTTTGTGTAAACTTTAACCTGTTCTAACCTGAGTCAACTGTTTATTATAAATTATTAATGTACAAGTACCACACAGAAGATGACCGGTGGGAGCTGTTCACTACTTTCCTAATTAACTTGTGACTATCTTTTTTCTTTTTTCTTTTTATGATGGAAACATATATATAGTACATTAATATAATGGTATTGAGTTTGCATGGAGTTTAATTGAGAGACCTGATCAGTTCAATTCTCATTTACAATGGAACCACGTTCAGAAACTAAATGGTGGGAATTAAGTTCACTCTGCTATATATATATATATATATATATATATATATATATATATAATGCGTCCATCTCTCTTTTTGATGACGAAGAATTACACCACAATAATATTCAGTTCTACGTACACAATTAATTATATACTCACGACATCCTAATTTTTTTCTCTCTCCAAGAATACCAAATTAACCTTGGACTCGTAACTCTTGAGGATCAGTACATGTGAAGTGCGTCTTTCTCTTGAAGCCGAAGCATATGCATTTACCGGCTGAACTAGAGGTAGTTTATGAGCCAAATCTAGCTAGATTATTATATATTATTGGTTCCGACAAATTAAGCTTACATTAATTCAGAACAGTGGCATGGGCAAATTTATAAGATGTTCCTTTTGGAAAAGGAGGCAAAGATGAGAAAGATAATTTATAAGTTTGAATGAATTGTCTCTCCTGAGGAGCTTCCTGAAATCTTCATAATTAAAGATACAAGGATAATAATTAGAAAAACCTTTCTCATGTACACAAGGGGTTCCAGCTGGATCGTGGTGGCGGCGCCAGCTTCATCCTGCTCATGTTTATCAAATTAAACTCAATAATTGATCAGTTTCTCTCTCCAATAGTTGTACGGACGATCTACTGCACACAGTTTCGGTATCCAATAATTCAAGGATATATAATAAACAACGCAATGTAAATAACCCAAGGATATATATACTTGATCATCCTTCGCATTGATCCTGTCCTAGCTACGTCGTTTAAACCTGCGGAGTGCGGGTGGGTAGCGATGGTGGGGCTTGTGTTTTGATAAAATGAAGAAGCTTGTAAAAAGCATAATGCTTAAAAAATTCTGAAACAAGGTAAAACTCATAGGTTATGTGACTTCCAGTGAATAATTATCCAAATTAAATAAAAGAAAATTTTATATACATATCCTTATAATATATCATCCTATTTTCTCGAATTTGTAATATTATCATCCATACCTTTATATTTCATTATTTTATCGTATATGTTTCTATCATTTGATTTCATCTATTTAATTATTCAACTATAGTTAAGTTAAAAAAATTATTTTTTAATCATTTTTTCTTATTTATAATTCTCTCTGTATATCTTACCCACCCACCGGCCATCAGAATTATAAGGGGGTTCGGCACTACCAATCTCTGTTGCAGCACCTCCCACCAATGCAACCCCCTCAAAAAAAAAAAAAAATTGTAGAGGGGAAGACCACCTCTGACTCTCTCAACCCCTAGCCCCAATTCCTGTTGGCATCTCCCTCCCCCGCCAGCACTTCCCATTAATGCACACTCTCTCCTCTTGTTCTATCTCTTTCTCTCTCAACCATCCACGTGTCCATTGAAACTAAAGGGGGAGACCACTCCGGCTCCCTCATCCTTGCCACACCACCAACACCTCTCACCCACTCTCCCTCAACTGCCCTCATCGTTCGGAGGGGGAGACCCTTCTGACTCCCCTAGCTGTTGCTGCACCACTTATCGACAACTGCAGCCTTTGTCGCTTCCCTCGTTGGTGTCTCAATCCTCTCGCTAGCACCTCCCACCTTCGTGCTCTCTCTCCTATATTATATCTCTCTTACCTACTTGTTGAAATTGGAGGGAGAGACTCCCTTAGACTCCCCCAACCTTCCGCCGCATCCCCGCCATTGCCCCCCTCGCAAGCACCTCTCACCCTTGCGCTCTCTCCCTCTCCCTTGTTTTCTCTCTCTCTCTCTCTCTCTACCGTCACTCCCCTCGCCAGTGCCCCTAAGAAAGAGAGAGAGAGAGAATAGGGGGGAGATAGAAAAAGAAAGGGAGAGAGAGAGAGGGCATAATAATAATAATATTTAAAAAAAAACAGTTTTATTAGTTACAGTAAAATATGTCTTAAATTTTGACGCCCAATAAATCACAGGTTTATAACTGATGTTTTTTTTTCGATTTTAGGATTATGAAGTATAATATTATAAATTAGAGATATGTAACGTATTTTTTTCCTAAATAAAACTCTGAAGAATGAGATAAAGTGTAATAGATGCATAAAGCGTAAGAATTCTTTTTATTTCTCGCTGTCGGCATTATGAATGCATAACTCGTATATGTCATGTCATAGTGAGTAACACTTATTTATTGCTGCCCTCGTTAATGGAATTTGGTGCTGACCGTGTCTGCCGTCCATCTCCGACTCCAAGGTGCTTTCTTGGAAACACGAGGCGCGGCGTACAACCCAGCGATACGGCGAATCGGAAAGCAATCCCGCGCTGCTCCGGTCCACTGTATATATATTGCCCTGGCAGTACAGGAGCATATTTGCGTATATGATTCTTTTTCTTTTCCTAACATATGAGTAACATTTTTTATGAAAAATTTAAATATATCCTTTGGGATGTATATGTTCGAAATATGTATATTATATTTTATGTTTTTATTTTTTAAAAAAATAATCAGTTACATCTCTAAAGTTAGGAGGAAATTTATTAAATACCAAAGAAGAGAGGGATTAAAGGAGGGAGAGAAAGGAGTAGAAAGTCAGAAAGTAGAGAGAATGAGAGAGAGAGAGAGACAACGGCAATGCCAAGACCTATGGGCCCAAATGCGGCTGCGTCAATGGGGTTGGGGCGGTGGGGCTTGCATGGTGGGCGACACCGCCATGAGAGAGTGGTAGCAGGGTACGAGGTTGTACACTTAGGGTCCGTTTGGATCCCCGTAAAAAATTCTCACCGGAAAAAGTTTTTCGAAAATTTTTATAAAATTAGTTGTTTGTTATCTTTGAAAACTAAAATATGTAAAATTATATTCAAAAATATCTGGATTTCGGTATCCGTGCAAAAAGCACGAATGTCGTTTTCCCTTGCTTTAATTTGCTGCGCCATTTGACAGTGCACTGTTCATTCATGTTGACTTTTTATTTTATTCCACTCATTTAAATAGTATTTGTCAAATGTAATTATTTTTTATTAGTTAATTTATTTTTTATTTTTTATTAAAATATTTGTAGAATACTATTCATTCAAATTATGTTTTTATTTTATTTCTCCTACTTTAAATTATATTTGTCAAAGTTACTTTTTTTATTAGTTATTTATTTTTTTATTTTTTAAAATTATTAAAAATAAAAAATAAAAAAATAATTTTTTGATGAATAGTGTTAATACACAAAGAGTATATGACTCTCTCTCATTTGAGTAGATCATAAGATCTCATACTCCTCCATACAACTTTATATTTTCCTAACAACCAAATAGACAATTACGTTTCTATTTTCACGTAAAAGTTTTTCCGTGGAAAATTATTTCCCTCTAAAACTGTTTTACAAGCAACCAAACGGACCCTTAGATGGTGAGTAGGGCGAAGGAGGTGGTGAGAGTCGTAGTAGAACTGTTCATAGTTCGGTTCAATTTGAAGTCATTTTTTGTTCAACTTCAATTGAATCGAAATTATTCGTGAATTTTGAAATAAAATATTTATTATGACCAACCAAGAGGAGAGAGGTGAATTGATTATCGTCTACTTAAAAAAAAACTTTAACGCAAAACAAATTACACTTAATTAAGCAAATTTATTGAGCAAGATGCACAGCAGAATATGACAAATTAATACAACAAAATCAACTATCCTAACATGTTTAGAAAGAGGTAGAAGAGATAGATCAAATCATAAAGTACACACAGGATTTAGAATGGTTCGGCTAACACACCATAGGTGCACCTACGTCCCCTACCCCACACCTCGGGAGGATTTTCCACTAGTTTGTTTAACTTGGGTACTAGCCTCAAAACCTCACACATGGTTGTTTCCAGAGACAACACGAATCCCACCTCGTTTTCGGAGATGAGACAACCAGAGATGTAACACGCCGTACACACCACACACCAAACATGTGCTCACAAACCGAGCACACACACAAAACGGGTTTTGGTTCAGTTAAGAACTGCAAACATGAACATGAGGAATGACAACAAAAACAATAGTGTATCGATTCCCCTTGTTCAGTGATGAAGAGTTGTAGTAAGACAATGAACTCCGATGTAGAACATGATTTGAACTCTTCACAAAAGCTTTCTGGACGTTGCTTGATGTTTGGTAGAAACTCCACACAACAACAAAATGATTTCCAACGCTTAACTTCGAGGTTGTTGTAGGTTTCGTCAGAATCTCGCCCAAAAACCTTAGCTTCAAAAATAGAACTCTCTTTGCACGATGGGTTATCTTTTAGGGTTCAGATCTATTTATATTTATACCTCACATCCAAAGAAGTAGAGTCTTGGACGGATCTTTGGCAAGAATCCTAAAAGAGGAAAGAGTCCTCTCAGATTAGGAAACTGTGTCGCCGAAATCAATCGTCCGATTTCCCACAATCGATCGTCCGATTTCTAGACCTTGGCTTGGTGTCGACATGCTTGTCTTCATGTGTTGACACACTTTCCAGAATCGGTCGTCCGATTTCATGAAATCGGTCTTCTGATTTGCACTGTCTTCACATAAGTATCCCTGGAAAAAGAGGTCATCTGATTTCTCCAAATCGGTCGTCCGATTTTCTTCTTGGTCAATCAATCAGAACCTTCTTCTCTTCACCAATCGAAATAAGCTTCACCAATCATAAGCTTCTCTTCATCAATCGATAGATGGATACTTTTGTCTTCACCTATCGATAGTTTTGTCTTCTTCATCAATCGATTGGTTTTGTCTTCACCAATTGATAACATTGTCTTATTCATCAATCAGAATACCCTTCTCCAATCAATTGGCCTGTCATAATCGATCGTCTAATTTTTAGTTTGTTTACCAATCGATTGGCCCTTTCTTCATCAATCGATTGGGGCTTTCTTCAGGTCGGTCGTCTGATTCTTAGAGTTCGGTCGATCGATTTCTATTTTTTTTTTTTAGATGTAGACTTTGTTTCAATCTATCTTGTCCTTTGTTCTGTCCAAGTCTTGGCCTTAATGATATTGACTTATCAATGCGACGTTGGCCTATTTTTATGCACAATTAACACACAAATTAGACCCTCAAATTAAATATAAATAAACCAAATACTTAGTTCATTAAGATGAATACCAATTAGTATATTGTGATCCTTTCAACATAAATGATAATTAGTATTTTTGTGATCATCAAAATCTACATAATATAACAAATCAAACCGACTCGAACTAAATTGTTTGTGTTCAGTTCGGTTCAGTCATGCTTGGCCGTACCGTACTGTACCATAGTAGTATGGATGATCTGACGTGTGCTAGGGCGTTTACGAGCTTAAACACAGTCAATCCGCTGGGCTCAAAATGAACCGAATCAAATTGAAATATTTGTGTTTAGTTCGGTTCAGTCATGCTTGGCCGTACCGTACTGTACCACAGCAATACGGCCGATCCGACGTGTGCTAGGGCATTTACGATCCCAAACACTCTCGATCTGTTGGGCTCAAAATCGGTCGACCGATTTCGTCTTATTGATTAACCAATTCATCTAGTGAGCACCCCCAGGTGCTCAACAGGCCAAATTCAAAATCGATCGACCCACTTGACATTTTCGGTCGACTGATCGGTATGGTACGGATCGATCTGGACCGTGCTATGGAAAGTCTGAGCGGCCGGTACGCACGGTACAACCAACCTTGGGTTTAGTCCATCGGTTTGGGCCTATTGGACTTTTTTTTAATATATAGCGGGAATAAAAATTAGTGATAAAAATAAGGAAAATAAAAATAAGTGTGAGTAAAAATTAGCGATAAAAAGAATGACAATAAAATTAGTGATAAAAAGAATGAAAAAATTAGTGAAAATAAGAATTAGTGAGGATAACAGTGAGAATAAAAATCAGAGAGAAAAACAATCAGAATAAAAAACATTGATAAAAAAGTGAAAATAAAAAACTGTGAGAAAAATAGTGACAATAAAAATCAGTGATAAAAAAGTGAGAATAAAAATCAATAAAAACAATGAAGATAGAAACTAGTAAGAAAATAGTGAAAATAAAAATAAATGAAAATTAGTAAAATTAAAAATTAGTGAGGAAAACGATGAAAGAAATTAAAAGTTGTTATTCATTATAAGAAAATATAACTATAAAAATAACAAAAAAAATCTTGTAAAAAAATCAGTAAAAATAAAAAAGATCGGAAAAAATAGTAAGAAAAATCACTAAAAATAATTCGATTTATTTGGTTTGCACTGTTTTGGTTCAGTTTACAAATCAAATCGAACCATTTAAAGTTAATCGGGTTGGTTTGATTCATAGACCCAAATTCTAACATTTTGAACTGAATTGAACTGAAATTTTTAATTTGGTTCAGTTTGATTTTTAGGTTCAATCTAAGAAATGAACACCCCTAAGTCGCAGTGTGGTACTAGCTACTAAGGCGAGAGCGACACCTAATGACACATCGTCGACACCCAAAGTGAGCATTACAATGGGCAGAGAAACTTGCTACACTTGGTTGCTTCCTCGATGGCTTTTGGGGGTTGGGGGTCCCAAAGATCCATCTAGAGCAAGCCCATCAAGAGGATCCCGTCCAAGATTGCTCATCACCAACTTAATTCCCCTCCTTGGATTTTGATGAAGTTGGTTCTCAAGACCAACAAGGACCAAATAGATCAAACTCCAAGGGTTGGAAGTTGAGTGCTCATATTGTTGTTGACAATTGAGAAGTGAGATTGCACTTGTCATGCCGACATCGAAATGGATCTACAAGTCAATTCTGAGGTCGACCCTTTGATAAGAGTTAAAAATCGGTATTGTCGAAGGGAAGTGTTACAGTAAGTGTAACATAGGTCGGCTCAGGCCGAGGTGACCGTTGAGGTGCTTCTCGCCAAAGAGTGAGCCGATACGACCAAGCTGATGAATTCCATCTGAGGCGTGCTTGGCCGACGCATGACGCTGGTTCCAAGGCTCCTGACCTGACCTGCAAAGCCCGCCGAGAGGCTTCGGCGGGGAGACACTCCGACGCTCTTGTCAGTCGCTAGCCGAACAGAATGGCCTAGCATGGGGTAGAACAGCCTATTTGCGCCTGTGGAGTGTATGCCTCTTATATAGCGTATGGACACCTGTGTAACAGCTGGACAACCCTGCCGATCTCGCTGGGGGTTTCCGCGATTAACGCCGAATTGGAGATTGCCAAAGCCCTGCCAGGTCATCGTGACCGTGGTCTTGATAGCCGCAATTATCAATCCCATAATCTTCGGACCTTACCTTACCTACCTTATCGGCGACGTGATCAACGCTTCGGAGAGCCCGCGATCATGTCGAGCCCCACGTCGGCTACGCCCGAGACGAAAGAGTTCGTGGGCCGAGCTTAAAAGATGGCCTAAGTAAAGCTGCTCGGATATTTCCGAACTGACTCATCGGATAGTATGCTTTCTCTCGATATAAAAAGGATGTCGGCTTGTGCCGTTGATGAGGTCGGCCGAGCCCGAGGATTGACCCGACCTACCGGGATATCCCCGTATCATTGGCCCCCCAGGTTCACATCGGACTGTGAACGTGGACCGAGGTGAATCTGATGTAATTTTTTCCAGAAGATATTCGTGTGGAAAGTGCCTTTATCAGCCCACGTGGACCGTATGATGCCATGTCACCTTCGGTCAGACGTCGCCCTGCCGCGAAGTCATATCATGTCATTGTCAGAGCCGTCTTGCGCCGTGCTGTCGCTTCGTCTGTTGTACGGTGACGTCAACCGTCACAATGCCTCCTCGGCTCCCGTGCGCCATCATGGCACCTCTCGTTGTCCGCACTGACCGGAATCTGAGGCGAAGCCCGGCGGCCATTCCAGTAACGCCATGTGTCAACATCTGAACTGATGTTCGCAGCCGATGAATCTTCACCGTTAGATATGATGGGTACCACGACACTAAGTATTGGGTCTACTGCCAAAAAACTATCATTGTTCTTACACGCGATCAGCCCTCAGATGACCAGTCGACGTGCCGACGATGATCGCACCAACGTCCGACCTTGCTCCTCGCTTGCTTCCTTCAGAGGTAAGCGATGTCTTCATCTAGTTTGTTCTCGACCTCTTCTTCCAGTCCTTGCCTTCTTGAGGACTCACCAGCTGGGGGTTCTCCTTCTAAGAACTTTTCTCCCTCGTCTGAGGCATCTTCGTCCTCCTGTCCTTCCGAGAGGACGACCGTTCCGGAGGCTTCTCGGCCCGACATCCAGGCGTCGGGGTCTGTCGAGGAGTCTTCCGTTCTTCAGGTTAGTCCGAGTCGTATGTACCCGGGAAACCCTCCTCACACACCTCGGTTTCTCGTCGGCAAGCTGACAATGTTGCCGACACCCATTGTGAGATTGACTCCGAGACCTTTAAATGGATGGACAATCATCCAGGTCTCATCCTTCCCGAGCATTCCACTGTCTATTCAAACAAGCAACTCCGAGCCCACTACTCCATGGAGGGCGGGTTTTCTCTCTATTCTGAGGCCGTCTGAGCAGGCTTTCGGCTGCCTCTCCATCCTTTCATCGTCTTTCTTCTCCTCAAGCTGGGAGCCGCTCCATCTCAGCTGACCCCGAACTCTTGGAGGTCGGTTGTCGGCTTTCTGGCGACATGTGCTTTGGCCGTTCCTCCGAGCACTCGGCTCTTCTTCTATTGCTTCTCGGTTAAGGCGTTTGGTGACTGGCTGTACTTCACAGCTCGGTCTGGACGCCAGATACTTGGCCGGATACCTTCCTCTGTCTAACTGGAAGAGGAACTTCGTTTTCATTCATTGCCCGTCCGAATGGCCCTTTCCGACCACCTGGTTGGCGATCAACATTCGAGACAAGGCCTTCCACTCCCCAAGCCTTGTTGTAGCACCCCGGAAATTTTAATTACATAAAAATTCAAGTAAATAGAAATAAATAATTTCCCCAATACCAGAGTATTTAAAACATACGTATCATTATCGTATGTGCTAAAACAGTTCGAAAAATTCGTAAAAATTATAAATCAACCCTAAATATTATTACTAAATGTTTCACAAAGAAATTGTGCCAAGAAAAATCAGATCATCCAAGTTTAAGTGTTTCGCGACTTATTATCGTAATTCATGAATAAGTCGTAAAACCATTATCACATGTACTCGGATGAGTCAGAAAATTAAATAAAAATCATATATGGACTTCAAATAATATCCTCTAATGACCCATCAAGAAATTTGGTTCAATAAAAATCATTTGGCTAGGTTTAAGAGTTATTGCACCGATTATCTAAATAAGGAAACAAGTCGGAAAACCGTTAACACGAAAATACGACGCAATCAAAAATTAATAAAAGTGTTGGGGAGACTTCCAACATTATATATTGATGTCCCATTATCATAATTGGGCCAATGGACAACATTTGGCCAAAAAATCAAATAAAGCTAGAAAATACATAGAAATTCGTAACCATAATAAGCTGAAATTAAAAAGAGCAATTAGAGTTGAATTGGGATGCAATCATGCATTCATGGCAACCCAAATTCGTGCCTAACTATGAGGGGAGGTTTCCTAATACCTCACACACTCAAAGGGAGGAGGAATCATCAAAAATAGGAAACCAAACATGCCAATCCCGAACCCTCCTTTCCTAGTTATAATAGGACTCCTAAACACCATGGTTACTTAAATACTCTTCACCCAAACCCTAGGAACGAATTTAGAACTTGCTAGGGTCGTGTGGAGGAGCTCTTGGTGGCTGGGGAGCAGGAGATCGTCCACAAGAAGCCGTTCTTCTTCCCCTTCTCGTCTGCTGCGACCTGCACAAACCACCCTCTTGAAGTCGACAAAGGTGAGTCAAACCTAAACCAAACCTTGCAAGGCCTATACCCCTGGAAATAGGGTCAAGTCTATGTTCTAACCCAAGTGGAATGCCCAAATTCCATGCAGTATACACGGAGTAGTAAGCGTTTTCCTCCAAGTGGTGAACACGAGTTTTCCTGGAATAACGGGTTTTCTTCACCAAGGTGGTAGTTTTCTCGGGCCAAATATTAACATATCCTATACCATATGTAGAGCATCAAGTTAACTTTCATTTCTCACTGGTTTCATCGAATTTTATTTAGTAGATTTTGAATTATAAGCGTTTTGCCAAAGTCGCGCACTGTTAGAGCTTTTCCCATTCTTCTATTATTCACACGATTTGAGACCGAATTATACTAAATCATCAACATAAAAGTTCTTCTACTTGTAGTCACGATCATCTTTCATGTTCAACATTTTGTCTAAAAGTCTTGAGTTAGAGAGTTATGAACCCCGTAAGAGAGTCATGCATAATACTGTGTTTTCGGGTTGCAGTTAGCCTTAGGTTCTTCCTGTTTTGCTCGAGATTTAAGACCGAAGTAGGTCAAGCCTCCACATGAAAGTTCTTGTATTAGTCGATATACTCATCTTTCATGTTAAATGTTTTGCTTAAATATCATTATTTAGAGAGTTATAAACTTCGTAATAGAGCCGTGCATGATACTGCATTTTCTGGTTGCATTTAACTTTCACTTCTTCATATTTTTCACAAGTTCCAGACCGAATTAGGTTAAAACCCCAACACAAAAGTTCTTATACTAGTTGTCCTTGTCATCTTTTAGGTTAGACGTTTTGTCCAATGTCAGTAGATCTCATATTACAAGTCTAACATGTAAGTTGCCATGAAGTCATGCATGTTTAGGGCTTTCCCACTTTCTTCCTGTATTTCATGCAATTAGAGACCGATTCAGACCCAGCCCACAACACCAAAGTTCTTCCAATAGATGTCCTCGACATTTTCTATGTTGTGAGTTTTGTCTAAAGGTCAGCATATAGAGAGATATAGGCGTTTCATGAATATCACCCAGTGTCAAATCATGGTAGTCTGAACCAAGAGCATGTCAGATCCCTGTCGGACTCAGGCGTAGACCCTGTGAACGCGACGGCCCGATATGTCGCATTCTGAGGTCGGGTCGCGACAGTACCTCTGTCGCGTTCTGGTTGTGACAGTACCCATGTCGCCTTCTGCCTGCCTGATCTGACGACCCCGTCGCCTTCCTTATATGGCTATGTCGCGATCTGACCCCGGCCTGACAGACCCTGTCGCCTTCCTTATATGGCTATGTCGCGATATCAGGATTTTTACCGAAAACCTCGTGTTTTCTTACAAAGTTTTCCGCATATACCGAGGTCTGTATAAATGTGATATTTGCTGTGTAAGTTACCTGTCTTGGGTCTGATCATTACATGATTGTTGTTTAATGGCTTAAAAGCGATTAACCCATTTAAAAAGCTTTAATTACATGGATGCTATTCTAAGTGCTCCTTAATGTTATGATCCATTCATGTTTCTTGTGATTTAATCTTCCTACTGTTCTACCATGTTTAAATGATAAGAGTTATCATAAAATCTTGCAAACCATGATGAGTTAAAGTGCATAGTTTTATTTCATGTTATATTGTCAAGTGCTTCCTGCGAGTTTGAGACCGATGGTTTGAGATTGAGACACGCATACCGCACTACACACTAGCACTGTTAGGTAGCCTTTTCTTGGGAAATTGGAAACTCTCTACCGGTCATTCCGAATCGGTAGACTAGCGACATTTTCACCAAGGCCTCCGTAAATCTCCTCTGACCATGGATTCCCACATGGCCGACGAGTTGGTTGTACCATTGAAGTTCCCTGGAGATAGCGTGCACTTCCTTTCTCTTCTTGATCTCGTGAGTGTGACTTACAAACTAGACTAAAGCCATTAATGTAAAGATTGAACGAAAGTATAAATTGTACCGTTATGCTGCCGAATTTATCTCTTGACCATTGTTCTCATGAAATCATGTTCAATTTAATTATTACTTATTCTTATCATCATCATGAACATGACATCACACATGCTACGTTTTGAAAATCTCATTGGCCATTATTAATGACTGTGGGTATCTACATTTAAAAATTTACATGAGATGCTGACAGGGCACGGCGTGTGTCCAAGGGCTCCAATCTAGCCCCAATGACGGCGAGTCATAGATATACTATTAACCATGGGTATAATGATTACTGGCGTTGCATCTGCGCTGGGAGTACTTTCTTGCTTGTTGAATGATAGATACAATACCACATACACGTGTCCTGGTGTACATTCTTGATGGATCTTTTCTCGGTGTACATTAGTGTCTACGTGCCGGATTAGTGTTACTTGATCGTGCTCGTACATTCTTGCTTGCTTGCTTGCATGATATGGCCATCCTGCATTTAATGCAATTAGTGATATCTTGCGTTCTTGACATCAAGTGAATTCTTGCGTGCTTGTACAAAGTGATCTATTGCTAGTTCTATCTCGTCACCTTATTCACAACTCTTGTTCTACCATAATCACTCTCTCTAGCTTGTTTCATGTATCGTGTTTTAATGAGTTTTATTCGCACATGCATATCATATCATTCATCGTACTTGCCTAGTTCTAAAATGTTAATCACTTATACCATTGCCCGCACATTGAGATATAAATCCTACTGGGCTAGTTTGCTCATTCCCTACTTTTACCCCATCTAGGTGACTATGAAGTTCAAGAGGAAGAGCAAGTCGAGGATGGGAATGCGTCCGAGTGAAGAGAGTTGCAATTATGAGTCTACCTATAGTTAGTTTATTTCGAGTGTTAGATTCTTGTAGTAGGAAGTGAGGTATTATGTACTTTTGCTTTTATTGAGTCTTAGTCCTGTATTAGTTTATCTGAGACAAATATGAGATTTGAATACAATTTATAATTGAGTTCACATTTGGGCCCTATTATGATGTTGTGTTGATACACATTTAGTGCGTGCTAGCTAGAGCTTATTTGCCGACTGTCCACGTCTCGAAATATCGACTCGAATCATTCGAACTAATATCCGCTGCGTAATTCTCGGGACGTGACACTTGTCGAATCTGAGCTCTCGGAGTTCGAATCTTTGCAGGCGGTGGAGCCTCCCGACCTGTTCGAGCCTTCCGAGAAGCTATTCGAGCTGATAGCTGAGGCCTGCCGAGGTCTGAACCATGATTTTTATCTTTGATTGTGGCCACAATCTTAGGATAACTGACCTTCTTCTCTTGCAGCAATGGCCGACAAGGAAAGTCGTCGGCTCCCTCAGCCAAGGGAGAAGTGGCCTCTCTCTTTCCGAGCTGGCCGAATGGGAGGTCATGTCTCGGGGCAAAAAGAAAGCAAGCTGAGGGGAAAAACGTGCTCGCCCTGTGGAGACCGATAAGCCAACCGCCGTCCACACCTCGACACCTCACAGAAGGTCGCATGTCCCCGAGGCGACGGGGCCGACCAAACGTCCTCGTCCGGCAACAGACAAGTCGGCCAACGTAACTACCTCGGTTGCCTCTCAACCGAGGTCATCTGGTCGCTCAGGAGGGCTCACCGCCACATAATGGGGCAAGCAAGCTCTCCCTGCCAAAGTGAAGGTTCCGACCTCAGGTGTGAGGTCGAACCAGATAATTGAAGATTTCTACTCGTCAGTTCAAGGCGCGATGGCCCAGTTTGAAGCTATTCTTTATCAGGTCGAGACCTCCAGAGCTTCCGTCGAGGCGCGCCTAACCAAAACTGCCAAGAAGCTAGTGGCCGAGAAGGACCTTCGTGCCAAGGAGGCAGAGTGGGCGAACAAGGCCGAGGCTAGAGCCGACAAACTCTCGCAGTCATTCCAGGCTGAGAAGGTGGCCCACCATGCCGAGCTCGAATCTCATGAAAAGACCAAGGCTACCACTGCTCAGCTGGTGGCCGACGAGTGTGAGAAAGTGATCGCCGAGGCCGTTGCTGAGTACGGCGAGTCTGACGAGCTCAAGGCCGAGGTCATCAAACTCTTCCGACAAGGGTACGACTTCTGCCTCAAACGTGTTTGGGAACACTTTATGAACATTGACTTTTCGAAGGTCGTACTCGATGAGGAAGATGACGAAGAGAGAGGCGCTGACAACAGGGACGAGAACATTGTTGTTGTCGTTGACGACGTGCTGGCCACTGCAGCCGAAGGTAGCTTGGAGGCCGCTGTCGACGATGTTGTAACAGATCAGCCAGCAGTGCCCGACAACGAGGAGACTCCCGTCGACACCGATGACGTTGTCGTAGACTAGGTCCTTTGTTTATACATGGTGCCTCGCCGCACACTGTACTCCTCTTTATGAATAAAATTTTGCAAACCTTTTGTCATCGGTTGTACCTTGTTTGTCGTCGGTCTATCCGAGATCTCGTCCTTTTGAATAGTCGCTATTACCGAGGACATATAATTATACAGGCTATCGCTACTCTATCATGACGAGCTTAGCCTTTTAGTATGTCGGAATTTCATCTCAACGAGTGCCGAAGCGACCTCGTCATCAACGTTTATTACGTGTGCCTGAGCGACCACGGCTTTAGTTCACATTGTATGTCGTCTCTCAGTTCCTAACGAGTGCCTAAGCGACATCGTCCAACAAACTACGACGTCCCAGTAGCGCGTGTGCCGAAGCGACCACGCTTTCAAATCACATCAGACGTCGTCTCTCAATTCCTGACGAGTGCCTAAGTGACCTCGTCCAACAAACTACGACTCCCAGTCACGCGTGTGCAAAAGTTGTTGCCCAGTTGACGAGCCCAGAGGGGGGGTGAATGGGTCTTTAAAAATTAATCTAGAAGATACCTGTAACTAAAATATTCACACAAACGTTCTTCGAAGGAGGTTAGTGACTGTTAGTTTAAATATCAAACACACAAAGAAGATATCACACAACACAAGGTTTATCCTGGTTCGGACCTCCTTTCCTTAGGAGTCCTACGTCCAGTCCCTGAGCAACAACTCAGATTTCACTAACTAGGGTACAGTCCCCCTAAGGACGCTACAACACCCAGCTCACCTGGTCTTCCTTCACACCCGAAGGGAACAGCAACACCCTGATACACCAGGTCTTCCTTCACAACCGAAGGGAAACAACACCCTGGATACCACCAGGTCTTCCTTCACAACCGAAGGAAACAACACCCTAGATACCACTAGGTCTTCCTTCACAACCGAAGGGAACAACACAGAGAATGAATGAAATTCAAGCCCCTAGATCAAGCTTTTGACAAGCAAGGATCTGAAGCAACTAGAACTGAGAGGAAGAGATTAAAGCTAAGCACACTCTCAGAACTACACAGGCTCTCTCAAGATTTCACAAACTAGTGGAGAACAAAGAGTAAAAGCTATGGAATGAAGTTCTTGGCTCTGGACTTCTTGCCGAAGAATTTGAATGCTTGAATACTTCAATTTTATTTTTCTTCACTTCTCTTGTATTATTCTTCTTTTGAAATAGAGACGTTGAAGTGTCCGTTGTCTCTCTCTTGAGTAGTCGTTAGACTGAATGACACCTGGAGTCTTGGAAGCTTCCAGTCAACAGTCTTTTGATCACTTGAGCACGCAAAGAGATGAGATCTTCAGAAATATCCTTTGGCTTCTATTTTGTTTAACGTTGTACCATGAAGCTAGATCAGAGGTCTGCACAATGTCAATCTCAAATAGCAGACAGCTAAGTTGTCTCTGATGTCAGTCAACGTTAGTAGCAATAGACAAGAAAATAGTAATGCCAAACAGCTAAGTCTAAAGACGTTATCAGAGTAGGCACGATAAAGGATGATATTGTCTGCATGCATGCAGAGATACGTTCAGATCTCATAAATGCAGAAGCGTCAGAGAGATATCTACTGGACTTTGACTAGTCAACGCTTTTAAGATGAATAAGATATCAAGATATGAAATCGATGGCTATATGACTTATGAAATCGTTATGAATAAGTCAGATTGACCAAGTCGTTGTGAGATACAACAAATCGTTGTGTTTAATGAAGAAATCGTTGTGAAACACTTATCAAATCGTTATAGAAAGCAAATCGTTATATTCACAGAAGAAATCGTTATGGCGAGCAAGTCGTTGCGAGCTCTAAAGAAATCGTTACGGTGTCTTATAGAATCGTTGCGACAGGTAAGTCGTTACGAGCTCTAAAGAAATCGTTACGGTGACTTATAGAATCGTTGCGACAGGCAAGTCGTTACAAGCTCTAAGAATCGTTATGACGGGCAAGTCGTTACGAGCTCTAAAGAAATCGTTACGATGACTTATAGAATCGTTGTGACAGGCAAGTCGTTACGCTTTCTAAAGAAATCGTTGCGATCACTTACATATCGTTATGACAGGCAAGTCGTTACGCTTTCTAAAGAAATCGTTGCGATCACTTATAGAATCGTTATGACATCGACTTGTTTGAAACATGACTTTTCAGTCTTATAAGGAAATCGTTATGATCTTTAACAGAAATCGATATGGACTTAGAGAAATATCATGTTGAAAAAGATTAAAGCTTCAGAGATGTAATGTATACCTTTGTTGGCTTGTTTGACCTTGTATTTTTTCTGTACTTAACACTTATGAATATTCATTAATATTGATAAACTCTTGTTTGGTTTTGTTAATCATCAAAAAATATATATATGTAATTAATTAAAATTACATGGGGACAGACTGATCATCAGAAGTGACCACGCCTTCAAATCACGTCGAACGTCGTCTCTCAGTTCCTGACGAGTGCCTAAGTGACCTTGTCCAGCGAACTACGACGTCCCAGTCGCGCGTGTGCCGAAGCGACCATGTCTTCAAATCACGTTGGACGTCATCTCTCATTCCTAACGAGTGCCTAAGCAACCTCGTCCAACGAACTACGACGTCCTCGCTTAACAACCTATCCCGTTCTGCCGGGATCAACACAATGCTCACCAGACAGCAAATGACGATGCTATAAAGTGATTCGTCGTTTTCCTCATGGCGATGTTACAAAGCGACTTGTCCATTTTCAATCATTAAACAATTGTTATATCAAGAAAGCTACAGAGATTCGATTTCATCGGCAAATAACAATAATATCCCAGTTTCATAGGATAGCCGATCTGCACATTTCGTAGCTCGTCGGCCTCGCGACCGAGGTCCTCGGTCGCACAACATGAGCCTTCAGCTCAGAGCACACATTGATGGTGTTTTGATACGACTAAATTACATATAGTCAGGTTGCCGACGATTACGTCTGATGGCCGCCACATTAGGCCCCCGGGCTGTAGGTACGAGATCTGCCTTGTCGGGTAACTTTATACACTTCTGGTCGGCCGCCTTTCTGACTGTAGATATGCCCCCCGGGGCTTCTCAATGTCCACACTCAGTTGAGTTCAACTAAGGGATGTGGGGGAAAGCCGTACTGACCTTTAGTAGCATCTTCCCACAGACGGCGCCAATGTTATAGTAAGTGTAACATAGGTCGGCTCAAGCCGAGGTGACCGCTGAGGTGCTTCTCTCCGAAGAGTGAGCCGAGACGACCAAGCCGATGAATTCCATCTGAGGCGCGCTTGCCAACACATGACATTGGTTCCGAGCTCCCGAGCTGACCTGCAAAGCCCGTCGAGAGGCCTCGGCGGGGAGACACTCTGACGCTCTTGTCAGTCGCTAGTCGAGCAGAATGGCTTAGCATGGGGGTAGAATAGCATACCTGCGACTGTGGAGTGTCTGCCTCTTATATAGCGTATGGACACCTGTGTAACAGCTGGACGACCCCGCCGATCTCACTGGGGGTTTCTACAATTAACGTCGGATTGGAGGTTGCCAACGCCCTGCCAGGTCATCGTGACCGTGTTCTTGATAGCCGCAATTATCAGTCCCGTAATCTTCGGACCTTACCTTACCTGCCTTATCGGCGACGTGATCAACACTCCGGGGAGACCGCGATCATGCCGAACCCCACGTCGGCTACACCCGAGACAAAAGAGTTCGTGGGCCGAGCTTAAAATTGCCCGAGTAAAGCTGCTCGGATATCTCCGAATTGACTCGTCGATAGTATGCTTTCTCTCGATATAAAAGGATGTCGTCTTGTGCCGTTGATGAGGTCGGCCGAGTCCGAGGATTGAGCCGACCTGCCGGGATATCCCCGCATCAGGAAGCATAGAAAATTTGGAGAGAGAGAGAGAGAGAGAGAGAGAGAGAGAGAGAGAGAGTTTAGAACCAGAACCAAGGATTTTGCTGTGTTCTATTCCCCCTTTTACTTGTGACTGTAGTACGATATATATAGGTTGTAGCTAGATTGGTGGATGGTTTCTGACGCTGTCGCTGGAGTTGTGTCTCTTAGGGTGTCGTTACTACTTCTAGATTTGTGAGAGAAGTTGCCATATTCTCCCCCAGATATGCATTGATTGGAGTTTTATCGTGTGTTGACTTATTTTGATCACGTATTGAATATGTGTTGATCATATGTTAACGGCTTAGTTTGCGTGGAGGTCATGATCCGAATTTCTCATCATAACTCCTCACATGGATATGGACGTGACCTCCGTCCGAGCACGCGACAACGAATATAACTTGTGTTTGGTCTGCCAATGGGTTGACTTGTTATGATGCGTTGTTGTGGCTATGAACCCGACCTAGGTGTAGATGGACTATCCGTGGGAACCACAATCAACTGGGATATTCGATTAGTGTTCCAACTAATCGATTATTTAGAACATTTAATTTGTTGTCCTATTCACCCCTCTTATGGAGAGCCTCATGAGCATGACAAGCTTCTGCAGCAGCACTCACTCCCGAAGCCGCCACCGTAGTCGAGCTCCTCACCAGTGAAGAAGAGCATATCCTGGTGGCACCTAGAATTTGAGGCATTTGATCATTATAATCCTCTCACATTGGTCTGATTCCACTACTGTTACACAGAAGAATAATGCTCGTCGATCATTGTGTTTTAGCTTCTCCATCCAGACGAGACATTCTGTTGCCAACCATCATCCAAATTGTTCACTACCGAGGGAGTAGATACGTAATGGCTGAAGCCGTCTACGAAAAAAACCGTCTACAAAGATTTTGTAGACGGCTAAGAAACCGTCTAAAGAGCCGTCAACGAAAAGTCCGTCTACATAAGATACGTAGACGGTTTTTAGAAGCCGTCTACTAAGCCTTGTATGTAGACGGCTTCCGCCATCTACGAAGAATCTTATATAGACGGCTTTCTCGCTGTCTACTTATGATAAGTAGACGGTTTTTTTGCCTTCTATATAAATATTTATAGACGGCTTAAAACCGTCTATAAATATTTACATAGACGATTTTTAAGCCGTCTACATAAACTTATGTAGACGGTTTTAAGCCGTCTACATAAATGGAAAGTTTTGTCATTTCAAATTTTTTATTTTTTTTTATTTTTATTGTTTTTTTCCTGTTAATACAAAATCAAACATTCATATACATAAATCATTAATACCATGCACACACAAATTGTCTAAAATAGATCATACATAAATCATTAATACCATGCACACACAAATTATCTAAAAACACATCATAAACATATTCGAAAGAAATACAATATCTCACCACTATAACATCTAATCATCATCATCATAATTATCAGTAGACTCGTCACTCCCCTCACACTCAAGCTCAGGCCCAGGACGAGACACATGTGATAGCTGAGCAGCAAATTGATGCATGAAGGCTCTCATCTCTGACATCTGACTACGCATATTCTCTATCTCTTGGCGATCCCTGCTCCTCTCTGCACACAACTCCTCTAACTCCTGCGATCCCTGCTCCTCTCTGCACACAGCTCCTCCATCTTTTTGTTTTGATCCTGCAACTGCTGCTGCAACCTGAGTGTGGTAGCCGCCTGAGGAGCTCGATCCCTCTCCCCTCCCGTACCAAGTGCGGAGCGTCTCACCTTACCGCACAACGAACACGGCCAGACCTGTCTCGTCCCATGACAGCTATGAAGGCATCCTCGACTAAACAGGAGCGGCTCATCACTCTGGAGGGAAGGAGTCGTCATCTATGTCATCCTCTCCTACAATTAAAAAAATATTTCATTAACAAAAAATAAAAATTATAAACTATTTTATTAATATTTATCTAAGACCGATACACTTACAAAAATATCTGAAATCAGTCTGAAGATATGACATGCTAATTTTTCTTCCTTAAAAAAATTTATTGTATTTCAGACATGCTAATTTTCTCCCCCTTTTTTGTCATTGAGCAAAAGACAATCAGAAAAAAAGAAGAGAGAAAGAGAATAGGATACACAAAGAAGGACATTTCATTAACTTTGTGGAGGTGCAGGTAAATAGAAGGCAGGAGACAAAAGAGAGGCAAAGGGAGATGGTTTCCCATGCCTGTGCTTCCTGCTCTTCAAAATGAGTTTTGAAGACTCCAAAAGATACAGAGTAGATGGTCCCATGGTGGAAGCCATCCTTTTGAGATGAAGATCTAGGTGCTGATAGAGAAGATCAGCATATGCATTCTTGTCCATGTTCATCTTGAGGAATCGACGAGTCCCAAAGCTGGCACAAGTGAGGAATGGTCCATGGTCACAGGATAGTGGTTGTGGTTATCTCTGAGAGCCTTGTGCATAGCCACATACACTTTGTATCTTTCCTCCCAGACTTTGAAAGGGTCATCAACAAGATGAATGGAGTTCATATCTAGGAAAGTAGCTGGAGAAATGGCTGGTTTGCCTTCCCTGGCCTGAGCTTCATTGATTTCAAACATCTGCTGAGCTGACAAGGGTAGAACTTGACCATTCTGAGGATGTCAGCCTTTCACATTCAGACAGAATGTGGGCTAGAACTTCAGCACTTACATGCCCCTGGTGATATTCCCTAAATAGGAATCTAGGAAAGCAACCAGCAGCCTTTCTGTACTTTAATTCTGCCCATTACTCTGGCAAAACGCTCAAAGATGATGGATCCTACAGAGGATTCCATGACAGGAAATGGATTGGAGGAAGGGCTATCTCGTCAGGTACTTGGAGGGTAGCAAAATCTACCTGAACATCTGAAGTTTGAGAGATATCCGGAGTTAGAGCAGAATGGCCTTTCTGAATTGGCTGAGCTGAACCTCTGTAAGTCTATGAATATCTGTAGTTGTTGAATAGCATGAAATCCTGATCATTTTGATTTCCTTTTGAATGTAGGGTGCCCAAAGTTCCCTATGATATATCCTGAACCACTCTGATAAGGTCAGGGAGTGGTCCCTTGGAGGGAATCTAGCAGATTTGGCAACAACAAATTTCTTGAAGAGATCCTTGTGACCTTTGCCCCACTGCTCTTCAGTTTTGGAGTGGGCAAGAGAGAAGATTTAGGATTTTTCGGATTTTGAAAGAGAAGTGTAGGGTAGAATGGTGTTCAAATGATCTGAAAGATTTTGAAAGGGAAGGTTAATGATAGTGGCAAAAACAACTTTGAAATGTATTCTCTATACAGTGGGTTATTTTTGTTGTCCACTGTGAGAGAGAACCACAAAGGTGGGTATTTGGGTTCAGAGGAAAGGGAGGAGTAAAGTAAGCTTCCTCTTCTTGGGGCAGGACTAGAAGGGTCTGCCCTATGACATGTTCACCAACCTTCAACACAGACCTGAGGATCCCTTCCCAAACTCATCCTTTATTTGTTCCATAAAGGAGAGTTAAGTTGGCCTCTTTCAGGTATGATAGTGATGAAAGAGGTGGAGGAGTAGGATGAAGAAAAAAGTGGGAAGTAGTAGGGAGGTCATCAACTGGTCCAAGGGAGGGACCAGAGGAGGAGGAGCAGGCGCCAACTGAGGATGCTGGAGGGGCCTCATGTATAGGAGAAGGAGAAGGAATGGAAGTAGAGGAGGCAGAGATGAGGTGGACTGAAATGGTGCTGGAGAGGAAATTGGTCTAGATTGAGGCTTCTTGAATGTTTGAGGAGCAGAGGTGCTGTAGGAGCTGAGGGTGAGTTGGAGGATAGGTGTGTGAGAGGTGTTGGAAATCGTCTTGGGGCATCTTATGCGCAGCGGAAGTAAAAAAAAATCGATTTCCATCTATGTACTTGATCGGGCTATGATGTACGGTGCATGTAAACATACATACAAATAAGGTGTGAGACAATCTCACCTAGGGGAGATCGTATATCCCCTGAAGCGCAGAACTAGTCCTTGTTTGAAGGAGCTCTCGCGAGACTCCCTCTAGCGGTATCCACACAGTGGATGATCGGCGATGACGATGACCCCTCCTACACCTGTGGTGCCACTCCTCCTAGTCGTGCAACGCCACACAGCGGCCAATAGCAGCAAGTAGCAGCAACAACAAGAGGGGTCGGCCCTCTTAGATCTCCTCTTGCTTAGGGAGAGCACAGGAGGGAGAGATGGGAAGGGGGGATGAAGAAGGTGGTTTCTCTTCACAAGCTCTAGCCTATGAATTTCAAAGAGAACCCCTTCTATTTATAGAGCCAAAAAAGACACCTCATCAGGGACACCTCATCATGTCATGATGACAAGGGACACCTCACAGGGACACCTCACCATGTCATGATGACAAGAGGGACACTTGCAAGGACACCTCGTCATGTAATCATGACAAGGGACACCTCGCAGGGACACCTCACCATGTCATGATGACAAGGGCACACCTTGCAAGGACACCTCGTCATGTAATCATGACAAGGGACACCTCGCAGGGACACCTCATCATGTTATGATGACAGAGGGACACCTCACAGGACACCTCATCATGTAATCATGACAAGGGACACCTCGCAGGGACACCTCATCATGTCATCATGGTAATGATGAGGTGTCCTCCTTCTAGAAGGGGGTGAGGTGCATGATCCTGGTATACTCCCTTAATGGATCCTTGTCAAGGTACTTACCCAATAGGTCCATAATGGTTAAATAAGGCTTATTAGATAACTTTTATCCATCCTCTATTCATCGCGTTATCCACTTATGTGTGTGACCCTCTAGGCCCAATATCGAACTGGCCTTGATTGTACTCGTCAGAACTCCTTCTGACTTAGTGAATTATTATCTCCATAATAATTCACTCAACTCATCGATTATGAACATACTAGGCCACTATGCCATAATCCCCAGACGATACGAGTGATCAAATCCATTGGACCTGTTTGCCCACAGTTACCGTGTATCTTTAGTCCCTCATCCGTCTATTATCCCAGAGACCGTATATTAGGCATGGTGTTGTCAGGCCTATATGGAATCTGTTAAAGTCAAACTCTTATCGGATTCTCCCGGAGACTCCTTCTCACTAATCCAATTGACCCTGGCTAGGGATTTGTCTGAGTAAGACAATATGGGATATTCCTCTCACGATACCGAGAGTGGATGATCCTTTATTAACACATAATTGCCTTCGTAAGGTTGGCTACCATTCCCATGACTGCTATACTAGACCTAAACATCCAGACCTATAAATCCAGTATCAAAGAATGGAGTACTCAAACAAGATATCTTTAGTGTCTCAAGTCTAAGGACCAGTTACACAACTGAGACTACGGAATTGCTAGCTGACAATCAGGTATCATTAAGCATATAGCATTCCGAGAACGGATCATTCAGTGAACTCATCCTCTAATAAGCACCTGCACTATATCCCTAGTGTCTCCACACAAGCAGCTATGAGAACAGCTGCTTCCATCATATGGACATGTATATGGCACACCAGTCTTTCCGGTCATCTCAATGTCCTTCTTGAGTAACCTACGACTAGGAATATTTAGGACATGTGTTTAAAGAGATCGACCTCATTATCATGATCTCATCATGATCCAATTCTCATTGCACAGATCCATGGACATCACAGTATACAAACGCATGGAATATACAGTGAGAAAATACCATTATAATATTACCAAAGAGATTGTACATAATTACAAGTGCCATCACTCACGTGAATTGGCTTGCAGAGCACCTATACTAGCAATCTCCCACTTGACCTAAAACCAATCACCTACATGTTTGATTCCCATCAGACCTCGGTGTCGCTCAAAAACAATTTGAGTCAAAGGCTTTGTCAGTGGATCCGCAATGTTATCAGCGGATGAAACTTTTTACTACTACATCACCACGGGCTACATCTCTCTGATCAAGTGGAACCTCCTTAGAACGTGCTTAGACTTCTGATGAGACCTAGGTTCCTTTGCTTGAGCAATCGCCCCGTTGTTGTCGCATAACAATGAAATTGGCTCTTGATGGCCAAACCCACTCCTAAATCTGTGATGAACTTCTTCATCCAGACAGCTTCCTTTGCTGCTTCTGAAGCAGCAATATACTCCGCCTCGGTAGATGAGTCAACAGTAGTCTCTTGCTTGGAACTCTTCCAGCTTACTGCTGCTCCATTCAAGGTAAAACATAGCCTGAGTTAGACTTACTATCATCGATATCAGACTGGAAACTTGAGTCTGTGTAGCCTTCAACCTTGAGGCTACCTCCTCCATATACTAGTAAAAGATCCTTAGTCCTTCTTAAGTACTTAGGATCACTTTACTGCCTTCCAGTGTTCAACCTGGATCTGCCTGATACCTGCTCGTAACACTTAGAGCATGCGCTATAATCAGGTCTGGTACATAACATTGCATACATGATAGATCCTATAGCAGACGCATAAGGTATTCTATCCATGTATGCCCTTTCTTCTAGAGTATTTGGAGACATACTCTTAGAAAGAGAAATTCCATGTCTCAGTGGTATGAGACCTCTTTTGGAATTTTCCATGCCAAATCTTTTGACTATGGTGTCTATGTACATGGACTGGGACAAGCCAAGCATCCTCTTAGATCTATCTCTATAGATCCGGATCCCCAAAATGTAGGATGCTTCCCCTAAGTCCTTCATAGAGAAGTTCTTTGATAACCAAGTCTTAACTGTGGATAGCATTCCAATCATTTCCAATGATGAGAAGGTCATCCACATACAACACCAAAAAATGATAACACTCCCACTTACCTTCCTATATACACAAGTCCTCTCTTCGTTCTTAACGAAGTCATAAGATCTGATTACCTCATTAAATCTTATGTTCTAACTTCGAGAAGCTTGCTTTAGTCCATAAATAGACTTAAGCAACTTGCACACCTTATCTGGAATTTTCTCGAAACGAATCCATCAGGCTGTATCATATACACCTCTTCCTCGAGGTTGCCATTGAGGAATGCAGTTTTTACATCCATCTGCCAGATCTCATAATCATGGTATGCTGCAATAGCCAATAAAATTCTGATAGATTTTAGCATGGCGACGGGCGAAAAGGTTTCGTCATAGTCAATACCTTGCCTTTGACGATATCCTTTTGCCACAAGCTTGCCTTAAAGGTCTCTACCTTTCCATCTACTCCAATCTTCTTCTTAAGATCCATTTGCACCAATGGGTACAATACCCTCAGGTGCATCACTAGGTTCCAAACCTGGTTGGAGTACATGGAATCCATCTCAGAATTCATGGCCTCTTGCCATTTCCTGGAGTCTATGCTCATAAGCCTCCTCGTAGGTTTGAGGATCAATATCCTCGGAGTCTTGTCCCTTGATATGTCCCACATATCTTTCAGGAGGGATAGGAACTCTACTTGACCTACGTAAATTTGGAATTTGTGTGATAGGTACTTGAACAGACTCTTCTTGCAGAATGGTGCTTGAGCCAGGTTCCCCAACCTCACTCAATTCTATCACACTCCCACTATTTCCTCCACCAAGAGTGTTCCTTCTCAAGAAACACTGCTCTCTTGGCAACAAAGACCTTTGGTCCTCGGGTGATAGAAATAATACCCACAAGTTTCCTTGGGTATCCCACGAATATGCACCGTTCTGACCTTGATTCCAATTTATCAGGATTGTGTCTCTTAACGTGGGTAGGGCAGCCCCCAAATCTTAATAACTTTAAGATCGGGCTTCTTCCCTTTCCATATCTCATATGGAGTAGACACTACCGTCTTAGTTGGAACTCTGTTCAGAAGGTAAGCTGCGGTTTGTAGGGCATATCCCCAGAATGACATGGGTAGGTTGGCAAAACTCATCATGGATCGCACCATATCCAACATGTGCGATTCCTCCTTTCCGATACACCATTGAGCTGAGGTGTATGAGGAGGAGTCCATTGAGATAGAATCCCATGGTCCTTTAGAAATTGGGTGAACTCTGTACTCAAGTATCTCCTCCTCGATCTGAACGAAGAATCTTAATACTCTTTCTAGTCTGATTTTCTACTTCATTCTTATATTCTTTGAATTTTTCAAAGGCCTCAGACTTGTACTTCATTAAGTACACATGTCCATACCTTGAGAAGTCATCAGTGAATGTAATGAAGTAAGAATATCCTCCTCTGGCATGTATGGACATAGGTCCACATACATCAGTATGTATGAGTTCTAGTAACTCAAAGCTCTCTCTCCAGTTCCACTAAATGAAGAGTTGGTCAACTTTCCTTGAAGGCAAGATTCACAGTTTGCATATGATTCATAATCAAATGGGTCTAAATATCCATCCTTTAACAACTTTGAATTCTACCTCATGGATATGACCAGCCTACAATGCCATAGGTAAGCCTCGTTCACCTCATCTCTCTTTCTTTTAGACGTACTACATTCATGATATGTGAAGCAACATCTAATGTAACAAACCATTGAACAATGTTCCTTACTAATGATCTCATCATCCAAAATTAGTGAACCACCATTGTTCTCAAAACAAACTTATATCCATTTTTAGTCAAACATGAAATGGAAATGATGTTTTTTGATGATAGAAGGAACAAAGTAACATTTATCCAACACAAGTGTGGCTCCACGAGGTAGTAATAGGTTGACTTCGCCGATAGCAATAGCAGCAACTTTTGCACCATTCCCCATTCTAAGTCAACCTCACCCTTTGCCAGTCTCCTACACATTGCCAGAACCTGCAACGAATTGCAAATATGAGATGCACATGCGGTATCTAATACCCATGCATTATCATAATTTTCTGACAAATGTAGATCAATCATGAATATACCTGAAGCTTCTCCAAGCTTCTTCTTTGCCTTTTCTGCAAGGTATTCCTTGCAGTTCCTCTTCCAATGCCCATCCTTGCCACAGTGGAAGCACTTTCCTTTATCCTTGGCCGAGTCTTTCTTGGCAACCTTTGCCTTGCCCGCTTATTGCCTTTGCTTTTGCCCTTCTTAAGGGTCTTCCGTGCCTTCCTCTTCTTGTTGATTCATCAACATGGAGAACTGGCTTCTCCTTCTTAATGGAACCCTCAGCTTCCCTCAACATATTAAGGAGCTCAGGTAGGGTTGCCACTATTTTGTTCATATTGAAATTCATAATGAACTGTGAAAAGGAATCTGGAAGGGATTGAAGTATTAGATCCACGCACAGGTCATCCTCGAGGAGAAGTCCTAGACCTGTGAGCTTCTCGATCCACTCAATCATCTTCAGGACATGGTTCTGAACCGATGCCCCTTCTGTCATCCTCATCCTGAACAGGCTCTTTGATATCTCATATCTTTGAGTCCGTCCTTGGTCCTCAAACAAGGTGCGAAGATGCAGCATGATGGATTGAGCTTCCATCTTTTCATGCTGTCTTTGCAGCTCGGGAGTCATAGAGGCTAACATATAACATTGAGCAAGAACCGAGTCCTCCTTATACTTCTTATAGTGAGAAATAACTTCCTCACTAGTCCCTTCCACTGGCTCGGCACGATCTCATCGAGGAATACGCAATTTTCTCCGCCGTAAGAACAATTCTCAGGTTCCGAAGCCATCAGTGTAGTTAGGACCAGTGAGACGATTGGCATCTAATAGCTACGGAGTGGGTTTGCAAGCGACATTTTTCTGAAAAATAAAGATGTAGCAGAAATAAATAACATGCAGACTTTTAGATTTGTAGAAAATTAACATGGATTTTTATCTCAATTTTATCCCACTATTTTCTCGCAAGACACATGACACCCTCTAGCATGTGAATTGGAAGTTTCCGGCAAACTCCTAGTGGGATCGGGATCCAATTTGGCATCTTGACATGACCTCGAGGGACTCGACCAATCATACCAAGCCCAAATGGTAGGCAACTCTTGTCAATCATAACTCTTGTGATTCCTGTCATAATTTTGGCCTCCAATCACCATGGCCCAGAGGGACTCCGCCAACCATGATGTTTGGTTAAGTCAACACCATCATTACAAGATGAGTTTGATTCGGTGATATGCTCCCGAGGGACTCGGCCAAGCATACCATGTCCTCAAGTCACCGGTAACATCTCCATGTTGTAGGGTAGATATCAAATCCCAATATAGGTGAGCCCGAGTGACTCCGCCAACCCATTCTATATCAAGAAAAGACGTTTGCCCTATAATGATGGAAGGCCACGTGAGTCAATCTTATTGATACACGCTTGCCGACTTAATATATTAAAAGCAGAGGGTTTTTATTTTATTTGAGTGGTCTCGTAGCTAAATAATACACGTCCCACACATATATTTAGCATATACTTACATCGCATGCAAATATGTACCTAGTAGGTGCGGAAAATAATATAAATCATATATATAAATAACCACACCGGATGATCATGGACCAAATTCTAGCGTGATCAAGCCTGAGCCAAAGACTTGATCACTAAGCCCTATGTGTGTTCCCAACGCATCCCATGCACGGTGTTCATCCTCCTCTTTGTCATTAGCTCCGTCGGTGATTCCACGCTTCCGTCGTACCTCCGAGAGTGATTTCAAATAATTACAATAATTACAAATGACTATAGGCACGCAGACCCCAAAATGTACATTTATCAATTAAGAACCTTGATCATATCAAGGGGAATTACACCATTGGGAGAGGTAGAAATACACAACGATTTTATGAGAAAGAGAAGGGGGCTCGCAGACCCAATGAATCACCATCCACACATAGGTCCATGATCATCCGCCCACAATATACACATCACATGGATATATATAAGCTACTAGAAATTAATTAAACACTTAAATAATAAAACTATTAGATTAACTCTTAATCTAATACATGGATTAACTCTTAATCAATCTGAATCGATCAAAATATCAAAACACGAACATCATAGCCTAACCTTGGCTCTGATACCACTGTTGGAAATCGTCTTGGGGCATCTTATGCGCAGCGGAAGTAAAACAAAAAATCGATTTCCATCTATGTACTTGATCGGGCTATGATGTACGGTGCATGTAAACATACATACAAATAAGCGTGAGACAATCTCACCTAGGGGAGATCGTATATCCCCTAAGCGCAGAACTAGTCCTTGTTTGAAGGAGCTCTCGCGAGACTCCCTCTAGCGGTATCCACACAGTGGATGATCGGCGATGACGATGACCCCTCCTCACCGGTGGTGCCACTCCTCCTAGTCGTGCAACGCCACACATCGGCCAATAGCAGCAAGTAGCAGCAACAACAAGAGGGTCGGCCCTCTTAGATCTCCTCTTGCTTGGGAGAGCACAGGAGAGAGATGGGAAGGGGGGATGAAGAAGGTGGTTTCTCTTCACAAGCTCTAGCCTATGAATTTCAAAGAGAACCCCTTCTATTTATAGAGAGCCAAAAAGGACACCTCATCAGGGACACCTCATCATGTCATGATGACAAGGGACACCTCACAGGGACACCTCACCATGTCATGATGACAAGAGGACACCTTGCAGGACACCTCGTCATGTAATCATGACAAGGGACACCTCGCAGGGACACCTCACCATGTCATGATGACAAGAGGGACACCTTGCAGGACACCTCGTCATGTAATCATGACAAGGGACACCTCGCAGGGACACCTCACATGTTATGATGACAAGAGGGACACCTCACAGGGACACCTCATCATGTAATCATGACAGGGACACCTCGCAGGGACACCTCATCATGTCATCATGGGTAATGATGAGGTGTCCTCCTTCTAGAATGGGGTGAGTGGCATGATCCTGGTATGCTCCCTTAATGGATCCTTGTCAAGGTACTTACCCAATAGGTCCATAATGGGTTAAATAAGGCTTATTAGTAACTTTTATCCCATCCTCTATTCATCGCGTTATCCACCTTATGTGTGTGACCCTCTAGGCCTAATATCGAACTGGCCGTGAGTTGTACTCGTCAACTCCTTCTGACTTAGTGAATTATTATCTCCATATAATTCACTCAACTCATCGATTATGACATACTAGGCCACTATGCCATAATCCCCAGACGATACGAGTGATCAAATCCATTGGACCTGTCTGCCCACAGTTACCGTGTATCTTTAGTCCCTCATCCGTCTATTATCCCAGAGACCGTATATTAGGCATGGTGTTGTCAGGCCTATACGGACTGTTAAAGTCAAACTCTTATCGGATTCTCCCGGAGAACTCCTTCTCACTAAATCCAATTGACCCTGGCTAGGGATTTGTCTGAGTAAGACAATATGGGATATTCCTCTCACGATACCGAGAGTGGATGATCCTTTATTAACACATAATTGCCTTCGTAAGGTTGGCTACCATTCCCATGACTGGCTATACTAGACCTGGAACATCCAGACCTATAAATCCAGTATCAAAGAATGGAGTACTCAAACAAGATATCTTTATGTCTCAAGTCTAAGGACCAGTTACACACTGAGACTACGGAATTGCTAGCTGACAATCAGGTATCATTAAGCATATAGCATTCCGAGAACGGATCATTCAGTGACTCATCCTCTAATAAGCACCTGCACTATATCCCTAGTGTCTCCACACAAGCAGCTATGAGACCAGCTGCTTCCATCATATGGACAGGTATATGGCACACCCGTCTTTCCGGTCATCTCAATGTCCTTCTTGAGTAACCTAACGACTAGGAATATTTAGGATCTGTGTTTAAAGAGAATCGGCCTCATTATCATGATCTCATCATGATCCAATTCCCATTGCACAGATCCATGGACATCACAGTATACAAACGCATGGAATATACAGTGAGAAAATACCATTATAATATACCAAAGATATTGTACATAATTACAAGTGCCATCACTCACGTGAATTGGCTTGCAGGGCACCTATAACTAGCAAGATGGAGAAGAGGAGGAGTGGGGCTTGGGTGCCAAGAACTCTCTGCCTCTTTCTGCACAGACTCACTCTCCAATGGCCCTGATGGCCCTGACCCTTGCTCAGATGGCCCTGGAGGCCCTCAACAACCTGATCAGCTGGCCCTGTTGGCCCTGCCTCTTCTGGTGCTGCTGCTGCTTCTGGGCTGGCCCTGATGGCCCAGACACATTTTCTCTAGGCTCCTGAGCTGTTGAGGAGGGGAGCTTGAACTCCAACTGCCTTAATAATATCCGAGAGCATGCCTTTCATGCTACTCATCTCCTATTAAACCATTTCATAGCATTTCTGATTTGACCTAACTCTTTGTTGGCTGAAGCTTGGCTCAGAAATATAGAATTTACACCTACTGGAGAGAACATAATAGCTCACCTTGCACATTCAGCCTTTCAATCACTGGCTTCAAATTTATAACAATTTTCTGTTTGACCTGCTTATCAAAAGGTGTATCAGCCAGGAGAGGAACTTCAGAGGCAAATTCTTTTCCTTTCTTCTTGCCTGTTTTGCTGGAGGAGGTTGATCATCATCTGAGCTCGAAGAGCTTGCGGACTCTCCTTCTCTGTCATCCAAATTTGGAGAATCTTTATGCCTTTCCTCCTGACCATCAACAACTGGAGTTGCTTCTACTGAACCTCTTTTGATAGCTCCCCCTCAATAGGAGCATCTTCTTCATTTGATACTTGCTCCCCCTGAATGGGAGCATCCGTCATCACAGAGTCACCCTGAGTAGCTGGGTGCTCTAGCTCTACTGGAACATCTTCCATTGGTTCATCAATGTGGCCTGATGCCATAGCCTCTTCAGCAACTCTGCCACTAGTTTCTGGAGCACTAGTGGTGGAAGGAATCGAATCAATAATATCTGAGAGAATATATGCAACGACAGTTGAGGGTAGTGGTCCTCAACTGAAATAATATCCTCTGGCAGAATATCCTCAATTCTCCTCTCTGCAAAATTTAGAGCTAATTCTTCTGGAAATTCTGAATCTCCTACTGATACTCTTTCTTCTTCTACTGTAATTTCAGGCTGAACTTCTGCTATAGAGGGGCCTGATGATTCTGCTGCTCCAACTGCTGGAACTGAAACCGACTCCACTGGTAATTCTGGAATCATAGCCGCTGATCCCATTTCCTGATGAACAACTGAGGCGTCGTCAATGATGGCTTCGCCTTCAGCAACTGAAGCCTTGGACCAGACACCATTTTCCACAGAGAAGCCACTCTTCTTCAGGTTCCTGGACCTGATTGCTTGGCCCATTTTCTCTACAACTGCCCCAGAAAGATCAACACCGAAGTGTTTGAAGATCTTAGTAGTAGGTGGGCATAGGGCAGGGACACATTTAACTTGCTTTTGGTGTCCCAAATCTGATCACTGGCAAATTTTATTCTTTCCATCATCACTGCGGCCAAATTTATCTCCTTATTTTAAATGGCCCAATACATCATGTCAGAGTCGGCCTTTGTGCAAGATGAAAATGTTGCACTTCTGGGAACTAAGATTTGACATACATAAAATGAAGGAGGCGGTTGAAAGCAGTTAGTTGATTTATATCAAGCTTGACATCCCTTAGCTTGAAGTTCGGCCCTACAATTCCCAAACCTTTCACTTGGGCGTCCACAGTGTGAACCCCACTAAACCCGGAAGTCTTCACATCAAACAACATCTTCAGCACTCAGGTCTATTCTAATCGGGTTCCCTTTACTGAAGAAACTAGGGACCCATCTTCCTCTGTTCTCAACACACGAAGAATGCTTTTACCAGGTCCGGATAACTAACCTCGGAAAAGGTGGTAACTTCCGTCCACTACATCTGATTGATCAATTCTACCACGCTGCTCATTCCATTTTTCCTCAGATTAGCAACATCGACTTCTTTATTGCCACAGAGCTTCGTCTTCACAAAGTAAACCTCTCCTGCTGCTCAGGAGTGAGAAACTCGGCGCTGTAGCCACCAAACTGCCGGCGATGACTGGTGCGGCGATGGATTCAGGTGGGAAAGTCTCTGGAGGGTTGAAACGGAAGGAGAAGAGAAGGAATCCTCAAGAAATTTTGCGGGAAGAGGAGGAAGGTTCAAATTTGCAGAGGGTTGAGATATGAGTTGTTAGGGCATCGGCTCATGCGACAGGATGAAAAAAAGGGAAAAGGTAGACGAAGAGATACGAATCGTTCTTTCATTGATTTTATGAATAAATTAATGCGTTGTGGAAAGTGAGGCGCCAGAAGAAGACAAAAGAGTTTGACTATTCAAATCGACTTCAATGAGAGAGCGGTTACAAAGGATAATTTGAATTTCTTTTGCTTAAAGCCATGAAGGGAAAAATTACTTAATTCTGAAATTTAATGTGCCAGTTGTAAACAAATTTTTTTTCACAAATTGCACATGCCTAATTCCCTTCTAAGAGATGTGAATCTCTCCTCGGGTAAGGCTTTTATGAATGTCTGCTAACTGACCATTTATATCAATAAAAGATATTTCAATATTGCCATTTGCTACATGATCACGAATAAAATGATATCTAACATCAATATGCTTGGTCCTTGAATGTTGAACTGGATTCTTGGTGAGATTTATGGCACTGGTGTTGTCACACACAGTGGGATGGATTTGATGTTTAATCCGAAATCTTCAAGTTGTTGCTTTATCCATAAGAGTTGTGTACAGCAATTTCCAGCAGCTACGTACTCAGCTTCAGCAGTAGATAGTGCCACTGAATTTTGTTTCTTTGAAGACCAAGATATTAAACATCCTACAAGAAATTGACAACAACCACTGTGCTTTTTCTATCTAATTTGCATCCAGCATAGTCAGCATCAGAGTAACCTACTAAGTTAATTTCACAATGTTTTGGATACCATAGACCCAAGTCATGAGTTCTTGCTAAATATCTAAATATTCTTTTCACAGAAATTAAATGTGATTCTTTAGGATCTGCTTGATACCTAGCACACATGCGTACACTGAATAAAATATCAGGTCTACTAGCTGTTAAATAAAGGAGTGAACCTATCATACCTCTGTAGATCTTTTAATCTACTTTCTTACTATCTTTGTCACTGTCCATCCTTGTTGATGTGCTCATCGGTGTTGACAGTGGCTTGGTATTTTGGAATCCAATTTCTTTAAGAGTTCTTTTGTGTACTTTGCTTGACAGATGTGAGTTCCTTCCTTCCTTGTTTGATTTGTAGTCCAAGGAAATATTAAGTTCTCCCATCATGCTCATTTCAAATTCTCCCTTCAACTTTTCAAAGTACTTGCAAAGGGATTCATCAGTAGACCCAAGATAATATCATCTACATAAATTTGGACTAATAGAATGTGTTTGACCTTTGACTTTATGAAAAGAGTACTATCTACTTGACCTCTACTGAATCCATGGTTTAAAAGAAAAGAACTAAGCCTTTCATACCAGCCTCTAGGTGCTTGCTTTAAACCATATAATGCCTTGTGAAGTTTGAAAACATGATTAGGAAATTCTGTGTCATCAAACCCAGGGGTTGTTCCACATAAACTTCCTGTAACACCCCGGCCCCCTTGGCCCTTGGCCCCGTCCTCTGGGTCGCGGCAGGGCGACTGTCGCGACGTGGTTCCGATCGTGAGCAATGTCTGGTTCTGCTTCATATTGCGACAGGGGGATGTCGCCTTCTTGAAGGCGACATAGCCTATGTCGCCTTCCCATCGCGTCATCCCAGACGTCGTCTGACAGACGTGACGGCGTCCCTTGTGTCAGTACGGCTCTGGCGGTGTCGGGTGAACGCGACAAGATGGCTGTCGCCTTCACTTTTTCGAATTACGAGATTTGACCGTTGTCAGTGGAATTGCGACAGGGGGTATGTCGCCTTCTTGAAGAGGCGACACACCCACTGTCGCCTTCTCGTTCCTGTGGCGACAGGGTGGTATGTCGCCTTCACAGGATCCGGCTTAAAGCCCGGGCTCCCGAGCCCTCCCCCCTCTCTCGCGCCTCTCTTTCTCTCGCCCTCTCGGAGCTTCCGGTGGTTTTGGGGTGCCTCCCCCCGTTGAGGCGCCGTGCTGAGGAGGGTGTCGCTCTGTTCGTGCAGGGGTCTTGTTCGTGCCGTGCGGCGCGAGGAGGAAACGGCTAAACCTACGAGAAGGCCCCAACGGGTGCGTTCTTCGCGTGGAGGTAGGGACGCCCTCCTCTCTCTCCGCCCTAAGCATGCTCCCCTTCCCCTTCGTGACGTAGTTTTCTTGTGGTTCGGGGTTGGGAGTGTGAGAACTCCATGCTCGTGTGAGTGAGGGTTCCTCCGAGCGTAGAATCCATGTTCTTGGGGTATTCGAGGGTGGTTTGTATGTTTAATGGCTTTCTAGCATGATAAGCATGCTCCCCTCCCCCGTGTGTAGTGTTTTCCCGTTTCGGGAGGTTCCCGGAAGAAGAATCTCCGAACCCCCGACTGGCTTGAAGACGACACACCCTGTGTCGCCACCTGTCTGGTAAGGCGACCCCCCTGTGTCGCCTTCTGACTGGTAAGCGACAGGGCCTATGTCGCCTTCTCATTCCAGAGACAGTTGTGCTTCCGCCACTTCCGTTTTCGCTTTACTGTACCCGTGGCACCTGTGCTAGTTTCCTAGTACGGTCTCACACTAGTCGTTCGCCCCGGTGCGCGGCACTTGAGGGCTTGTCCCGTGCGAGAGGTTGTTACCGTTACCTGGGACCCCCGTCCTCGGGAGCCTGTTGAGGGAGTACTCCGGGCTACGTTGTGCTCGAGTTGGCAGCCACCTAGGCGGACTCTGGAGCTGAGGGAAAACGTGGTTAGGACAGTGGCGTGTGAGTCGCTTGCAGAGCTCTCGTGGTTGGTCTGGGACGCCGAGGACGTTTGGAGTTCTACCCGGCGCAGGCCAGCCAGTCCTTCTTCTCACTGCCTCGCTCCTCACTGCCCCGGAACCGTTTGGAGAGGTCAGGCGTGGGACCGTAGTCCGGCCAGACTACAGCGGTTACTGTTTGGTTGCTTGTGTCCTACCTCGCTCTGACGAGATGCGAGGGCCAGGACCTAGGTCGAGGATAAGACGTCGGTGGACGCGCCTGACCGTTTGACTAGTGGTGGTGCTTTCCGTAGCTAGTGTTCTCTGTCCAGACGGAGTCCCCCGTCTGTGTTTACTAGCCGTGTGGTGGTCACGACAAGCATCGTACGGAGTTTCCGACCGAGAGTACTTTCCGTACCGTGTTAGCTTTAGCTTCGCTTCCGCACTCCTTTTGTAGGTAGAAATATATAACTGCCGTCTTTCCTTTATTAATAGTTGTATATGTTCCTCTGCCTGTTTAGAGCCAGTAGGAGATTGTAGTCCCTACTGAGCTTCTGTTGTGAGCTCATCCCTCTGTTTTCCAGGTGAGTCTTCCCAGCAGCGGCAGGGCGCGCGTCGGGCGGAGGAACGAGGCGGAAGTCTTGGTCCCCGTAGCTAGCAGTGGTTCCCCCTCTCAGTGTACTCCCCCCGGGTATGCCCCTAAGGGACTTGTCTCTCCCCTTTCCTTACTTGTACTAGTGTGCATGCGTTGGGACTGTACTTAGAGCGGTACGCAGCGGTCTCGCGCTCTACTTTCCTGTTTTCCGCTTGTACGCTTCTAGCTCAGCAGTTGACATTTACTTCCGTTACATATCCTGTCAGACGCGTGTTATAGCCCTTCCGGGTCCCCCGGATCCGTAGGCGGCGATCGCGAAAATCGGGTCCTCGGCGTGGGCCGAGGGTTGGGTTCTCGGGTCGTTACACTTCCTCTTTTATAAAACCATTTAAAAATGCAGATTTAACATCCATTTGAAATAATGTTAAATTCAAGGCTGATGCATGCAAGTAATATTCTAATAGCCTCAAGTCTAGCTACAGGTGCATAGGTTTCATTGAAATCAATGCCTTCCTCTTGAGAATAGCCTTGAGCTACCAATCTGGCCTTGTTTCTTAAGATGCACCAGTTCATCCGTTTATTTCTGAACACCCATTTGGTGCAATGACTGGATGGTCTGATGGTCTAGGAAGTGACCATACTTGGTTTCTCTTGAATTGATTTAATTCATCTTGCATGGCTACTATCCAAGATTCATCAGAGAGAGCTTCATTGACTGTCCTAGGCTCTATTTGAGAACAAAAGCTAGGTAATCACAGGAATACATTACCTCTGTTCTTACCCCTATGGATGGATCACACCAATAATATCTCAAGTGGGTGATCTTTCTTGTATCTCCACTCCTTTGGAAGATTTTCATGAGTAAGTTCTTCTTGTTGAAGGTCTTCCAGAGGTGGATCATCCTTGTCCTCAATTGATGAGTCTTTTAGTTTCTTGGACGTTCATCTGTTTTTCCTCATTATCACTATCTACTTCTTTCCAAGGAAGGTTAGTTTCATAAAAAATATGTTGTACAGACTGTTCAATCAATAAGTACGTTTGTTAAATACTCTATAGCCTTTGGTTTAGAGGTGACCCCATAAGATGCCTTCATCTGATTTAGCATCCAACTTATCAATGTCCCTTTTTTCATTGTTGTGAATGAAGCAAGGCATCCCAAAGTCCTGAAGTGGCTGATCTTTGGCTTCTTCCCTTTGAATAGTTCATATGCAGTCTTCTTCAGGATTGCTTGATCATTACTCGGTTGATAATGTAGCTTGCTGTTTGACTGCTTCAGCCCAGAAGTATCTTGGCAGATCATATCTGAGAGCATAGTTCTTGCCATATCTAATAGGGTTCATTTTTTTCTCTCAGCAATTCCGTTTTGCTGTGGTGTCCTTGGTGCTGAGAAATTAGCTCAATTCCCTGATCTTCACAGAACTTAGCAAACTTTTCATTCTGAAATTCACCACCATGATCTGATCGGATAGAAACAATGCTGAACTTTTGATTCTTCTGAACTTTCTTGCTGAAACTGACAAAGTTTTCAAATGTGTCATCCTTATGCTCTAGGAATGACACCCATGTGAATCTTGAGTAATCATCAACTATGCCAACCAAAGTTCTTTCCTCCAAGACTAGTAGTCCTCATTGGCCCAAATAGATCCATGTGAAGGAGTTCTAAGGGTTTTGAGGTGGTCACCACTGTCTTTGACTTGAAGGAGCTCCTGGTGTGCTTTCCCTTAGCACAAGGTCTACAGACACCATCCATTTTTGCACTGACCTTAGGTAGACCTTCCACAAGATTCTTCTTCAGCAATTTTCTCATGCCATCTATGCTGCAATGTCCTAGTCGTCTGTGCCATAATTCAGTAGATTTATCTTTATTTGCTGCCAGACAAACATTCTGTCCTTGAGTTCTTCAAGATAGAGCACATACAAGTTCTTTTCTCTTTTGCTTCAAAGATGACTGCTCCTCCTTCAGTATGCTGCACTTTGATTCTTGAAAATGATCTGATGGCCTCTGTCACACAGTGGCTATGCTAATGAGATTGTGCTTCAATCCCTTGACTAGTAACACATCTTCTATGACTATTTTTCCTTTGTTGTTTACCGAACCACTGCCTATCACTGTTCCTTTCCCATTATCTCCATAAGTAACTATTCCTTCTTCAGCTTGGAGATGAGTGAATAACTTCTGATTTCCTGACATGTGCCTTGAGCACCCACTATCCAAGTACCATTTGGATGCTCGAGGGTTAACCTGAGATAAAATCATCAAGCTTTAGGTACCGAAATTCTTTTGGGTCCTGATTGGTTAGTATCAATGATTTTACCTTTTATTATCCATTTCTTATGTCAAGTTGGGCATGTCGTTATGATATGTCCTAACTTGTTGCAGTGACTACAGCAGGATTTTAGTTACTTTTTCTATATATTTGAAATCAGCTTTGTATGTATATCTTTTCAGGTACAAATTTGGTGTTGGATATGTTTTAGGATAACTATGGTTTTTTTCATTATCTGGGGTGTATATCCTAATCCATTTTTCTTCTTATAGATCTCTCTAGCACCTTTTAATATGAGGGAGTTTTTACCATTGTGAATTTTTCTAATGTGCTAGATAACTGTATGTTTTCTTCTGTTAGTGTTTTGATTTCAGTTTTCAGTTCATTGAACTTACTTGTTTATCTAATTTAGTTATTTGTTCATTCTTAGCTTTTAGGTCTTCACATAACAGTTCATTTCTTCTTTTAAGTTCAGTTATTTGACTTTCTAATTGTTCATTTTCTGATTTTAGATCTGAGTTTGTATTTTCTATACAGACTATGTTTTTCTTGCTTACTTTTAATAATTTGGTTACTTCTTTATATTTTTCATATAGTTCGTTGAAAGCTCTTCTAAACTATCGAGTCTGACCATTGCATGAATCAAAAGAAGAGTCAGAGGTTACCTTTTCTTCAGTATACCATGAAGGCCAAGTTGGCTTCTTCTTCATCGCTGCAGGAGCTTGACTCACTGTCTGAGTCGCTACTGTTTTCCCATGCTGCTGCCATCGCCTTCTTCTTGTACTTTCTGAACTTCTTGGAGCTCTCTTTCTTTTTTGAACTCCGGCTTCTTGAATTTTGGACACTCAGCTTAATGTGTCCTGGCTTCTTACATTCATAGCAGATGGGTTCTCTTTTCTTCATCTCTTTTCCATCTGGCTTCTTGAAGTCCTTATTCCTTTTGAAGTGCCTTCTACCAGATTGGAACTTCTTTTTCTTAGCCAAAATTCGCTGCAATCTTTTAGATAACATTGCTTCCTCGTTTCTCACTGTCCAATCACTTTCACTCTCATCTGAACTTGCTTCTGGTGAATCTTCTTCAGCTTTTAGGCGTTGGAGTGCTTCTTCTGCTAGAGGACTCTCCTAGCCTTTCCATGTTGATCTCATGGGCCATGAGGGACCCAATGAGCTTTTCTACAGACATTCTCTTCATGTCATTAGCTTCTTCTATTGCTGTGACCTTTGGGTCCATGAGGACGGTAAGGATCTAAGTATTTTCCTCACCATGTCTCCAATCTCATAGGTTTTCCCAGACTAGCTAGTCCATTTGTGATGTCAGTGAACCGACTGAACATTTGAGTTATGGATTCACCTGATTGCATCTGAAATCTCTCATACTGAGTGACAAGAATGTCGATTCTTGTCTCCTTTAGCTTGTCTGTGCCTTCATATGTGATCCTGAGCTTTTTCCACATTTCCATTGAGGATTTGCAAGCTGAAACTCTGTTGAATTCCTTCTTACTTAGAGCACAGCATAAGATACTCTTTGCTTTGCAATTCATGGTGATCTTCTTTATGTCATCATCTGTCCATTGAGCTTTCTCATTTGTGACTACCAGATCACCTTCTTCCACTATGGACCAATTTGATAGTCGTGACCTTGTAGAAAGTATACATTATGATCTTCAAGTAAGGATAATCTTCACCATCGAAGAGAGGGGGTCGGTTGACAAACTGACCTTCAAAGATACCTTAGGCTGCCATGGATCTTTACTCTTCAGATCGATGGATCCTTTTTCTTTGTCGAAGAGACTTGCCTGATACCACTTGTTGCCCAGTTGACGAGCCCAGAGG